>VZTB01005582.1:513503-776075 GCA_013397245.1 Thryothorus ludovicianus | reverse complement strand
TGCCCACCTCCACCCCCCCAAAAAAAAAAAAATTAATACAGACTTTGAAATTGTTAGAGATTCCAGTCTTTATTTAATAGATGATGAAAGTATTAAATGCTTTCAGGAGGGTAGCAAAACTGAAGCTAAACCACATGTAGCTATGGTGTTGCTCAGGGCTTTGTCATACCAGTGGAAATATGACATATTACTGCAGAAAAGACAGTCTGTGGAAGTTGGACTTGAGATGGAGGCATCAGGCGCCCTCTTGTGCTGTTTCTCCGGGAGCAGCCTCAGGTGAAGCAGCTTCCCGGGAGCAGAGGCTGAGCCAAGCTTCAGCCCTGGTTTTAGTGTAGTTTGAGTGGTATCTGGTGCGTGCTTTGGTGCCTAATCGTGATTCAGTGTGGTTCTGATGTGTAGGAGTTACTTGTTGATGGGTCCACAAACTTCACTCTAGCAATGCAGTGTGGCCATTCAAAATTAAGCTTTGAACAGAAAAAATATGTTTAGACTTAAGAGACTCCCGAGAGACAAGAATAAAATCTTTAGATTCACACAGAAGTAGCAATGTCTGCTAAGTACTAAATTTCTCTGATGGTCCAGATTTTAAGTTGAATTTCAAAAATATGATGCAAGTTTAGATTGCGCTGAATATTTGCAATCATTCACCTGTTTGGGCTGTAATAGTATCAGGAAAATGTGTTGCATCTCCTTGGAAGTCAGTTCTGGGTCTAGTCAAATACTTTTTTCATATTGCTCACTGCAACTATCTGAAAATATGTAATTTCTCCAGAAATCAGACCATAAGCAGAAGTGCAAACTCCTGAATAAATGAGATAAATCACTTTGCAAGTTAACTAAACAGCTATGTCTGATCTGAAAATATGGATCTTTGGTGACTTAATGCCTAAAGGAAGAAGTTTCATCATTTTTTGATATGTAGGCATTCAAAGGACACAAATATAATAATTTTTCTGCCCTGATGCAAAGTCTCAAACTTACTGGTACCTCCAGGATGCAAACACAACTAAGCATAACGTGTGCCTTGCCAGCACTTTTCTGGCTTTTCAGAGATTAAAGATGTTGCTTATTTCAGGCTTATTGACCCAGAGCAGTTTTAGAGTGGGGTACCTGCCGTTCTGTGACGTTTATAGCAAAATAGTCATTTCTATCAAGTTTCTCTCTGCATGAAGGCTCCTGAGGATTATGAACATTTCACAGAGCAGCAGCTGGAATATAAAAGGAGAATGATTGTGCTGGGCCTGGCTGAGATCCATCTGATACTGATCCTGTCTGCAGCAGGCACTGGAAGCAGGTGCCTTGATAAAAGCCCAAGAGAGCAGGTGTAAATGCTTCTTAGACTGCTGGCCCAGCTTCCAGCAGTTTTCTTGTCCTGAGCTGAATGTGGAGCATGTGCATTTAGCAAACCTTGATAGATTTAATTCCCAAGTATTTTCCAGTCCTCCACTGAGCTAATACTAAACTTTTGCATTCCCAGCAACCTTGTTGCACTGATGAACTCGTCCATTGTGAGCACTAACCGTCTTGTCGCCTGTCTCCTATTTTACAATTATTTGCCTCAGAAGGACCTTCTCATGGCCATACCTCATGATGTGTGAAAAACAATCCAGACTGACATTTGGGCATCTATGGAGTACTACTGGGGGGGTGAGGAAGTACCCTTCCTTTGCCCTCTGAAGACTTTGTGCTTACATTTTGTCTCTATGAAGAGGATGAAGAAAGTCATCAGACAGAGATTAAAAAATAATTTTTTTTCAGTAAAGTTTTTCTCAGTATTTTGCAAAGTATTGTGTGAAGCTCTTCAAAAGTCACAGGACTTCACTTGTGTGATTTGCATAGCTGAACAGTTAATGTAAATGAGTTAAGAGACAAATCTCCCAAGTAAAATCAGCCATTCCTGAGAACAGAATGTTGTCATTAATAATTTGAGCAGTGTGTGGTCATTGTTGTCTTTTGTTAACCCTACCTATGTTAAAATTTCAACAAAAGGCTCCTTGTAGCTGTACAGCTTTAACATCAGTGTTTAAAAATTTTACAGTACCAGGTCTGATGTAGCTGCTGGGGAAAGATCATTAACAGATTTAGTCCTAAATTACTCAATGAAATGAAGCAGAATATGAGAAAGGGGAAAAAAATGATCAAACACATGCAGCAACTTGAGAGTAAGTCATCTTAGTTTTTCTAAGCATCTGAATTACTGCCCAATGAATAATGGTGTAACAATTTGCAGAGGACTATCAGCTATACTGTAATGTTTTGATAAAACAAAGAAATGCATGTATTAGCACAGACCAGATAAGTCCGTGGATTCAAATGTGTACACTGACCATGTACAAGAACCCACTTTACTGAAGTACAAGGACAACACTTGGTAAAAGACTGAATCCAAATTGCTGCTTCACATTCTCTTCTTCTGCTGTTTCACAGTAGGTGTGTATATATGCTTTTCCCTAAAATATACAATGTGTTTGTGTATGTAGGAGACAAAATGGTCAGTGCTCACAGTGGACCAAGTTCATCAGTGCAACAAGGATGCTGTGAATGGAAAAGTTTAGTATTACACAACTTATGACATAACTGAAAAGTAGCATCTTGCATTCACAGGAAGAAAGCAGGGGGCAGGCAAGAGTGTGTGGCTCGCAGCAATCCTTATTCAGTATTGCAGCAGTTAACTTCTGCCTTTTAAAAAATGAATTGTTTAATTCCACTTTCCTAGATGTGTCCAGGAGCCAGCTCTGAGCTCTGACTATTGCCACATTCTGTCCTTGCGTGCGAGATTATATTTCCAGATAAGCATGAATAGAGTTCAAATGAATCTATCAATAATCAGTGGAAAGGATGTCATAATGCAAAGTCTGATACTGTACAAAAATATACAAGTCCTTGAAAACATGTATTTGGAAAGGAACTGCTTTATTCTTAACATAGCTGCAGGTCTGGCAGCAGCAGCTCATGAAGAGGTGTGGGAATTAGCTGAACAGACTCCCTGCTGGCAAGGAGAGCTAGGAGGCTGTATGCTACCCATAGCAGACTGACTCCTCATTTTTAAGTCCCTTTGGGTAAAGAAAGGTAAATGATTTTTCTTTGCTAGTAAAACACCTTGTGAAGCAAAGCCATATTTGAGAAGAAAAAAATAATGTTGACTGGAAATAAAATCTTTAAACTCAAGTGAAATAAGGTACGTAAGATTCCAATTTCTTTTAGGTTGTCATAATCAGATCCATCACAATGAGTTCAGCTAAAAGAAGATATATGAGGAAGGTGGGGAAAGGAAGAGATGGCTGAAGATGAAACAGACATTTTTAATTGCTCCATTGCTAATTCTCTGATTTGGATCTGCTTATAATTAAGCTAAACTATTTTCAATGGAATTTTTCTTTGAAGTATTTGCAGCAATGCAGAGTATGTGTGGTACTGTGCTGAGTCTAAGGAAAGGACAAACAGAAATACTGCCTTGTCCTGTGAGTGCCACAGTCTCTAAGGACTCCCATGGCTATTAAGCAGGCACTTTTCCCAAAATCTTTCTTATAGCATCATTTATAGGGAACTTTAAAAGCACTCTGTAATGATGCCCTCTGGTGACTCCAAGAAGTTTTACACTAATGAAATAAAAACCAAGATGGAATTTGGCCTGCTAAGTATTCTGGCAAGTTGGACTATTCGTTAAAGATTAATGAGCAAATCAGAGCTCGTAGAGCTCAGTCAGGCAGTGTATATAAACCATACACATACAGAGGTCCAGGGCTACCTCCAAGTGTTGTAGGAGCAGAGCTGTAGTGTGTAAGACAGTCTCTTGTAAGACATTACCATGCAAGTAATGTCTTGTATATTAACAATAAAAAGAAACTGCCTTTTGGCACTGCAAACTGATAATTTATTTTCTAGTGCTTAGAAAAAAAGATGAAACAAAAAACCTCTTGAGCTTTTCTTGAGGCAGAGAATGTAGAGGATGTTAATTGATTATATGAAATATTAAAAATTAACCAGCTGTGCAAAGGAGTATCTCTTGTATATTCTACAATAGAGTAGCTGCCATGCAGTCTCTGGAAAGCTGATTTCTTCCATGCACTGTTTCCTCTCCTGGATATTGCTTTTTATATGCACAATCTGTCTGCAGCATCTAATGTCTCTACATTTACTACCCATCATTTCCCCACCATACAGGCACACATGACAAGTATTGTACTGACTGGAGCTCGTGTAGTTCTTCCCCTCTTCTGGTTGAAAAGGACCCCTTTTATTTGCAGGATTGTGTTACTTTACAGCCAGATCTGTGGTCTGCAGACTAGTGCAGATGGAAGGAAACAGGTAATAGTGTCTGGGAATGGATGGCATAGGCGTGGGCATCCCCTTCAGTATTGCTTCTGTTTTAAATCATGACTATGAAGCTATGTCCTCATCCATATGGATGCAACACTGGCAAGGTGATGAGATTATTGAGCTCTAGGGCAGTTAGTTCAACAGAAAACCATCCACAAGCAGATAGAAGCAAGGTAATAAATAGGGAATAAACAAACAAACAAAAAATCCGGAAAACCCCCACCAAAACAAAAAACCCAAAACTGTGTTAATAGCTTTTTATGAGGTATGAAGTATTAACTAATTACTTCATCTTTATTAACTGAATTATCAAATTAGGCTTATACTCCCAATAAGTATCAGGCTAAGTAACTCCTCTGCTTTTAAGCACTCTTCCACCATGCCATGCTTGGGAGAGGATGCATCTCTTCCTATTCATGTCCTTTGCATAACAGCCCCTTAGGCATAGTGCAGATCAACTGGTTTTTTATGCATATTTTCTCTAAGAAAAACTAAAAGAGTAAACAAAATATTTGTTCTGACAAGATGCCTACTTTGATCATAAATGTTAGGATCAGAAGGTGCAAGTATGAATAAATAAAATGAATAAAATATTCTTCCCAAACAGTATAATCTGTAGAATCTTCTTCACTAACTTCTTGAAGTCAGTAATTTCCCTTTCAACTGCAGTTTATATTTTAGGAAGATACCTTATCTTGATTTTGCAGGCCATTTAGTATCTGTAGTAGAGTTTGTGATATCATTTTTAGGTCTGATAGTGCATCAGGGAAGGGCTGTTTTCTGTACTAGTATTTGCAGTGTTTCAGTGTATGTGTCTTGTAGTCACAGAGTGCTTTCTCCTGGCCTGCACAGTTACCCAGGTTCTTCGAGGAGGAGAATAACCCTTTGATAATTTCATGCATCTTTAGTGCAGTATCTGTGAATGTAGTACACCAAAATTAGTACTTTTCTTAGTGGTCATGCCCAGCCTTTCATTTCTAGCTAAGCTGATGTTTCAAAGAGCCCCTGCTCCCTTCATGATCAAAACTGGAGCTGCTTACTCTGTCTGCTGGCCTGCTTATTCTTTCACACAGGCTCATGTAGTTTGACCAGTTGTCTTTAAGTTCCTCTTTCTGCTGCAAGTTTATGTCCCTCAGGTGTACCTGGGCAGTGATTTTTGCTGTGTCCAACCATCTTCCTCCATAAAGGGACATCACTGCTCTTCAGTTTAGTCTTGGTGAAGCTGTCAATCTCACTGCCCTGTCTTCAGCTGGGGACTGATCAAAGGTACCTGTGATGTCTTGTGCTTTCCATGGTCTGACAGCCTTTGAGATCATGAAAACAGCAGTAGGAGAAGACATGGGTTTTGGTATGTTTTTTTGACTGACTGGGTTGGTTGTAGAATGTTGTCCATTAGTACACAACTTTCCAGCTGTACAGTAGGTCTGTTACACAGTCTGCTATCATATGAAGATTGTGTAGAACAGAGCTGATTTGAGTACCATGCCCATTAAGTGGGCTGCTTTTATTTTTTGCTCTCCACCCATGAGTTATTTTGGTTTAGTAGCTGGAGTAAGACCTAGATAGGAACATGAATTCCACAAGGATTTGGGGGACAGCTCTGAAGCTCATAAGCTTTTGGATATCAATGTGCTTGTATATTTCTTCTTCTCCTCTACAGAGAGAACTCTAAGGCAGCATTTTCAAGATTAGGCCTTTGGGTAAACTGGTATAGGAATTGTTGGTATATAGATAGCTTCTTAGAGGAGGCTGCTGAAGGGAGATTTGTGCCTCAGTTATGATTAGGATAATTTATCCTCTTACCTGTCAGTGTGTCAGTCCCCCCTCTCTGTTGTTACGTGCCTGCTCCCCTTGTGGCTTGCATTTTTATATATAAATAAAATATATAAATAAAATATTTGCTCATAGCAGCATTGGTTCAGTTTTCACACAGGCTTTCACTGCACTGGGATTGTTTCTTGCACAGGTGAAAGAGCTGCTCCTACAGATCATTGTCCTGGGCAGGACATGATACTTGTCAGCTGAAGTTGCTGTGCAAATCAGGTCACCATATTCCACTTCTCTCTGTGATTTGTGATGGTTGGTTGAGGAGTTTTGAACAAAGAGGTATTGGCTACAAGAGAAGGGTTGTAGAAATACCCAGAACCGTGCAGAGCTATTGACAAGTTTCACACCTGAGGTACGTGGAGAATTATCCTTCGATGTTGTCCATGAGAGGGAGTCTCCAGTCAGACAACTCCTCCACGGATGTGTTGAGGCAAGTGACTCAGCTCTGCAGTGGAGAAGAATGTCCCCAGTGCAGCTTTCCCAGAAGCACCTTCACCTGGAGGTTTCTTGCTCAGGAATTAATTTGCTTGTGAAACTCATCAGTCCACAGAGCCTGGGGTGACAGAGTTGTGGGTAAGTTGCTCTCATGGGGATGAGGATGTACAGCTGTAAGCAAGCCTAACTAAGGCCTCTGACAAACTTACCAGTGTAACTGCACCAGTAATTGTCAGGATCTATGAAGTAAATAAAGGTTAGTTGTTCTCTGAGTCCTGAGAGCTGCAGAAGTTTATAATCATCCTATCTTATCAGGAATGAAATATATTGAGGCCTATTAAAGGAGGCAGCGATTGCTATTCACTGGTGATTTGTTAACAAATAAAAGCTTTCAGAAAAAGCACAAGATGAGTCTGGCAGCAGTCAACTGACCTGTAATTTTAAGATTGGGGAAATGATTAGAAAAAGGAAGCAGAGTGTAGCAGAACTCACAGCCTGGTAATTCCCATGATCTTATCTGGAGCTTGAGCTGCTATCACGAGTGAGGCTGTGAGTATCTGAGTCTCCTGAACTCTACAGGTTTGTACTGCAAGTCACCCTTCTAGGAAAAAGAAAAGATATGGATATTTCTTACAGAATATTTTTGAGTGGCTTTTTCCCTTCCAAGACAGCCTTAAAAATAGCACTGATACCGAGGTTTACTTGCTCTACATTACATTAGGCATTATATCCTAGCCTTTTTTTGTTAAAAAGCAATTCACTTGAAGATGATTATTGCAGAGAGCAGCCCAGTCATGAAGATACTGGGGCCAAATCTCCTGTAAATCCTGTAAACAAATTTTGCTTGATTTTTGCAGCACAAACCAGTTTTAAGCCTGGTTTGAAATGGCTAACAGTCGTGGAAGTCCACTGCATATGGCTGTGGACAAATAAAAAAGGTGCCATCCCAACAGGTACCTGCTATCAAGAAGCACAGTTGACATTGTGTAGGAGAACTGGTGTTGAGTCTGGGCTCAACACCTAAAAGCTGAGTTTTCATGTGGAACAGGAAATTGTTGAATGTCTGGAGTATCTGCTTTATTTGCTGCCAGCTTTTCAATCTCCTAAACAAGATAGATACAGTGACACATGGAGTTTGTGAGTCCCTGTGCTGGCATTGTGAACACTCTTCTGCATAGGAGAGGGTGGTGAAGCAGAACAATTAAAGTCTCCCACTGTGCAGCCAGATGTGTGACTTTATGTCTTCATTTGCTAGCCCCTCACCAATGAAGGTGAAAGGGGTCTTTTGAGATCAGTTAAGTCCAAGGAAGCCAGGTGTTATATTAACCTGTTTCCTCCAGGACAGGGTGAACTGCAGAAATGGAAGTGTCCTGGTCTTGTTCACCTGCTAGATTACTCCAATCTACCAAATATTTGAACTTTTCAGCCTGGATTCATTCAAACTCTTAGGCTGGTATAATAAAATGAGTCTGTTGCCATGTACCCTTAGGATGCTATTTGACTTCCCAGGATCATCTGTCTTACAGTAATACTTTCAACATGTGCTTCAGAGTAAGGCACAAACCCAAAGGGATTCACTGGTTGTGTGACTGCAAAGGCACATTCTTCTTTCCTGGCTCTGCCATATATACCTTGGGGAATATTTGATTGATTCATATGGTAAGATATCAGCATGCATTGATTAAGTGTATTCAAAAAAGGGTGTTCAATTGCTATTGCATAAGAAAAAAATCTGCTTGTCCTTTTGAAACAGGCTGGCATGGTTGGACTCACAATTATTTATTAGGGAGACTTTAAAGTAGGATGAAAGTAAGAATTCCTATGAGAAAAATTTGTTTCTTATATTTTCTCTACCCCTCCATCACTCTGAACAATATGGTTAGAAGGAAAATCCTTTCCAAAACCTTTCAATCTAAAATATCAATCAGATGGAGCAAAAGGAAAGCTGAACTTGTCCCCGAAACATTCCCACACTGAAATGTTAGATGCTCAGGGAAATTACAAGTAGCAAGATGTCTGTGCTCTTTGTGGAGGGGGGATCACAGAGTATCTCATGCCTTGGACACTGCAGGGGACAATTTGGCAGAGCAGAAGTCGTCCTTCAGTTCGATGATGTGGTGGGTCTGGTGGCAATACCAGCCTACAGACCTCTGTCTTGTTCTCTGTCTCTCCTTGCTGGTTTCCATGCCATGGGGCAAAATACTTGTGGCTGGATTAAAGCAGTTCCCTACAAACAGCCCTGAAGACCAGAACACTCAGAGGGCAGGGTGGTGGTGTCCTTTAAAGCCCAGCACTGATTGGATTACAGCATGGCTCCACGAGCAGTTGCATGTGGGTGATGGCCTCTGCCATCACTGGGCTGGTAAGGTGCACTGTGCTGAGTAAGGTCCTTGCTTTAAGCCTGTAGGTATGTTCTGGAAGGCTCTGCTCCAGCTTTAACTCCATCAAATCATGATCCTGGGGACTAAAATGTCATAAAATGTAGTGTCCCTGTGCTTCAGAGCAGCTGAGGAGGCATAGGGAAGGTTCAGATGCTGTCTGAGCTCCACCAAAACTGCTTAGTACTGTCACCTCTTTTATTGAACAGCACTGTCACAGCACTGCATTCAGAAACAGGACTTTGAGGAGAGTTTAAATTCAACAAAGATGGAAATACAATCTACTAAACAGCTATAACTTTTACTTGTCATACTGGACAGGAGAGGCGATAGGAAGCACTTCAGGTTCTGCAAGATTAGGTGAGATAGAACTACCTCAAGTTTTGTAACACAAGTCTGGGTTTCTAACGACTTACTAAAAAAAAAAAAGAAAAAAGTTAGGCTCTTTTTCTTACTCTAGTCAACTATGAGTACAAGCAATTACCTAAAAGCTTATTTTTCTATGACATTTATTGTTACAAAGAAAATGAGAGAAACTGCATGCCAACGTTTATTATAATTTTGTTAGTATTCAAGTAGATCTAATTTATGTAGAGGTTCTGTTTCCAAGATGAGGATCAAATGAATCTCATCTGACAGACAATTGAGTTATAAAGGCTTCACATGAGAACTGTTCTCCAACAGAATGTAAACAAGACATACTCATTATTAAGGTCAGACATAGAATAGGGAGCTAAATTATGGCAGGACTCATCAAACAGCAACACATGCTAGACCCTTTCAAATGGTGCAAGTTAGCATGCAGTAAAGCAAAAGTTTTAAATTAACCCTAGTGTTTTACCCTCTGGGCAGTAGAACTAGAAGTTAGAGGAAATAAGTTTATAAACCGTAGAAGTAATATGACTCGGTGTGACAAGTTGTAAAGGCTTGAATTTCTAACAGATTTTTACAGTGTTAAGTATCACTGTAATTATTAAATCTTGCATGAAAACCCCAAGGAAACAAATGTAAAATCTGAGACTTAAAATTTATCTTCTGGGAACTGCAGAAGCAGAAGATTCATGTCGCAAAATGTTGAAAGGGCATCCCTGCTAAATGCTTTGTGAAAAGTGCTAAGCAAAGTGGAATAGTTCCAAAATATGTAGGTGGGATTGCTCTTCACAATGCTGGGATTTAACTCCATTATTGTCCAAGTGACTCATCTGAAATTACCCACATTCTACTAGACTTACTTTATTGTCAATACATTTTGCCCTGGCCTTTCCTCTCTGTGGTTACATAGCCTTAATTCACCTAAATTTCTAACATGGTGGTGCCAAGTGGTTCTGATAACACCACTGCACTTTCCATATCCAAATATTATGTAGACTCATCTGCATTTTCAGGAGAGTGTGTCATTGCCTTGTATCAACATTTTCTTTGTTAATCTACTGCCAAGAGAAAGATACTGCCTTCCCTGCTTCCTGAGCTCCTTCTCTTCTGTGACATTGCCAGTTGCTAAATGACCTTGAAACTCATTCCCAAACACAGAAAAGCACTTATTTGAAGCCATGATGCTTAATTAAACAGTCAATCCATGAACTCTGTTTGCTCTTACTGTGGCAGAGCAAATAGGCCTTTTGTCATTCAAAGATGGATTGGGCTAGATCAGTTTTGTGCAGATAAAAACACAAGGTTTCCACTTCTGTGTCTCACATCTGTATCTAGCAGGATATCTCCTGATGCTGTAGTCTACCAGTCTTTGACAGAAAACAGGCTGTTCTTCCTGCCTTTTAATCTAGAATACCGTTTAACTTAAATATTGGATCAGGATTTGGTCAGTCAATTCACAGCAGTTCATGTAATCTCAAATGAAGATTAAAATCTCACCCAATACATGGATTGCAGTATTTTGTTTTTAGGGCAGCCAGTGCCAGATGCTTCAGCAGAAGGTTTAAGAAGCTCTTTAGAGGATAAATTTCAGGTGTTCTTGAATTCTACTTTTGAGCATTTGAGGGATGGGGCTCTGAAGCATAGTGGTTTATACCTCTAGCAATTTTTCAATCCTGTCTAAAATATGTCAAACATCCTCATTACACTCTTAACTGTCAAGTGATGTTTTGGAATCTAACTCAGCAATACCTCTGGACAGGGATTTTGTAGTTTGGCTTAAGGTATCACCTTCCTCTGCTCTTAAAAACCTGCCATTTGTAATTCGCTTGCTTCCCGTTTCAGTTTTCCCCTTATTTGCCTGTCATACCAAGATACGTACTGGGGCTCCTAAGCACTTTTCATCTTCTGGTTCTAGTATTTCACTCAGTTAATTAGCTACCTATGCACTAAATGTTCCCTTCCATCTCTCCTGGCTCCCCAGGGAAGGAAACCCAGGCATGCTGGCTACCAGGAGAGGCTTTGGCCAGGTACTATGCAGGTCAGAGCATCCCGTTCCCCTAAGTCTAGATGCAGCTTGGTGCTCTTTCTCTATATTCTCTTTGAGTAAAGTTCTCTGTATAAAATTTTACTTTAACATAGAATTCCCTATATTTATCTCTGTTTTAATAATTAACTCTCATATAAATACCTTACTATGCTCTTTAAGATGAAGCAAAACATATCATTGCTCTTTATTAAGTCTTCTTAAGCACATTGGATATCCCCGTGCCAAAACAGCTGCTCTTTTATTTTGGATGAGGATCACAGATCCTAAAAACTGTGTAAGCACCTAATTCCTTTAAAAAACTTACTCATGAAAATAGATTCTTAAATACTTGACCACTTTTAGAAATGCGAGCCAAACAAGGTGTGCTGAAACTTGCTTCTTTGGTTGTGAATTTGCAAGATGAAACAAGATAATCTTTGTGTCTCACAAAGGTTCCTGTTACCAGCCAGGATAAGGAAGAGGCCCTTCCTGCAGCAAACAGCCAGGAAGAGACAGGACCTAGCAGCTAACAGGAAAAGAAACCTATAAACTGAACTCCACTGGTGCTAGTAAGCCAAACTGTAGGGACTGTGGAGATGATGCAGGAAGAAAACAGGTGGCTGAATTTTGAGGTATGTAAAGAAATTAAAAAAAAATAAAAATCTGTATTTTATAGGATACTAAAGAACTATTGGACCCCAGGCTAACACTTTTCAAACCACTCTACTGACAACATGTCATAACCAGACCAGAACACAACTACAAAAAACAGTAGGAAATCTACCTACATCATGCCAAGAGAGTGAGTCAGTGTTAGTCATTTGGTGTTTTTCTTAATAATTGGGGGTTTTGACCAAATACTACTGAAAATCACTCCTCTCCTCCCTCTGTAGTACCAGAGGGTATTTGCTGTATATATATGTGTATATATTTTTTTTCAGATTTCATGCCATTGCTTTGCCTACCCACAACATTTACCAAACTTCTTACCATCCTTATTCAAAATTAAACTTGTTTATTAAAATAAATTCCTTCGGAAGCTTTCCAGCAAAAGTGTCTCAGCCCTTTTCAAAGCAGAATTAGCACATGGGACAGAAAGGTCTGTGGAGAAAAGGGAGAACTTGTGCTGTTTTAGTGACATTAATTCCCTTTATACCCATGTAATTACTAGTATACAGAAAGGATGTTTAATACTGATCTAGGAGCATCTCCTTAGTATTAAAGTATGCTGAACAGAAAACAGTGAAGAGTGCCTTTCTTACATTCTTTGACTATTTTTTTTTTATTTTCAGGTTTTTAAAGCACTTCTTTTGAGATTTATAATTGCTGATTAAATAACTATCAATATGTTTAATAGTGCAACCCATTGTTACACTTAAGTATTTTGCTTACAGCATTCAGTGCTTTGAAAGTCTGTACTACAATTTGAAACAAACTAGGAATAGCTCATTTGGAGGATTTTGCTGTAAGATCCATTGACCAACCCTTGTAACTTATTTGAAATGATTTATCATGTCTCAATTAAAAGCAGTTTTACTAATGGGTAACAGCTTTCTGTGTCGTTGATACACCCTCTTCTGCAATCAAAGTCACATGTGTGGGGAGCTGCCTACGGGATGGAGCAGAGCCCAGAGCACCACAGGCTGTTCTTGGATCTATTGTAGCAGGTCTGCACTCCAAGGGACTGGTTTCTGGAGAACCCAAACAAGGTGTAAGCCAATAACATGCTTCACACGTCAGCTGCAAGCCTCTTTTGTCACAAATGTGGAGAGCACTTGGTGCTGTTTTATATGTAAAGCAGTATCTTATGGGGAAGGCAAGTTTGGTCATACTGACTGATTAAATTGGAGTTTTTAAGACCAAGGTTGACCTGAGAAATCCACAAAGAACATACATCCATAGAAATGCCTTCTCTTCATTAAGAACAGTCAACTAAGAGGGTCACTGAATTCAGGATCAAACCTCATCTCTGTAGGTGTCATAGTCCAGTAGGGAGATAAATTTGATTGAGAAAAATCTCCTGCATCAAACTAAGTACCATCAGGGAGCTTTCTGTGTGGCATGGAGCTAAGCCATCTATACCAGTACAATAGCTCCTAGCCTGGTTTTGGCCTGAGGCAAAAATGGTCACTCAGATGAGGCTGAGCTAAGATTTGGGAATTAGCATGTGCCAGGCACCCTTTCCAGTGGGTAGCCTGGGTGAAGCTGTACTGCTTTAGAGGCTGAGACTTCAATAGGAAGGGTGTGGGCCATTCTCTGCCAGAGAATGGTTTCAGACAAGTTTAATTTACTTTAATAAGTTAATTTTCATTTATATACATGGAACTGTGGAGAATGGGTGAAACATTAGTGGGACAGGCATTTCAGCTGCCTTGGCTTTTCTCCTGTCCTAGGGGATTCAGATCTCCTTGGTGTTCATGCATTCTCTGCTGCTGCACAGCAGGAGAGTGTCTCCTGCTCTCAATTTTGAGTAGTTTGGTAGCAAATGGAGATGTGAGGAAGCAGGGTGGCAATTGCAGGAGTGGTATCAATATCCAAATGCATTAGTGTTGGTTTCCTGCCAGAGGCCCCAGCTACAGGTCAGCTTCTGGGAGGGAAGGGAAGCCTTTCCAAAAGGAGTAGGACCTCATGTGGAGGCTTGTTCTGTGTCTGTGCTGCTGGGCACCAGCTGAGGACTGTCTGTCAGTCTCTGATGAAGGTCATTCATGAGGCATATTTAGCATTATTCTCTGTGATGATCCCATCACTACTCTCCCACACATGTTGGCAGGCTGGGAAAGGTTGCAGTGCCTATGGCTGCATGTGTGCATGTAAGCACATGAACTGTTTGCTAGGTACAAAACCCTATCTACGTCCCACCGCTGTATCTTTGCAGTGGCTCTTTTGAGTCAGGAGTAAGAAATTTGCAGAGAACAAGCATCCCTTGTGTAAACAAGTATGCTTGCAGGCAGGCACTGGGGCCCTATCAGAAAACAAGATGATTGGAATGATAAAGTACCAGTATAGTCTTGAAGGAGCTGGGTTTGCTAAGAATGTGCAGCTTCATTAAGGAGTTTTTGTGGCTTAAAGCATGTTTGAGCTGGCAAAAGCAAATGAGGGGTAGGCCCTGATGCCCAAGCAAACAACCAAAACGCCTGCACTCCCAAAGCAAAATCTTGGAGCTGACAGAGTTCCTGCAGGGTGAAACTCCTGAGCAGAAATTGCTAAAATGCTTTAATTAAACCACAGAGCAGAGGAGAAAACAGATATTTAATTAAAGGGAGAGCATCTTGTGATATCTCCTCATGGGACTCAACTGCAATGGATCAGAGAGAAGTCATTGCTTCAGACAGGAGCTCTGGCCAAAATGTCAGCCCTTGGCATCTTCCTGCAAAGAATAATAATGATGCAGTACAAACAAACCTACCCAGAGAAATGGGGTTGGGGGGCTGGTGCTGCTCCCTCGCTGTGGCAGTCCTCACTCCTGCCATGGCCAGAGCTGGGTGGAGGGATATCCCCAGCATGTCCAAACCCTGCTCTCTTGATTTTTTTTTATGCTTAATTTCTTTGTAAATGTTTGATTGATTTAAAGCACACATCAAGGTGGCACAAAGAGAAAACGAGTTCTCTACAGAAATCCTGTGAATTGTTGCTCAGCTATTCACTGCTACAGGCAAAAGAGGCACCAGGAGATGCAAGAAGGAAATCTTCAAAGTTAATTATTTACTGGTTTATAGACTTTCAGCTACTTCAGCCTGGCAGGTTTGATAAGGAGCCCTGGAGCTTCAGCAGAAGCAATTAGCGTGACTTCTATGAGATATTAGTGAGTAATTGTGCCATTGTTTATTTCCTGTAAACCGACAGACTACTAGAAAGGATTTGTTTGCTGTTTGTAAATTATTTGTGTCAGGGTAGATGAATTCACCAGGAGAATGGCGAGTAGGAGCGAGAACACTACAAAGAGTTTGTCCGTGACAGTACAAGGACACACACTCATCACCACCTTGTTCACTAATACATCTTCTTTTGCTTTTTTAGTTTGGTGTTAATAATGGTGATGATCCTCAGAGCCAGGTTTGTATTTGTATTAGCCCTGAGAAGAACGCAGGAAGGGAACAAGAGTGCCCTGAGTAAATGGGTGCTGGGAAAGGGTCAAATCACAGGGCAGATTTGTGCATCAGTTTAGAAAACTAGCAAGAAGATGGAGGTGTCCTTGATAATTGGTATTGAAGAAAACAGTGGAAGAAGTAGCAAAGGTTGTATTTCCCTCCATTTGCAAGTAGGTTTCCTTTTCCAGTTTATATCGCTTCCTGCCAGACATGAAATTATACTCCTTTGTATGCAGGAATAATCCAGTTCACCTCAAACCAATTCCTGTCAGCTCTGAAAATGAAACATGAGAACTACTAAAAATAAGCAACAACAGGGCATGAAATAAATAATCTACTGCTTTGTCCAGGGAGAAATACTTTCTGACTTGGTCATCAGCAAGTAATTATCCTTGCGAGAACTGGCTAAGTGGTTAACATATCTAAAGTGCACAGCTGACCTTGTCTTGGGGAATATAGTGGTTTAGGATATTTTTGAGGCTTTTTTCGGGTATGATTTTAAATTCTTAAAATTCATATAATGCTATAGAACATTTATAAAATGCTATAGAACTTATTTAGAAAGCCTCTCTTTTCAGCAGGGAGTGATTTATAACTTGCCTTTTTTTTTTCTGGACCTCCTGAGCATTTGGACACTTCAGAAGTTCTCAAGGCCAATATTCAATTGGTACAACTTTTGGAAGCATTGTGAAAGATAAAGACCAATGAACTGAGGATGAATGGGAAAAGTACTTTCTAAAATGCTTTAGCCCAAACAAATACTTATGATCTGTGAGTACCAGTACAGCCATAAAAGGAAGTAGAAAAGGAAAATTTTGCACACAAAATACTGTTCAGCTTGATGTTGGAAAAAACTGATGTTGGGAATCAGCAAAGTCATCAAACAGGTTATCCCTTTGCAAGAATACCTAAAGTTCTTTGTAAGGAAAAAAAGACACAATAACTCTTAGGAAATCATAAAAGTTAATATGAACCGACAAAGACATCCCAAGGATGGGGATGCAAGGGAAAAAATAAAAACCAGGGCCTCTCAAGGCACTTTTGAAGTGATGCAAATCTGCATGAGTGAAACCAAGATTGCCACAAGCAGCACTGACCTTACAGACAATTTCAACACTTGTACTTAGGACTTTTAATTCCAAGGTTTCTTGAAGGTTGAGTGGACTGAATAGCAAAAAAGAAGGCTTGTCTGCACTCCCTCCCTGTGTGCTGAACCTCAGCTGGGCTAATTCTTTGCAGCTGCCCAGGCAGAGAGCCAGACCCTTCAGGTAGTGGATTATGGACAGAACAAGAGAAGGAGTTCTGGCATCCTCACAAACAGTACACCCTTGGGCAGGGAAAAGCCCAGAAAATACCAAAGTGCCTGGTATTGCTCTCCCACATGGGCTTTGTAACAGCCAAGAAAAAGAGCACCCAGCAAAGCAGTAAAATGGAGCAGTGAGACTCCAAAAGCTAGACCATGGAGAAGGGGAAGGGATGTAGGTCAACTCTGCTCTCTTCAGTCATGACACACGGTCTTACATATCATCATAGGGACCTTTGATGCATGTGCACAATAAAATTAATGTGGATGTTAAAAAACTCTTCTGCATTGTAGTCCCGTCATTCTGTCATCCCTCCCTCATGCTGACTAAACCTCCAATCCATGGTGTTTTCAGTTCTCCTCTCAATAATTTTTTTCTGTTTGAAATTAGTTGGTACTCTCTTTATTTAATTGCTTTACTATTATATTTCTCTTCCCATAAATGTTCTGTTGTAGTCAATCTTTGGCACAGCACCTTCCCTTCCCCTAACAGAAGCTGTCTTGTAGAATCAAAGAATGGTTTGGGTTGGAAGGGTTCTTAAAGGCCATCTATTTCCAGCCCCCTTGCTGTGGATAGGGACATCTTCCACTAGACCAGGTTGCTTAGAGACACATCCAACCTGGCCTTGAACACTTCCAGAGATGGAGTATCCACAACTTCTCTCAGCAACCTAGGCCAGTGTTTCACCACCCTGATTGTAAAAAATATCTTCCTTATATCTGGTACCCTCTTTTAGTTTAAAACCATCACCCCTTGTCCTTTCACTACAGGGAATAGGAACACATATGTGAAGTGTAGAGAGTTTAGAAATTATTAACCAAAGAATTGTTATCACATTTGCCACAGAACTACTACTCTGCTGCTGTTTACTGGTATTCAGCTGGGATAATCTCTCTCCCAGTCTTTTACTTAGCTTTAATGGCAACGAGACAGCGACAGTGGATTGGAGTAGATGACCTTTAACAGTCCCTTCCAACGAAAACAATTGTATGTTTCTAATTCACGTGGGGATGCTGGTCAGCGCTGGCTGGCACCCAAACCCAGCCCCAGGGCAGGCAAGCTCCCTGTGTGGATGGCTGGGGCTGTGTGGCAGGAAGGAGCTGTTGTTTCCTGTTCACTTTGCTAGCTGTTGTTCTGCTTAAAATGTGAGGCCAAAAGGAGAGAGATTGGGAAAGCACAGTCTGATTGGAAAGTTTCAAGTGTGCTTGCTTATAAAGGATTAACCTTGCCCTTGTCAAGCAAGTGACCTGGAGATTTATATTAGGGCCATCAGGACTGCCCGTCACCAGCCAAGGTCTGAGTGTTATTTCTTAAATAAAACCAAAAGCCTGTTCTCCTGCAGGCAGAGTTGGCACTCTCTGCTGTCTCCCTCAGCAGGCCTGAATCTGCCCATCGGTTGGGCCAGGCTGTGCAGGATTTGGAGAGGTAAGTAAGGTATGCAGGTTCTGGCTGAGGGCTGCAGGGTGAAAAGGAACTCCCTGGGAACTAGCCTGCCAAAATCTGGCTCTGATAAAACAGCCCAACCCATCCTGTAAAGACTTTTACTGAAAAAATCTTGAAATAATCACAGAGGAAATGACAGGAACTCAGGCCTCCCTTCCCTCCCTGGCCAGACACTCCCTGGCTTTTTCCCTCCCGGCTGCCTGACACGCCGTGTCCCTGGGCAAGGGCCAGGGCTCCAGCTGCAGCACAGCCAGGCAGGCTGGGGCAGCAGGGACTGCAGCGACCTGCTTCGTGCTCCACTCCTTGTAGGAGCATGGAAATGTAGGGTCAAGTTCAGGGATTGCAGCGGCAGGAGAGGGAGGAACACAGCCATTTCTCTGGCCTTAGTAACATTTTGCTTATTTTTACCAGCTGCAGATCCTATCTGGAATCTTGAGAGACTTTAGTGTGGCTTTTCTCATTTGTGTTTGAGGGCATTCAATTAACACAAGTGAAATTCCTGCTTTATGAGGGGGCAGGGCTGAACAACATAAAAATACATAGGACTTTGGATTGTATTACTTCCTATGGAACAGTTTCCAGTTCTGCTGCCCCAGACTATGTATCTCTTCCTATAAGGGCAGATGAGATATAAAGAAACCACTCTTATATTTTTATCAAGAAGGTGAGGGCATTGTGTTTGATTTTTTTACCTTGTGGTTTCTAACATGTCAGATCCTGGTGAGACAGTCTGAATCTGGCATTGGTTTCGTACCTTTGTAAATTGTTGAACATCACAAGAGGATGATAAGGAACATGCTCTACCTGCTCTCCATCCTGTCTGTCTCCCTCGGATGACCCCAAATATTATTTTAAGTGCAACATCCCTCTCTTGCACAGCTTTCCTTTAATGCTGTTTTTTTTTAATGTGCACTAATGTATTTCTGTCGCAAAGCAGCTACAGAGGAGCAGTGTATCAGCAGGCTGCAACATTCATGTGTGTGCATGCACAGTGGTCATCAGTCCACAGGTGCAGTTCTAGGCTGAGGAAATTATGCTCTTGGGAGCTATGTTCCTAATTCCCCAACATTCACCTGAAAAATCTCCAACTTTTAGTTTATGGAATTGCACAGACTGATGGCAGCAGGACACAATCAGGAAACATGAGAAAACAGAGAAAAAAAACAAGAGACGTTTCAATGTTTGGTAGCAAGTAGGTTCCTCCCTTCCCCGGGCTTCCTTCTGAAGGTTGCCACCACCACCTTCCACTTGGTTGGCTTCACAGACCATCACCCTGCATCGTGGGTGGTGGCAGCAGCCAGCAGGGCATTTCCTGTACCTTTGCACAGCTCCAAGGTTCCAAAAGCTGCTCCAGACTCCAGAGAAAGTGTGTGAAGCCTGTTCAGCCTGTATGGAGAAGCTGACATTGCCTCAAGGCAGGGAAGGGACATAGAAACCACCAAGTGATCCAGCCAGCCATGGGAAGAGTCACAGAAAGAAGTGAGCAGGCTTCACCCAGGTCCTTGGGCATCTGCAGTCGCTGTGACGCTGCAAACCACTCGTGGCTTGTCTGTCATCTCCTGCAGGGCAGGGTGGGTTGTGTAGGCCACATAAAACGCATATGAGTCCCAGTCCAGTCCAGACTGTAAAACTGGTTTAAATGAAAACAGATTCGGGCACTTCTTGGACTGTGGGCAGGCATCATCTCTGGGATGTCGCAGCTCCCTACGGGCCTCTGTCCGTGGGTTGTCCTTTTACTGCCTCGAGGGAACATTGACCTTCCTCCCATCCCATGACACAGCTCCCTGTTTTTGTTCCTTTGGTGGGCAGTGGCAGCAGCATGATGACCTCAGGCAGGGCCGAGACAACTGGGCTGGGAATGAAAGCCTCCAGCTGGCACTGCTCCTGTCTGCCACAGTTTTGGTTGGTGCCAGACGAAGACGTGAGCCCTTCTCAGTTGTTTGCTGCAGCTGCGATGGCAGAGATGCCCTCAGATCTGCGTTCAGGTCGGGACAGGCACTGCAGGCACTCGCCAATCCCCTCCAGGAAGGTTCCTGCGGTTTATTCCAGGGCTGCAGTTTGAAGCGGTTGATGTGTGCGGGTGGGCCGGTCTGGGCGCTGACACATGCACTGCTCCGGGTGAAGGTCGGCTGCTGCCCCAGGGCTGGGACAACGTGGCTGCTTCTGCTGTCCTTGGCCAGGGAGCTTCTCTTCCAAATCCTCTGCAGCTCTGGGCCACTTCCCATGCAGCTTTTAGTGCTTCTTGTCCTTCCTTAGTTTAAAACAAGGCTTCTGTTGCTTCTCTGGTGAGATTAGAAGGATATTCATCTTACATTTTCTCATTGCATCTTGTTACATACATGGGTCTCAAAGTTTACTGTAAAGATGCAGATGGTGTGAAAATATGACTGCTCTCAAATTCCACAGCATCCTAGCAGATGCCATGTTAACCTTGACCTGTGTTTTTTTGTAGCCTGGTTTATCTGGCTCAGGAGAAATTTCAGGAAGTTGTGCAGAGCAAAAGGGTGCAGCTTGGTTTTTCATTGTTTTCACTGCTCCTGCTTGTATACAGCACAGGAAAACAAGGGGAAAATATCCTTTTGCTGAGATTCAATCCCATGTTTCTTGTGAACTTTGAGTTCAATCAAGCTTTGATAATAGGAAACTGAGGGAATGCAGAACACACTGAAGGAAGCTTGGCGCTCAGTGCAGTGCATGTGCTTCACATTTGGCTGAAGCTTGTTTGCTTCTCCTGCATTCTTCAAGTAATTTCACTAGCATCTATATATAAATAACTTGCCATGGCAAATATCAACTCTGAATCCACAAATCTATCTTTGCTCAGGAATGTTGATCTAAAAATGTTTTTTTTCCTTAAGAGTCTAATGAAACTTGGAAATATTATTTTCCGGTCAAATAATGTAAATTATACTGCATTCACATAACATATATTACATCAGCTGGAAGCCAGGCTGCTTTGTGAGCTGTCTGGAGGGCTCTGGTAAATTAAATCAAGTAAGTCCCCTTCCTTCGGTTTGGTTTTCCAAGTCATGACTCCTCCCTTCTAACCCTTTTGTGACTCTTCCCCTCCTTCCCAGCTTCTTTGCGGATGTTAGTGCTCTCAGAGGAGTCACTAGATGACCCTGTACACTCATCCTAATTGCCAGTTTCTAACAATCATGACTTTTTAAATTTGAGTGGCAAGCTCCCTTTTGTGAACCCCATGATAGGCTCACCAAGTCCTGGCAGGGAGGTGCAGGGTAGAGCTAGGGGCGATTCCTCACTGAACAGCAGCAGGAGGATTTGCTAGAGCCTGTCTTTCAGGGCTGTCTGGGTTTTATATGCTGTGATACACAGTCTCTGCACACATACCACTGCACTCAGAAATGCCTCGATCAAGGCCAAATATTGCTTTGCTGAAAATCTTGATTCAAAACTTGAAATGGAGACAGCCTGCTATGTACTAACAATGAATGACCCTCCTACTTACACATTTTTGTCATATTTATTTGAGTAGCTTCAACTTCCAGATGTATGGAAGGCTTTGTTGTCAGATTAAAAACATCTGTAGTCAGTCCTCTCTCTTCCCTGTCTCAGGTAGCATTTACAGCTGACTCATCTGTGTCTGACTCACCTGATGCCACAGCAATTGTTTTCAATCCTGAGAATGGAGAGTCAGCTACAGGTAGGAAATTTGGGATGCTGCAGGCAGAATCATGGGTGGAGATGGTGTTGTCCTAGGAGGAGCTGCCATTCCCATAGATAAATGAGAGATCCTGCTGTGTCTTGGGAGCAATGGGCACATCCTGTGCCTCCTGTTTAGTGGTCAGACTGGTCCAGTATAGTCTGCATGTTCAGTGATCTTAGTGATCACACAGAGATGGACTTCACAGCAAGTGTCCTTCATGTCTGACATGTGAGGTGCTTTGGGCCACCTGTGCAAGTGCTGAGTGGGTTGTCCAGACTATGGACAGTGTCACCAATGGCATCAGGATGTACCAGACTTAACTCTGCACACACAGTCATTGTGTAGGGTGCTTGAATAAAATATGTCAATCCACTACAGGCTTTCCTTCCAGTCCCCAAGCTGGTGCTCCTCAATGCATTTTGGCACTGATAATCATGTGGCCAGAGAGTGGGTTGAACCAGCTGGGTGGTGAAGCTGACTGTGCACACAGACAGGCACCAGTATTGATACTGGAGAGGGGATGGAAGCTGGCAGGGGCGAGCAGGGCTGCTCCTCTTGACAGCAGCTCATGCTTAGGTTGACTTAAGCCAGCCTGGCACTGGATTCTCAGTGATTCATCTGGGATTTTAGAATGTTGGATAGCCAAGGTAAAAATATGTCTGAGGCTCATGCTTTGATGAAGCTGATGAAAACGTGAGATCAGCAGATTTCTGCTTCTATCTGGTAAAGAGGACATAACTGGGATACTGGGACTACTGGTAGTTCTGATGGAGCTGGCCTGGGCACAGGGTGGACTAATCCCTGCCACAAGAAAGAACCAGGATCACCAAACCATGGGGCCCGACATATGTGGAAACAGAAATTGCACCTGGTTTGAGAAATGCATCTGCTGATCTTCTCCTACTAAAACTTTCTGACCAGTCCCAGGAAAAGGATCCTACTGATCTCTCACAGCTGTAGCATACAAGTACATGGTTTTTTCTAGTAGCCCATCTGATCCTTAACTCAGGCAGTGAAGTCATAGGTTGTGGTGCTAAAGCCCTGCTGATACTCTGTCTTTTCCTTCTGTGATGACCCCAAAACCTTTACAAAACTGCAGTATATCAGTGTCTTTCACTGAATCTTCCCTTGGCTTTGGGGACTTGGAGATATCACTGGGATTTTCACCTAACAACATGGTTTGCAAAATATTAATCTTGGTCTGGACTCTACTGGGGCTCTGGAATACTCTGTCTTCATAAATATTTCTCCTCCCTTGTCCTTTTGGAAGTAATTTCCCTTTACTTCCTGTTGTATTCAATAAATCTCTTTGCTTAAAAAGGGACTAACCCTCTGGTATCTGGGAGAGAGAAGACAAAGGAAAGACAACAAGTTGAGTGCTGGGCTGTGGGTCAAAATCTTAATCTGTAAAATCCTAACATGGAAACATGCTGAAAAAAGGAGGGAACAGGAGTGGGAACTGGGAATACAGCTTCAGGCTGTTGTTTTCTGGCACAATGCCCAGCAGGCACTGCACCAGGCAGCTCAGACTGGGAGCTTGTTTTCCCTGCTGTGTGCTGCTTCATTTTCTGGCCTGGGACGACATCTGGCTGGCATATTCTTTTCCACACCCCTGGATGAGTGCTCTTTTTAGCTAGTTACTGCAGTACTTGGCATTAAATTATGGTGAATTAGACTATAAAGTAGCATAAGATTGGCTTAAAATAATGAGGCTTAAGTGCAGTTGAGGTTTTGGTACTTTTTGTTTGCCTTCTGTGTTAAAAAACTTTACAATATGTGATATCCATATTTTCTTGCATTTTGCCATGACTGTGAGTGCTCAGAAGTCACCTTAAGAAAAGGAAAAAAACACCAAACAAACCAAAACCACAGCAAAAACAACAAAATAAAACAAAACAACATAATACATCCATACCTCTTTATTGAGAAGTCCAGGATAAATTATTTGGGCTTTCAGTTTAACACTATAACAGATTAAAACTATATTAATTAAAAAAATAGGGTAATTAGCAATAGAAAGTAGAAGGGAGATGGTGGGAAGAGAAAAATCACAGAAATGGGGAAGAAGACTCATTAACTTCAAGAGATTGTTCAAGTCCAGTAAGAAACAGGGGCTGTGATGATGTAACACCACGCAGTTGTCTCCAGATTTTGAGTATCCTCCCAGTGTCTGGAAAGACTTCTCCCATTAGCAGAGAAGAGTCCTAGATGAACAGAATTCACAGTCTGGAAACAGACACCACTGGTCTTCTACACCACCAAGCCAGCCTTGTGCTCCTACTTCCACCAAGTTGTACCAGCACAAGGAACTTGGGCTTAACTTCTTTCATTTCCTTCTGGGTTTCAGCAGCACCTTTGCATAACAACGTGTTTCAGTTTTCACTGACAACTTACTGCAAATCTTCCATTGCCCCAGCAATGCAAAACCTGATGTTCTTGTACAACATGAAGCAGAGGTACTGTGTGCTGGCAGACTTGTTTAATGTGCTGTCCAGGCTGCACAGGTCTGGGAGCCATGTGTTAGCTCAACCTGATTTTTTCTTGCTGGAGAATTCTGTAAAAAACACAGTTACAAATGTGAAGGTTACACACCAGTGATTTCTCTGTTGGTCTATATACCTTTATTACTTCTCAACACATCAATAAATCTTTCTGGCTTTACCTCTTACAGGTAGAATGGATAAGCTTAGGTGAAATAAGGTGAAATCCCTTCCAACTACAGCAAGAATGTAATTCAGTACTATTGACAAGTTAGCACTATTAACACATTAAAGTCTGGCCTCTGTGCACATGCTTTTGAGTTCAAAAAGCACTGTAAGAATATTGGAATGGTATCCCTTAGGAGTGTAGCCACATGCATAGCAGCTGCTCTGATATCATGTGTCAGCATCTCCCCATTGATATCTACTTAATATTGATGCTTTTGTGAGATTAATTAAGCATCAGAGCAGCCTGCCCAGAAACACCATGTGCTTTTCACCACTGGTGTTTACAGGCCCTGAATGGATAATGCCCTGGCCCCATGGAGCAGGAGGTTGCACTAGAGGCCTCCCAAAGTCCCTCCAGCATGAGTGTTCCTGCAGCACTGACTCCATGCTTCCTAGGCATGGATCTCAGGTTCTGAGATTCTTTCCTGCAATTTCCAGTCTGTAAAACTTCAGCTGAGGCTCTTCATCCTCTGTTACTCTTGTAAAAAGAAAAAAAAAATAAATACATACTACTGAAAAACAGTAAAATGTGATGTGTTTGTGAGTTTTTTGTGGGTTCTGAATACAGATATATATGTATTTTGGTTTTTTACTTTGGAGGAGCCTATAAGGGTAGAGAAGCAGCAAAAAAGAGAAGGAATATATAAGGAATATATAATTATATATAGCCTATATATAATATATGTTTTATTTGGTGATAGCTGGAGGTGTGATCTCCTTGTGAGAACAGAAGCACAGTCTAGAAATGACTGGCAAATCTGAGTATCCCCTGCTGTGGTAGTTCCTTAGAGCTCAACACCAAGCAGCTACTCCTGTCCTGCAAAAGCAGAAGGCAGAGTTATTATTTAAGTGTGCTCACATGCATGCAATGCCATGTTATTTTACAAATTCATTTTGAAGGCTCATTGTCTCAGGCTCTGAGAAGACTACCAGGTGCCCCAGTGTAAAATACATCAAATGTATGTGTGTGGTGATACTTTCCTATTGCTTTGCATGCTTCTGTGCCAAAAATCCTGTCCCAGCTCTAGTGTTGGCTTTGGCCTTTTTCCAGTTTACCTCTCTGGGCTTTGCTATATCCTCAGCCTTTTTCTTCCTCAGCCCGTGCCTGTGTAGGATGGCCCTGCCTCTGGTTCCTGTTCACCATCTCCTTTGGGAGTGGTAGGGGCCTGGGGACATCACTTTGGGAGGCTGCACAGCCTCACCAGGTGGGAAGAGTTTGTTGTTCCTGGTATTCCTGCCCCAGCCTGGGTCTCACTGCACCCTCACAGCTTTTTCTCATGATCAATATATTAATGGCTTGTAGAGTCCTTGCATTCTGGGATTAGGGGCTTTAGCTGCTCCCAGCCCTCAGCCTGATAATCCATAATCAGATTTCACCCTTTTAGCATTTCTCAGAGCAAATGCTTACTAGTATGACCTAAATCTGATGTTCTGTTCCTTTAGGGACCATCAATTTTCCGTGTTCTGCCACCTTTGAAGATGCTCATAGTCTCCTATTGTGTGATCATAGCTCGTCAGTGCCACATTTAGTATCATCTCAGAGTCATTATTTCAGTAACCTCCTTAACCTCTGCTTTTCCAACAGGAGCAGTTTAGAGGAATGCTCACCAGTTATGGCTGTCTCCTGGGACAGGGGTTTGACTTAAACTACCTAACTTTCCCATTTATTCTCATGCCTCCTACTTCTGCTGTTCTATCCCTCCACTCCACGCTCCCAAACACCACTCAGGGCTTTGATAACTTGCAGCCTGCCTGGCTTGTGCTGGAGCTGAGACTGGGTCTGCAGACAACACCAAGCTGAGTGGTGCACTTGGCACATGGGAGGGATGGGATGTCATGGGAAGGGACATGGACAAGCTCCAGAAGTGGGCCCATGGCAGCCTCATGAATTTCAACAAGGCCACGTGCAGGGTCCTAGTGACAGGACAAGTGATAATGGTTTAAAACTGGAAGAGGGTAGGTTCAATTAGATATTAGGAAGAATTTTTTGTGAGGTTGGTGAGACACTGGTACAGATTATTATATTATTATTACAATTCCCCATCCCTGGAAATGTTCAAGGCCAGGTTGGATGGACTTTCAGCAGCCTGGTCTAAATGGAGGGTGTCCCTGCCCACAGCAGAGGATTGGAACTGGGTGATCTTTAAGGTCCCTTCCAACCCAAACCATTCTATGATTCTATGGTTCTTTGAGGGACTAAATATAAATTACTGTCTCTTGTACCTGGGAAATATAGAAGCCTGTCCCTTGGAAGTGTTGGGCTCAATAGGTCTGGAAAATGCTTTCACGATGTTAAGCAAAGTTCTCATCCAGATTACAGAGATAAAGCTTATTCTCCTCAGTCTTGAGAAATTCAAACAAAAACTTAGAAGTTCTCAAACTTCATCTCAAATTTTATGCAGTATGACTTAATATGGTGATGGTTTCTCTTGGATTCTGTCCTGTTTCTGGGAAGCACAGGAGGTAATGTCTGCCCTGGTTTTGTTACCTAGATCTCTATGAATGCAAATGCAAAGCTGCCTTTAAGTAACTAACTCCCGAGAACGACTCCTGCAGAGGCTGGTGAGCCATTAGATGGCAGCACAGATAAGGACAACATCCATTGTGCCTGGTGCTGCTCCAGGAAAGCCCCTCTGATGCTTTCAGCATCCCCAAAGTATCTTGCAGGTAAAGAATTTTCACATTACTTAAAAACNTCTGGAAAATGCTTTCACGATGTTAAGCAAAGTTCTCATCCAGATTACAGAGATAAAGCTTATTCTCCTCAGTCTTGAGAAATTCAAACAAAAACTTAGAAGTTCTCAAACTTCATCTCAAATTTTATGCAGTATGACTTAATATGGTGATGGTTTCTCTTGGATTCTGTCCTGTTTCTGGGAAGCACAGGAGGTAATGTCTGCCCTGGTTTTGTTACCTAGATCTCTATGAATGCAAATGCAAAGCTGCCTTTAAGTAACTAACTCCCGAGAACGACTCCTGCAGAGGCTGGTGAGCCATTAGATGGCAGCACAGATAAGGACAACATCCATTGTGCCTGGTGCTGCTCCAGGAAAGCCCCTCTGATGCTTTCAGCATCCCCAAAGTATCTTGCGGGTGAAGAATTTTCACATTACTTAAAGCAAAATAAATTAAAACCAGTAAAATGGGAATTTTCATATCAAACTAAAGAATATAAAATAAAATTACTCCCTCCCCCCCAAACAGTGATGGCTTGTATTAAGCCTGAAGTTCTTTCAGAATTTATTATTTATATTATTCCTTATCCTTCTCAAGCCTACATAAATTCAGCTATACTGACTAAAACAGCTCCTTTCTTGGTGACATATATAGTAGCTTATCACATAAAAGCTCTTCTAGAAAACTCCATCACCAACCATCTCAGCTCATGGCCTCAGGAGCATAATATTTTACATTATTTCAGTTACCATTTGAGAAACTCAACAAGTGCAGCAGGCACTTAGTAGACCCTCAGAATATTCCATCGACACTTCAAATTTCATTTTTTTAATGGAAAAAAAATGAAGCAAATAGAGAGGAGACATAATTTTATTTTTCAAACTGAATGTCTAGCTTATTACTAATTTTGCACTGTGTTCTTTTAAAGTTATATAAAGAAGAATCAAGGTGCTAATTGCATACCTGTAAGCCTGATGTTTGTGCTGACATCCCAGAGTCTTGCCTGATATCCTGTGAGAAAGCCAAGCTTGAGAGTTGTCAAAGTGATGAAGTTCTTAGGTTTTGCTATGGCAGAGGAAAATTCCTACCTTCCTGTGCTGGGATCTGACAGGGGAATCTTGAGTCTGGTAACTGGTAATGGAGCTGATGGTCTAGAACATCTTCTGGAGTCAAACTGGATACTTTTGAAAGTATGTGGTAATCCTATCAAAGAGACTTCATTCTAGATATAGAATTTTGACAATCTTTATTTTATTTTTTCCCCTAAGAAATTGTTAACAATTATATATAATTTTGCTTGTTAATAATCCTAACAGCTATATTAGGCGAATACAAAGCTACCTTGCACTTCACAAAATCAGGAGTAATAATCCATGGTGTTATACCAATTTAAAACTGGTTTGTGGAGGTTAATTCAGCCCCAGCTCGTAGCTTTTTGGAGCATCTTCACTCCCAGGCTGTTTTCCCAGGTGACTGAGCTGATGTTCAGACTTGGAGGCTGTTCTTGAACTGGTGATCTCAGCAAGTGCTGTGCAGCAACTTTGGGAGCTGTTTCAAAAGGAGAAGAGCTTTGTAGTGTCAAATGGGCGATTAGGGGCCACATCTCCTCTTGGGAATTGATGAGCACAATGTGTCTGCTTGTACATTTTTTCCCCAGAGATTTGCCTCTTGCAGAGGCAATACTTCTCTCGTCACTTTGGGAAGTGGAAAAGCTGTGTAACTGTCCCCTCCTCTCCCCCCTGCCCCGTGGGGTTATGAGACTATGTGGAAGAAAGGAAGGATATATCACTTTATTTTTTAAAATGCAAAAGACGTTTCAGAAGGCA
Source organism: Thryothorus ludovicianus (assembly GCA_013397245.1). Taxonomy (NCBI): domain Eukaryota; kingdom Metazoa; phylum Chordata; class Aves; order Passeriformes; family Certhiidae; genus Thryothorus; species Thryothorus ludovicianus. Next base: position 747,005 of record VZTB01005582.1, on the reverse strand, counting down.
GCATAAAGTAACACTAAGCAAAAGTTTAACAGAGACAGATGGGTAATAGAAAGTGACACATCAGTATCTGATCACTGCAAGCCTTGGCTTTGTGTTTTCAGCACCATGACACAAACATTATTTGATCTAAAGGGAAGAGAATGGATTTTAAACTACATATTCTACCTTCTGCAGAATTCCAGGCCTTCTGTGAAAATCTCTTCTCAAATTTTTAATGTAGGCCAATGAGGATCACAGACCAAGGTGGAATGGCTGCAAGCATGCCTAATGTGTGCAGGTACTGCCAGCCACTCCAACAGCAAGCAAAGCCATTCTGCTCTGTACAGAACTCCTTGGGGAGGAGAAATGTGAAAATCTCTTGACTTTAGCACATGGGGAAAAAAGTGTTGCTTTCTAGCACTACCTCAGAACCTATTCAGCATATGGCTCTTTTCAATGTGTAAACAAATCTAGGGTGGGTTTTTAACTTATTTTAAACTGTCTAGATGTTATTTCATTTCAAATCCTTAGAGAATCAGATGAAACTACTACAAATTTTAAATGTTTGAAGGATATCAGACCAGCAGAGAAAACAGACAGAAAGCTGCTGGGCCCAGCATTAAATTTTCCTCCCTAGAACAGGGAAAGATGGATGGTGTGAGGGAAGCTAATCTGTTACTCTGAGTGAAATGTGTCAGACCTGGGAGTCTGGGCATAATTAGACCCCAGTCACAATGATTTCTAGATAATCTCCAAATGCAGATACTGCTGCATCAGCAGTGTGAGGGCAAATCCAGCATCTCCTTGACAAGGAAGCACTTACCTCCTGTTGGTGCAAACTCTGGAATGATGTGACAGTGTGCCTTCATGAAGTGAAGTTAGGGGGTGATCAACTTCTGAGTTTTACTCTGTCATACAAATCACTTGTTTGGGATTTCAATCTATTTATAAATAATTGAAATGCATTGCCCATAGAAATGAACAACATCCTACAAACCTGGCACTTCTCTATTTAACCATAATTAACTTGAAAATAATTTACACTCTTCTTTCTCTTACTATACACCAAGTTTTATACCAAACAGAGTAATTAGGAACTTTAAATTGTTGCCAATATATGGATATGTAGCCAAGTACCAGAGGGTGGAAATGACTTACCAACAAGGAATTCAACCCATGCATAGAAATCCCTGCACTCATTAAGGGATCTGATTCTGCTTGGGCTTTACATACCTGAGGGATCTCTGTTGGTACAGATGTGAAGGAGATGTCCAGGCTTGTGTTTAGGAGGGCAGTAATCCCAAAACAGCTGCCCTTACCACAGATGAGCTGCAGAAAAGCACTATCACACTTTATTTTAGTATGCTACAAAAGTCATTGTTGAACTTTATTAGGTACTTTAATACCAAGCATACTTTGAAGTAACAAAAATTATTGTTATTATTACTTTTACAGAAAATCAGGTATTTCAACAGTTTTCTTTACAGTTTGTTGACTTAAAAAGAAATTACAATTGACAAGTTACAATGGAGTGGGATGGGAAAGTGGTAACATTTAAAAAGATAAAACATACTATTCTTACTGAGTCAACATTTAATGATGTACATCCTGGTACGTCTGTCCTTCTGACCGTGTACAAATGGTACATATTCACTGAGCTGCCCTGACAGGGTGGTGATGTCTTGTGATGGCACTTTTTTGCAAAGTTTGTGTATATTTAGAAAGGGCTTTTAATTACACCATCACCATGATGCTAAACAAAATAGTATAATACAGAGAAACCCTGTTTCAGTGATTTCTGTCACAGCAAAAGTGCCATGACTGCCATAACGTGGGATAGAGGTAAACTCAGAGAGCAAATGAAGATGGTGATATGTGATGTTTGTTACATCCAGGTCACAAACCCCGTCACAGGCTTTGAGGTGTGAGTGTGGTTGTGAGCCAACAAGAGCAGAGTGAGGATGGGCTTCACTGAGACACCACTTAACAGGACTCATGAATGCATCTGGCCCCTGATGATGTGCATTTTCCAGCTGACACTGGTTGGACTAATCACAGATTTAAACACCTGTCTGAAGTAGGCCTTTAAATGAGTTTATGCTGCCTCATGTGTGAACTACTTGATTTTTACCTTCTATCCCCTTCAGGTCAGTAGCGGGTACTGGGAAGATGTTTATGGTGGTTGATTTGGGTGGGGCTTTTGACCAGCTAGTGCTGATCCTTTAGAAGTCAGGAGAATTTTCTACATCCAGTTACAAGAGCAGTTTTAGATTTTTAGAAGTCTCTCTTATTTTTTACATGCTGCTCGGATTCACACATAAATTTACTTGTCTGACATCCAAGTGAAGTCAATGCCACATTGGTACCTTGGTAGTTAGACAGAAAAGTTATCTAATTCCCTGTATTTGTTTACTGGCAGTTTGCTTAAAGATAATGTTTCTTTCAAAAGTAAAATAATTTTTTTGAGATTCATGCACTAAATTCTGTATTAATTTGTGTTGTGCAGTCAATAGTTTAAAAGCATTTTTAACTCACGTTTACCTCATGTCTTCAGCATTTTGCATTACTTGGAATCAACATTAACAATTAATTATTATTTTAGCCATTTCCCCAGGAAGCCAAAGAATGAAGCAGCAGGCTTAAAAAACCCTGAAGAAATCAGCACTGCAGTGTTCATTTTTCACTGGATTCCTCTGTGATGCACAGGAGAACCTAGAGGCCTGTAGGGAGCAAGGTGCTCATGGCCAGTCCTGAGCCAGGATGCCTTGGTGGGAGCTTCAGAGAGGAGCAGAGAGGGAGTCCCTGCCTCCTCTGTTCCTCTGTGCCTGGCTCTTGGCATCCAGGCCTTTCATTACGAGATTTTTCTGTGCCTGCTCCTGTTTTACTTCTCAGGGGCTTCTGTAACTGCGAGTGCCCTTTGGGAGCTGGGGAGGGAATCACTTCCCTGCCAGTGCCCCGGGGCTGTTTGCATCCAGCCCTCACATGGCTATTTGCAACATGAATTTGCCTACTAGTCTCTTAATTTTTGTATTGAGTTTAAACTCGAGGGTTTGTTGAGTTGCACTGAGTTTAAACTTAAGGCCTGAAGGTCTCGTTAGATCACCTTGTCTGATTGGCATTAGCATGGGCCAGAGAGTGTCACAGTTGTATGTCAGAACAGGGAAAAGAAATGCCCTCGAAGTGAGCAGCAGTGTGTTACATTTAAGGGGTAAATTACTTTCTCCTATTAAAAAAGGAATCAAGGTCTTTTATTTTGTCACTTCAAATACAAACAATTCTACGTGTCTTGAGAAATTATAGCATTATGATATTCAGTCAGACATACCTTATAGCATATATGCTTCATAGAACTAGAATACAGGTCAGAAATAATGTTTGAGTCTTAAGTTTGTTACAGACATATTAATTGGAACACATATGCAGTAAAAATTGAGAAGCTTTACAGTTTTAGTCAACTTATTATACAGTGAAGTAAATGAAGTGCAGCAATGTTGCAGTAAAAGTTATGCTTTTTCCACTAGGTGATGGAAACATTCAGAGTCTATAAATGCTAATTTAAGAGAGATGTCCTAACAGCTTCTTGGCTACTGGGATAGGAATAGTCTGAAGTTAACTGCCTCTCTACTATGAAAGGTTTTAAAGCTTTTTGCTTTCTGTCCGAATAAAAAAAATGACATTTACAAACCTCTTCAATGCGTATATATTACATATGTTTATATAGCAACAACTACACCCCTTTTAATTTATTCCCCAAATGTGACTTTTCATGCATGTCTTCTGGATGCTGTGTTCAGCAACAGTTTCTAATGAGCTGGTGTGTAATCCATGATTGCATTTCTCTTCTGAATTCTCTTCCATGTCTGGCTGATCTATGTTTAGAAGGTGGTGCTTATCCATCAGGCATTTTTGCACTTGTCAGCATTCTTCTCTGTTGGAGGCCCTTTCCCAAGCTTCTTCCCGTTTTAATGTTGATGTACAAAAGCTGTTATTCATTTGTTTTGTGCTCATTCTAGTGAGGATTGGCTTAGTAGGACTGTACAAAACAGAGAAAAGAGAGAAGCTGGTTTACTGCCAGCAAACATAAAGATGTTCATGTTGTGCTTAGCTTAGAGCAAGCCTCTGACCAATATTCTAATGCATTTCATTATATATATATTTCCATTTGTCATGAAAAGTGAAAAATTTAATCTGCAGATAGGATTTGTAATCTGAAATTCTCAAAAATAATTTTTCATCAGTTAATCGACACAGGAAGTCAAAATAATGAGATTATTTCATCTAAAGTTTGAGCAATATGAAAATAAAGATCCAATGCATATGGGGCAAAAATGACATTTACTAGATGAATACCATGAATCGAGTTAAAATCCTGACATTTCTGTTCCACATCAATAACTCCTTTCCCTCGAGGACACAGTCCACATTTGCAAACATGACAAAATAATACCTTGTGTTAAATTTCAAATGAGGACAGAGATGTGGGCAAGTTTTCAAGTCAAACTCTCCCTTATAAACTAATTCTCACTGCCCAGTTTCCGTGTACTTAAGCGGAGGCGGATACAGGGCAAGGGGACAGGGGCTGTGCTGGCTGTGGGAGCAGGGTGACAAAGGCTCCCCCTCCTCGCTGCAGGTGACACCCCCAGAGTTGGTGCTTCGGGGGACACCACTGGAACTGGGGCTCAAGGAGGAAATCCATTTGCAAGTACCCAGGCACAGGCAAAGGTAAAAACCTGGCTGCCCCAGCATTCGGCAGTGAACAGAAGGTTCTTGCACCAAATGAGCTCTGCCAGTTCAGCATTGGCTAAACTCTCTCACCCTCCTGGGGCCAGCCATGAAATCCTTTGTCAGGAGCCTCTCCACTGCCTCCTGTGAAAGGGTCACTGCTCAGGGGGTCTTACAAAGCCACAGCCTGGGGGAAAGGACGGCCACTGTCATCACAACTCCACTTCCTATATCATAATGCAGGGGCCTCTGCAAGAGCCTGATGGAACACAGAACTGGGGGGAAATCACTGTTTTTGTGACAGCAAAAGAAAAAGAATGAGTTTCATGGTGAAATGAAAGCAAATGAAGAATTCCAGGACTAGAAACACTTAAAAATATTACTGTAAGGAGACAGAAATATTTCATTTCCTCCCCCATATTACACAGAGCAGTGACTTTCTTCCATTCCCTCAAATTCCCTACACCCTTGGCTCCTGTGGTCACCTTGGCCTGCAGCTAATTCACTCACAGACCCTGAGAGTGTCGTGCCCCAGGGCAGGATACCCAGACCCTAAAGCCTGGGGTGGTGGCACCACAAACCAGTGAGCCTGGTGGTGGCAAACCTTTCTGCCTTGCACCTTGGATGGCTGCTTCCCCATCAACTTCCAACAAACTGACATTTTTCAAGCAAAGTTTGTTTTGCAGGAAAATTTCCCACTTGTTCAGAATGTATCTATAGGAAAGGCACTGAAAAAGAAAAATGGATCAGTTTTGCCTCTGTAAAAAAAATTAATGTGAAATATAATGTTCACTGAGGTAAAAGCATTTTTATGATGTGAGTATGTAATGGGATGGTAGTTTCCAATTGTAAAAGAAAGCTTGCCATTGATGAGCTTCTTCTTACCCTTTAAAACATGTAGCAAAAATGAAGGATAAAGTATGGATGAGAAATGGACATACTTGTTATAAATAGAATTTATTAAAATTGGTCTGAGTCTGTAACTTTGGGGTATTTTATAAATGTGGTTACTAATGTTATTAATGTGGTAATTAGTAATATAGGTAAACAGCAGTACCAAATAAAGATAATGAAAAAGTGTCTGAGCTTCTTATCTGTTTATTTGCTAGGTGAGATAAGGGGGTCTATGAGCCTCTAAAACAATCCATATTTGGTGAAACTGAAATCCAGAGAAAGATAACATTGTGTGGTAAGGAGCATGTGCCCTGATACTCCTAGGAACAATCAAAGTTTAATAGAACTGATTAAGCCATTTCTTTCAATTATTTTAAATCATAATTTCATGTACCCATGTTATTCAAACCTCTAACATTGTTTATTGGATTTCCAGCAGCACTCAGTGTTTTCGCAGTAACATACTAAGACCTTTAGTAACTCTTTGGACAAATTTTGCACAAAGATATTATACATATGGAAATGAAGTTTAACAAATGCCATAGGTGCCTAGATGACAAGACATAAGTAAGCCATTCACATGCAACATCTCTCAGCCTGTTTTGTATTACACTATAGGCTTTTGACTTCTTGTTTTCTTAGAGCTACTTACAGTGTTGTTGCCTAGAAATCAGTTAATGAAAGCAGCCTTCATAGAACCTGTATTACTCAGCCACACAAGTGCTCTGCTGTTAAGTTCCCTATTTAAAGTTTTTAAAGGCTGACTGATGTTCTGGTTTGAAGGCAAAATCAGTGAGAGAAAGAAATCCAAGATCCAAGTCAGAAATGCAATTTATTAGGAAAAGGAAAAAAAAAAAGAAAATAAAAACAAAACACAAGCAATAATACAAAGAAAAAGAAAATCACCATCAGGGTCAGAATACAACCTGACACCCTGTGGGTGAGTGTGTGGGTGAGTGTGGTGGTGAGGGTAACTGGTGGGTAAATGGTGGCTGCAGTCCTCCTGCAGTGGCAGCTGTGGCTCTGTTAGAGCAGTGATCCTGGAGAAAGGTGCAGCCCTCTGCTGAAGCTCCAGTGGTGATGGATGGACCTGGTCTTCCTCTGGGAGTCCAGTGGAAAAGGCTGATTTGGTGTTCTAAATCTCAGGTGTTTATCCAGGTAGAGGCTTAACTCCTCCCTCTGGATGGAGCATTTCCCAATGGGATGATGTAATTTTATCAGTGGATTCAATGGCCCATTAGCAGAAGACTGATCCCTGGAGGGAGGATGGGTCATGGAAGAGATAAAGAAACTGCTCTTGATGGTTTCTTATCAGCTGATCTATTGATAGAAGATTACACCAGCCCCCAGCCCAGTTCTAGCAGATGGGGATGGAATATACACATCCCTTGGTTACATTTTTCACTGCAACCCATGACAACTGACCTCACTACAACAGGGTTACTACTCATAATTGACACACTCAATTAGGGGAATCGCTTCTGCTTTCTGCAGAGCTGCGATATTGGAGGGATTTTCAGCATTTTAGTGTTTGTGTACATTTCAGAAAGGGGACACTCAGGTTTGTTTGTCGTAAAGATGAATCACAGGGAGATTTCCAGGTTGCTCCCTGACAAGGTGTAAAAGACATGCTGAATTTCAGATGGTCCCTTCTATGCTGTTACTGTCAAGTCAATAAAATGAATAGTAAATATACAGAGAAAAGCAGACCTTATGGTTTGGGTATCTATTATCTCAGACAACCTTAACACTTTACACCACTAATTGTCACCAGCCATACTGAAAATATGTTTCCCATGTACTTGACTGTGTCTAGAAAATAACACCTTTCCAAGTGTTAATCTTTTATTGCTGACTCCAAACACACACAACTGCTTAGCTAAAGAGCCACTGGCATTTGTGGTCACAACAAAATCGGTACAGTTACAAAACCACATCAGCTGGCAGAAAGCCGTGGGTTAATGGAGCACCACACATTTCCTCCCAGGACCTCTGCAAGATTTCTCCAGCCTAAACATCATCTCTGCTGAATGCTGGCACTGTGGTTGGTGTATGGGAGGAGATGAAGGATGAGAGAAACATTGATGCTGAAGCTCTGAAGTTGAAAATAGACATGCTGAGGCACCTTAGATAACACTGCTGCCTGGGATGTAGGCCAAAAAAAATTGGACAAGTTCAGTTTTAATGAGGTGTTGGAGTTCTCACCTTTCTGCTTTTAAAACCACAGAATCACTAAGATTGGAAAAGACCACTAAGATCATAAATTCCAGCTGTTAACATAGCGCTTCCATGTTCACTCCTAAACCACAACTCCAAGTGCCACATCCACACACCTTTTGGCCTTCTCAGTGAAAGTGAATCTAAGACTTTCCTGGGCAGTGTGTTCCAGTGTGTTCTTTGGTGAAGAAATTTTTCCTAATATCCAATCTAAACCTCCCCATGTGCAGTTCAAAGCCATTTCCTTTCATCTTGTTACTTGTCACTTAGGAGGAGACACCAATCCCCACCTGATTACAACCTCCTTTCTGGGAGTTGTAGAGATTGATAAGGTCTCCCTGAGCCCCTTTTTCCCTAGGCTAAACATCTCCAGCTCCCTCAGCTGCTCCTTATAGGACTTGTGCTCTGAGCCCTTCACCAGCTTTGTTGCCCTTTTTGGACACACTGATTTGGGTCAACTCCTTTTAAACACAGGTAGTTGATTTTGTTGCTTACATCAGGGTTGGTGACATGCCAAGTGTGTTAAAACTCCACTTGTAGCCACTCCAGCCCAAAATTCAAACAGCAACATGTATTCATGGCCTGGACAATATCCAGGTGTATATAATTAAAAGGCATGAAAGGCAGATAGATGCCCACCTGCACAGAGCAGCCAATGACCCCTCATCTCCTATTTCCTTGAAAATAGTCTCTTTAGAACAAATAACAAACCAAATTTGCATGGCCTGAGGGTATTATTTTGTTTTTCATGTGATGAGAGAGAGGATTTATGTGTATTTCCATTTCCCTACCTGTTGTGGGGGCCTTTTCCTTCTTGATGCTCTGAGCATCCTTTGCCCTGGCCTCATGGAGAGATGCTTATCCATCACCTGGAGAGTGACTCTGGGGCAAATTGTGCTCTCAGTAAACAGCCAGGCACCAAATCAGGTCCTCTCCAAGAATGCTGATGATCAAGCTGAAACTCTAGCACGTTTTGGAGAAGGTGTCCACAGATCATACTGGAAACAGCTGTATGGCCAGGAGGAGAATATTGTGCTCTGCTGCCTACACCTGCGCTGCAGCTGAGACACAGTAAGGAGGGTACAAGGCTGCGCTTTGGAGATGGAAAGAAGAATAAGTGATGGAAAGAAGTTTCCCAATTGTTCTGCTATCAGCTCTCTTTCAGAGTTTCACTATTCAGCACCTTCTCTACAAAACGGGACGAATGACCTGTCCACACCAGAGCTGCCCAGGGCATTTCCTCCTCCTCCTGGCAAACCAGCAGGCAGGGTCTGGCAACTTCCTGCTCTGCCATCACACTCAGCTACAAAAGACACCTGAAAGGGCAGGGGTTAAAGAGAATGCACAGTAAACCTTGCGGAGTTACTAAACTTTTACAAAACTTAGGGATTGAAATCGTGTGACAGTTTTGTCCATATGGCATTAGAGGAGAAGCTCATCTGAGCAGAAGGTGTGTGAGCTTCTTCTTCTGCTGCAGCACTTCCTTGCAATAAAAAGAATTGAATCACATAAAAAATGACAAGATTTTTCCCAATTCACTACGCAAGCCGTGCGAAACCAGAGCTGAGTGGAACAGTGGGACTTATTCAATCTGCTGGGTGGTATTTGCTCACTCTGCTAGTGGCAGCAGCTGAACTCCTGGGCATGGCTTGTGGGAAGTGTTTCTAGGACTGCAGGAAATGGTTTCAGGAGCATTCAGGAATTTTCTAAATGTGTGGCTGTGGGAAGGCTCAGTTCATGGCTGTACAAGCACATTTCTAGTATGTAAGAGGATGCTGTGGTGGTGTGCTCCCCTCTGCTGCTTCAGCCCTAACTACCAGTGGGGCTCTGATGGCTGCACCCAGTTTTCTCTGGCCTTTGGGGGGAAGGTGGCAGCATGGTAGCTGTCTGGAGTGGTGGGCTGCATGCCAGGATGTCCCCTTGAGGAGGGTCACCTCTCCAGGTTACTCCTCAAATTTGAGAGTTTCCTGCAACAGAATTTTGATAAGTGCTTAATAGCACATTAAACTTTGAAATCTTAGCTAAGTGGCATAAAGCATTGATTGTGCAAATATAATCTCTCAGGCATAAATCACTGAACAAGTCTGGGACTAGGATTGGATTCAGTCATACCTACACTTCTCTTTGAGAAGAGGTTTAGAATGCAAGGGGATTCTTTCCGAACCTCACGGCTCAATGACAGGCAGTTTTGTCTGGCCTTGTCCTCTATGCAGTAAATAAAGAATCTTGGCATTGAATCTTGTTAAACCACTGTTGCATTTACCACTGAACTTTGTTAAATCACTGTTTTATATCAATAGAGTATATTGTTGCTTCTCTTTTGTATATTGTTGCTTTTCTCTTACAAGTGCAGTTGCTTCCATCCATGACAGATGGTTTCAGGGCCACAGGGGCAATGACAGGCTGAACAGACAGAATGCTGTTTTATTGGACATCGTTTTCCGAGAACAAACAGAAAAATGTTGATGGATCCAGTCAAATCAATTTTGCTACGTTCCAGCATCTGTGTACAACACACAGCTGGACAGAATTTTGCCATCAACTTACAGGCTGTCATGCACAAGAAAAAACCCAGCACACTATCAAACCTAAAGCAATGCTCCTTGAATACTTAATGCACTCAGCAACTGTCCTGCCCTCCCTGAAAGACTCTGGCCAATTCTTGTAGTTTTAAAATCCAATTTAATCTGACATTGTTTTTTCCCCTTTTTCTGTTGTATGTGATGACTGAAACATGGCAGGAGGAAATGGATGTGGGTTCGGAGGCTGTTTGGTTGCAGGCAGCATGCTGTGGGGGGAGAATCATGGAATCATTGAATGGTTTGGGTTGGAAGGGACCCAAAATGTCATCTCATTCCAACATCTCTGCCATGGGCAGGGACACGTTCCACTCGACCAGGCTGCTCAAAGCCTATCCAACCTGGCCTTGAACATATCCAAGGACAGGGCATCTCTGGGCAACCTGTTCCAGGGCCTCACCACCCTCACAGTAAAGAGGAAGAGTGACACGGCAGGGATACATTATTTTGTGTGTTGTTGATTAATCCAGACAGAACGTTTTTTGAAGCTGTTATGACAATAAGCAAAAGTCTCCAGGATTAAATGTGGTTGTCAAGAAAAATGGATCAAAATAAAAAAGGCATTCAGCAATGAAGTGTCACCACCTTGTGCCAAGGTAAGAAAGGAGTATATTTTGTATATTTGGAAATTAAGACTGGAGCACAGAGTGGGTCACAGCAGCCTAACCATTTGTGGTCTTGACTTTTTTAAGTTCCTGTTTTCTTCCAGATGGAAATTTTGAGAAAGGTGAGAAGATGTTTTGGGAGGAGAGATCAGATAGACGTTAGGCCTGGTAATGCATTTCACATAACATCAGCTCTCTCACAGTCAGACATTAGATGGGAGGCTCTAGAAAGTCCTTGGAGCAGGACAGGGCCCTCGTGTCCTAATCTTAGGATGGTTCCCAGGATGGATGAGCGTTGTTGGCTTCTGTGGGACTGTAGACCCAGATGAGATGGGAGGCCTAAATCTGGGATGGACAAAGTGAGGTGTGTGAATCCTGGAGTTATGATTACCCTGCACAAAGTCATTAACTGCACTCATGGAAGAAGAGGGAAGCTGCTGCCCATGCCTGGAAGATCTTCAGCCTGAAATATCAAATGATTAGGCAGTTTTGTAAGAAAGCCTAAAAGATTAGCTTGTTTGTAACAAGCTATCAGAGACCTTGCCTGAGCACAGCTTGAGGATAGGTATTTTTAATCCTTTTGGGGTGTGCCATCATGCACCAGGATTGCCTTCCCAGAGAGCAAATGGTTTTGCAGAAGCTGGGTCTGAGATTCCAGCCCCAGGTCAGGAAGGCTCAGTAAGATCAGTGAAACAGCTTGAGGACTGACTGGGCAGGGATGCAAGCAGCAGGCCAGCCTGATGGGAAGGCATGAGCCAAACCACGTACAGCAGTGAGCTTGGCTCTCTTTTCAGTGAGACCGTGTCTGAAGGAGGAGCAGGTGAATTTTGACTGCAAATCTTGTGAAACAGGGTTAGAGCAGCTTAAAGAAGGCATCTCTTTAGAGCCTGGTACAATTTTCTTATCTCTGAAAGATTCTCCTTCAACTACTTCTAAATATAGCCAGGTGTCAGTGAAAGGCTCTAAAACGGAATATGAGCAGGCTTCAAGCTCCCCTGCCACCCTTCCTCATCCTTGGCTCAGGTGGCTTTCCTCTGGTTTGAATGCAGCTCCAAGAATACGACATATGCCTATTTATAGGTGAGAAAGACAGGAGGAGAGTGGCAGACAGAGGGAAGACACACCTACCCAAGGAAGGATCAAGTTGTCATCTCTTGTCGTCTACTGGCACCAGTCTGGGCTGATGGAAACAGGGCTCCCTTGTGTGATGGCTCTGCTAGCCATGCCTCACCATGGACAGCTTTTGGGTTCCTCATCTGGGTAGCTTGGTGCTCATGGCTGTACCTCCAGAGCAGACATCAGCATCCCCCTGCTACTGACACAGTGAGTGTGCCCTGGACACGGGAGGAGGCTGCGTGTCTGCCTGAGGTGGGAACCAACACACTGGGATGTCGTGATCAGATCCTGCTGAACAGTGGGCTGCCTTTTCCTCCATTTCAATATTTGCTTCTGTCAAGAAAAGGAAGATTTTCTACTGTCATAATGAACAAACACAGCAAAAAGCCTCCTATTCTTCCTCCTAAAGAGTTTTCTTTCACTGTGGAACATCACAGAGACGCTCCTTCCTCTGGTGGTCCCTTTCCAGAAGGCTCATCAATTTGTCTTTTGTGCTTGGTGGTGTTTCTGTCAAGTTTGGGATGGGAGTCACGTCTCAAGATGGGTTTGCTGGCATGAGAGATCTAGTATGTTGTTGGATGAATTGGCAAGAGGCTGAAATGCCTTCATCAATAATGTCTTTCACATGAAGTAGCTTCCTGCTCTGCAGAGTTGTATGCTCAAGTCAAGCAAAATCAGTCACTTGTTGTTCATCTATTTTTATTTCCTCCATGTGGCTTGCTACAGTCTTTCTTTGCCCAGATGGTCAAATAAATTGCTGTCACTAAACAGCAGTCCCTGAACAGTGATTCCTAAACTCTTCCTGTTCTTTAACTCTTAAAGGAGAAAATGTTTCACTTTATATTCTGCCCATTTGCTGTAGCTGTTTTTCAGGTTCTCCCTTGGAACCCAGAGGATCTGTAGGTATTTTTGTTTGTTTCTCCAGCCTTCAAGCTGCGTGATCAGACTGCTCAGAAAGCCTTTCCTTGTCTGTATTTAAAGACCGTTACAAACTTTGATGAACTTGTTTACAGGGAGCTTGTCTGAGGATCCAGCCATGTCAGTGAGGTACCTTGACAAGATTGCGGGCATATTGGCCAAAAAATGTTTGTATTGGCATTGTACAACCTTATATTTGTTTATTTTGTTGGTAACATTTTATATCTAGCTTCAGTTGCATTATCTCTTCCAAGAGTTTCCCTGTGCTAGGCAATGTATGATGTTGATGTTGGCACGTTTTTGGGAAAGCAAACTTTGCTGCCGTTGATACAGAGCTCTCCTTGAGGGCAGGCAGGAGGCAGAGCCCAGGGCCAGCGAGGGCTGGGGCTGAGAGTGAGCCCCAGCCTGGCAGAGCCACTCACTGCCTCCTTCCCTGGGTGCTCAGGCTCCACGCTGGTCTGAGCTGCTTTCCTGTGAGCACGGAGAGAGTGGGAGTTCAGTGCTGGGAGGAAGCCAAGATGCTGAAGCAGATCCTTGAAGGTGCCAGCCAGGATCGCTGTGTAGGGAAGCTGCTACGATGGGGCTTATTTTAGTTGTGTGACAGAAACGGAGCTCTGCTCTTTTTTCAACAGACTGGATTTCTCCAGATGAATTCACAATTCAGATAGTGAGTGTTGCCTCCTAACAGAAACAAAGAGGGCCATGATAGTGCTCTGGCCATTCCAACATGACATTTCTGTGAATGAAATTTCCTGAAAAAAAAGCTGGTTTTAAAATTTTAACACAGTAACTAAAACATTGCGAGAAGTTTAAATGTCACAGAAAACATAAGAAAAATATCAATGCTGATGAGCCCTAAATGCTGCAGAATAGTAAAACCATTTAAACTCTCTTTATTTTGTGTATGAAATGAATTTCCCCGTTTTTTGGCCAGCACCAGTGGGACCTGGGAACATGGCACAAATCCATGCTGAGCAAGGATTTCCAAAATTTTTCCAAACTTTTTCTTTGTATGTAGTTCGGATTGATGTTGATTGGAAGAGAAAATTTGATGAATGAGTTGGGCTGGAACTGGGAGTGGGGCTCTGGCTGATGGGGCTGACTATAGAGGGAAAGGGTCCTGAAGGTGCAGGAGTTTGTCCAGAGCCCCTCTGGGGTAGGGACTCACCAAGGCAAGGCTGTGCATCCTTCATCTTGTCCTACTCCTCTCTGACTGGTTGGCTGCTGTAGTGCTGAGTCTTAACCAAAACCTGCTAATGAGCTGCAAATATTGATCCCACTTGCCTTTGAGAAAGATACAGGTGCCAAGTTATGTGTTTATGGGCAACATAAAGATAACGATCTGGAGCAGCTTTGGTCTGAGATTTCAAAACTGCAGTTTAGTGATTAGCTTACCCAGCACAGGAATGTTAATTAACTGTCTGTATACTCCCTAGGCAAATAGGAAGTTTTCCGAACTGTACATAAAGCTCACAATTGTTTCCAAAGGTATGAAACTAGATGTTAAACTACTAAAAAAAAAAAAAATCTCTGTGGGGTTAAATGATACTCAGCTAGAAGAGAGTCTGGATTTGGGAGTTGGCAAAGCCAGAGTCTAGGGAGAGGATGAGTTTTTGGTGAATACCATCTGTCATGAAAACCTGTTTGATATGTAGCAAGGACAGTGTTGAATGCTCATGGTCCTGAAGATATTTTTTCTGTCATCTTCTTTTTCTTGTTCCAAACTCAATTTGTGCAGGCTTTTGACAATATGTAAGAATTTATTATTGCTGTTAATTTATATTATTCCCTTAAACATTTTCTTGAATTGCTCTAGAGGTGTGAAGGGCAATCTTGTAAAAGAAAAAGAAGAGATTCCTTCCCTGAAGAGCTTTCAGCACAGAAGGCAAACTGCAATCAGCAGTGCAGAGAAAAAAAACCAAACCCCATCTCAGAGAAGGAAAGGGAGGGCTGTGTTAGGAAATTGCCAGCTGAAGAGTGTGCAGAAAGGCAAGCTGGTTTGCAGGAGCCCTGAGTGACAGGTGTGGTACCGTGTCCTCTGGGTCAGAATAGGAAGGTGACATCCCAGTGTATCCAGCCAGTCCTGCAGTCTTAGGCAGGCATCCCTGTAGTGCTGTAAATAGTTCACCTTATTTCCTCCTCTGGAAGGATCACACCCCACACAAGAGCTGCTCTAGGGCTTAGAATCCTTGGTGGCTTCTTTCCCCCTTCTCCCCTGCACCTGATTCACACAGACACATTCTCCTGTTCTTTGGCTGTTCCCACCAATAACCGTAAGACAATTCTTGAGTAAAATGCACCTTTCAATGTAAGGATGCCATTGTAGGAGCAAGAGGCAGCAGGGCAGTCTCAAGCAGCAACCAATCCAGTACCAAACACCAACAGCAAGGGGGGAAATCTCCAGCCCACCATCTCAAACCAAACCCTAGTTTCACCAGGATTCCTCAAAGATCAGTCACTAGTTTTTCAGAGACAGCAGTAATTCAGAACAACCTATTAGATAAAGAAGATACTGATGCAAGTTTGCTTAGGAAGAAGCTCATCTGTAGAAAGAGGAGTAGCTTAGACAAAGGGGAAGCAAGTCAGGTCCAGCTGCATCTGCACTGCTGCATCTGCAGCAGCAGTCCCTGAGGAGCCTTTCACTCCACCTGCAGCCTTTAGTAGGGGGGTTTATGCACAATCCTGCTGTGTAGCTCTAGAAAAGCTCCAATAAAGGCTTCTGCCCTCCCACACCCTAAACAAGTAATATTTGTCCATACTTCCCTCTGGTTTTGGTCCATCAGCATATGGCCAGGTCAGCAGTGGGGGCCAAGGAGTGTACCCTTGGTGCCAGGCTGCTCAGGGAGCAGTGCCACTGCTGCTGGCCCTGCTGGGGCTGCTAAGGCTGAGGATCCATGGCCCCCAAGAGACCCTGGCAGTGTTGACCTTCCAGTGCAGGTGCTGCCAGTGTTTGGTATCTGGCACTGAGACACCTCCTCGGTGCTTAAATAATAATGATGGATTCTGCTCTGGAGTGATAGCTTGTGTTGCACAGCTGGGTAAATGTGTGTCAGCTGTCATCGTCCCTGTCAGCTGCTGCTGTCACTGAGCAGCAGATAAGTAAATCTGTGATGATGCATATCCCAGAGAGAGCAGGGATTAAATATTTCATCGCCTCAGACACTGCAACATTTCCTCATTTGGTGTCCTTTCCTAGAGGTCAAATCCTCTTGGATTGCCCAGCCCTGGGGGAGAGCTGAGGCTGCCTGGGTTTCAGAGGCTGCAGGGCCAGGCATTGCTGGCAGCACAGTCCCTGCAGCCAGGGTGAGCCAAGCTGCTGTGCAGTCTTGGCACATTTCAAAATAAGCGGAAACTCAAGGAAAAAGAAAAACATCCTTTTTTTTCCAAAGGGCCTGATAAGGAAGTTGACCTTCTGTTGTACAGAGCAGGGACAAGTGGCCTGGTGCCCAGCTTGGGCTGTCTCTGGGACACACTGTGAGCACCCAGCACCATGGACTCAGTACCTGCCATGTGTGGTGGCTCAGTCCATGTGGGCAGCACCATGGAAAGCATCAGCTGTGGCTGGAGTTAGGTAAATGTTCTGGTTTCATGGTGTTCCTAAAATGATGGGTCACTGAACCCTGGAGATAAGTTTGGTGGTCATTTCTACAGCCCTTACATCTCCATGTGTCCATCCTCTTTCTTCTCTGTGGTGATATGCAAACCCCTTTGCTAGCAAAGTCTCACATTATCCATTTCCTGGAGACAGGAAAAAAAGCTACAATTCAAATTTCTTCACTCTCCTGGACTTTTCTTTATATATAGGAACTTTCTATTGGAGGAATTTTCAGTGCAGAATACCAATTTGAGACTGAAGTTTTCTTGGATGTTTCTTTTTTTTTAAGCACATGAAAAGAGTTATTCTAGGGGGATGTGGAAAATGAAAGAAAATGCTCTGATAAACAAGATCTTTGCTACTTTTAGACTAACTACCTACAGAAACAAATAAAAATGAAAATGTCTCCTTTTTTTGCACCACACTGGAAGAGACAGAAGACCCATCCTGTTAGTGTTGCTCAGAGAATAAAGTCCTTGTTTTCAACAAAGATTTAAGGAACCACGAACGTTCAAAAACCAGGAAAACATATATAAACATGAGTTCTGGAAAGCCTTGAGTTCTTTCTTGCTTCCTGAGGGCTAGTGGTTTTCTTTGCAATTATGAGACACAGAAGGGTGATTTTTGTTTGGTTTCATTTGCATCTTTTTTTTTTGAAGCTGAGATTGAAGTACAACACATGGTTCAGAATTGGAACTTGGAAAACAGAAAGCATGAGCAGTTGTGACACTTCTAAACCTGTAAATAATTCTACAGGCATTTCATCTTCATCCTTGCCTTGCCTTCATCTGAACTAATTGCCTTCCTTTGGTGTGTTCTTTATCTGGACAACAGACAGACTGTATCCTCCATAAGGGTATGTTCCCCTATAGGTCTGTAGTTGAACTGGCTCTGGGGTCAGTAGCTGGACCTCAGCAGAAAATGAACTGAGGTTTTGCAGGTGGATCTTTCTGCTTCTCTGTTATATAAGGTCTCCAAATCAGTATTCATCTGTGCACTGTGAAGTAGCAGCATTTCTTCTTCTTTTTGATTTTTTTTTTCATGCAGGGAAAGTATAGCTTGTCCTGGCTCCTTACATAAAAATAGCAAATTTTATGAGATTCATTTCCCTCAGGTCCCATGGAGTGAATTTGTTCTGTAATAAGAGACCAATGTGTTTTAATTGCTTCTTGTAGACTATTACCTGTTAAATATTTCTGACAGTGTAACCCCAGCAAAAAACTTCTTTTCTGTTTTGCTTCTTTCTACTTTAGACCTGTCAAATTTCAACATCTAAGGATAAAACATGGCAGATGACTCAAATATGTGACAGGTCATAAAATATTGATTCTTCACGTTACCTGCTAATGAAACACATGCCACCATGGGTAAATCTTCCTTACTTTGGATTCCTGACATTTAATTGTTATAATTCCAGTTTAGGTGATAGTCTAGAAGTAGGAAGTAATGGGTTTGGTCCCAGGAAATACTAAAGCCTATAAATAAGGAATCAGTTCTACTTTTCTTTAACTAGTGTTTTTTTATCTAGACTCCCACCCACATTTCTTGTTAAAATCTACATCTTTTAAAATCTACATCTACCCTTTTGGACCATTCTGGTTCTTTTTTGACTCAGTAAAACCAAGACAGCTCCTAAGATCATAGTATAATGAGAAGCACCAAGGATCAATCAAGGACTTCCCATTATGATTTTCTTACCCAGGAGAAGAACCTTCTCTTCATCATGTATGAAGTAAATAATATTTACTAGATTTTTTTCAAGATTTTGGCATTTTTCTGGTTAAGCGTATAATTTTTAGTCTTTATAGGTAATTTGCAGCCAGCAACAGCTCAGTCTGGTCTTTCTTGTCTGGTCCTACTGGACACTTTCTGTCAAATGAAGGCAGTATTTTTTTGACTAGAGATCTCTATGCAAGATCTGTCAGGAAGTAGGGGATACTGCCCTACTTTTCAAGCAAAATCTGGAAAACAATGTTCAAAACTAGATTTGTAATCTCTTGAGTAGGGTTGTGTCTGGTACTAATGTGCTTCAGCTGTGGGAGCTGCCAGCCTCCTGACTCGAGCCTGTGTGAGCAGAACTGTGTCTTTACTTCTAAAGCACTTCCCTGTCTGTGACTGAAAACTTCCCACAGAAAAGTTAACATCATCCCTTCTAAAAGGAGCCCTTTCTATTGTGGTGAGACCCCCTTTTAACAGTGAGCTTTCAGTGCAAAATTATCTGGGGCCAGAGGGGTGCCCGTGCAAGGGCAGACACGTTGGCAGACATTCGGCCCTGAGAGCAGGAGGTGCTGGAGCCTGACACGGTCTCTGCTGCTGCTGCTGAGGGGGAGAACCCTGCTCCCCATAACTCCCATGCTTGGAAAACTCAGTGGCTCACAGGTGCCAGACTGTCCCTGCTCCAGGTGGAAGGAATGGTGCAGAGGAGCAGACGTGCCTTAGGCTGTTTTACTGGAAGCAGAGGGATGTGTCCTCTGCATGGCTTCAGAGGGACAGACAAACTCTTCCATGATGCACCATGCAATTACTCCCAGGGCAGACCCAGCTTTAGGAGTGCTGAGAATCACAGGACAACACTTGTAAGCAAAAATACTGTCCCTTTTCTCAGGGAGAGGGTGCTGACATGGCCAGGGCTGACAGCAGGAGCTGCTGGATTCCTCCCAGGCACTGTTTGCCACTCATGGAGGATTTGGATGGCGCAGCCAGACCCTGACAGTATCTCTCTGGTAACCAAATTTCCAGAGCTGACACTTTAATACTCCACTAAGGAATTAAAGTGAGATAAGAAGACCAGCCCTTGTATCGCAGCAGCCCTATTGGGGCTGGATGATAAAAAGTCTACTGAAAGTATAGAACAAGGATTTGATGAACACTGGTTGATGTAGCACCTGTGTGCTTGGAAGGTGATCTCTTTTCCACTTCCATAAGCCAGACTTCTAAAAGAGTTGAACCATGAATCTGCAAAACCTGAAAAGCATTCTTACAGCATTTACAAAACTTTATTGAGATAAGCTGCTATGAAAAGAAATGCAAAACTTTTTGGAAAAACATACTGTTAGAGTGATGATTAGTGATTCACTGTCTAGCTGAAGGACTGTATTTATTAGGGTATCATGGGAATCTGTCTTAGGTTTGATGTTATTAAAATACTTTCACTAACCACTTAGTGGAATAGAGGAACTTCCAATGGAATAGAGGATATCCTCCTCCATTTGTGGGTGACAGTAATTCAGGAGGGGCTTCAAGTTGTAGGTCCAAAACAGTATTCAACATTTATAATGAGTTAGAGAAATGATCCAAACAATAGGGCACAATTCAATAGCAATGCATGCATGGGCAAAGGACATTATAAAAGTTGTGGACCAAATGACCACATGATTCCACAAGGCCCTTCTGTTATGCAAAACAGACAAAATCCCTACCTTTTAGAAGAAGCAGAAAAAGTTATCAGCAAGATGCACAAGGTGAGTCTACCAGGCTGCTCAGCAAGGCCTCAGCTGCATGGTTGGCTTTTTGGAACTAGACTGTAAGGGAGAAGTGTACCTACCTGGTGAATACAAGAGTGGGACAACAAGAGTGTCAGAAGCCTTGGAACTCTTAATGTAAGAGAAAACATGGGCAATTGATCTGTGTAATCTAGAGGAAAGGAGATTTAGTGGGTATAACACTCTTAACTATGAAAAAACGCTTCTGCGAAAATGAAGGGAATCAATCATGGGAATGTGACAAGCAATGGATTTAGAGAGCAGCCAGGGAAATTTCACAGACATTAGGAAAACCCTGTCCAAGATAAAGTCCCTTGGCCTGGGGAGCAGCTGCTGAGACAGGAGAGGGAGCTGTCAATGCTGGGGTTCTGCAGTGCTCCCCCCACCAAAATGCCCCCACTCCCTTGTAGCCAGGCAGAGAGAGGCACATCAAAACCCACATTGCACCCACTGAAATACAGCAGGGGGACAGGACAGGAAAATCATGCCCTCTCCATCTTACAGCCTTGGCCCCCACAGGAGGGACCCAGCCCTGTGCTGGGCTACAGGGGCAATTTGTAGGTCCAGGCTCAGGTGACAGTGGTGTCTTGCTGTTCACCCTCTCTCCAGATGGAGGGACTAAATTACTTAGGCTCATCATGTTTTCTCCCCAGGTGACTTACACAGAGGGCATTTCCACTGAGCAGGGAAGAACGAATCCCCAGCCCATATTTCTGAGCCAACTGTACTGTCTATTTTTAACAGCAAGCTGCCATTAGCATTTGTTTGCTAAAAATAAACACATTTCAAATGCAATTCATTACCTAGCGCATTAGGGTAAAGGCAATTTATTCTTCAGTCAAGAAGAAATATTTTTAAGAGATAAATTGGTTCATGCAAATATCTGTGCCTTGCACTCAGTGGTACCAGCAGAGACAGTGCTCTGATTTCAGTCTATTGATGGGATAGATCACAAAATTCAGGAAGCTGCTGAGGAGCTGAGTGCAACATCCTCTTTAACTTAATTAAAACCATGATGACAATTATGTAAGAGAAACATAAAAAAGAGATATGGGGTGGTAGACACAGTTCTCCCTTTGAACTGCAGTGAAACAGAAGTGTAACGAATGGGAAGATAAGGTTCTTGGGGGGGGGTGTTCTTTATTATATTGATAATAATGGCTTCCTAAAACCTAAACGTCACTGCTCCTTACTCACAGAATAGGGGAATATTAGAAGGGCACAATTCTGAATCAGAAAATGCCAGCATAGAAGGATTTTAAAAAGGATTTAGATGAGCTGCTGAGCCAGGAGAAGGATGATGATATCTGGTGAACTTGTCCTTCATGAATACTTTCGTTTCCTTTTTATTAAAAAAACAGCTTCCTAAATGTTTTGTGGAAATAAGGTATTTGAAGCAAAACTTGTTATCTTTTGGCAGGAGGATTTATGGGGCATGTAGTGAATTCCTGCTCTGAAGGTCCATAAGTAAAAACGGAACCTGAGCCTCACAGGCCCCTCTCTCCTTCAGACCAAAAAAATGTACAGTAAATAAATAACAAACCTTAAAAAGAAAAATTGACTCAGAGTCCTCAGGATACATGAGGGAAAAGCAAAGCTTTCATATCCAGCTGCTGCTAATGCAGCAGGTCCTGCAAAATCGGCACAGTCTGATTTTCCCCACTAGAGGGGACTGCTGTATCTAGAGTTACCTGCTCACTCCAAGCGGTTCTGGTAACTTCAAAATATGTGGCATTACTAAGGAAATT
This sequence comes from Thryothorus ludovicianus, assembly GCA_013397245.1. Classification (NCBI taxonomy): domain Eukaryota; kingdom Metazoa; phylum Chordata; class Aves; order Passeriformes; family Certhiidae; genus Thryothorus; species Thryothorus ludovicianus. The sequence goes on along the minus strand of VZTB01005582.1, from coordinate 725,150 downwards.
AATTACTGATACTTGTAATATAATTCAAAACAATGTAAAATTAAAATATGGTGGAAATCCTTATTAAATGTACAAAATTAAAAAAATAATAACTTGGATTTAGGTCATTAAATAGTATTTTGAAGTTGCCAGATTAAAAAGAAAAAAATAAACATCTTCTAGTTTATCTGAAAAATTTGGGGTGTTTTTCTATGCTGTTTTGCAATATACATATGAAACAGTTTAAATTTAAACACAGTCTGTTTAACATCAGAAACTTAATCTATAAAATGCTCCTGATGATTTACAGTAACTTGTCTTAAATCTACAAATACCAACACCTTGCTGCCCCCAAAACAGTTTGGTGGCAGAATTCTTAGATAATTGCAAATACTTGAAACAAAATGCAGAAAGGGAGAGAGAGAGAGAAGAGAGACAAGAGCCCATGTGTGCTTCCCACCTTGGACGTGCTGCTGGGGGGTGCCACAGCAGGTGGCACAAAGAAGGCTCTGAATATGGGAGAAAACAAGTTCTGACTTCTTCTCATGTTTTTTTATCCCTACAGTTTTGGCAATTAAGCATTTCCAGGTGCCTATTTCACCAGAAACATCCCTCCAAATAGCACAAGTTAAAGCACATTTGCAGTTGTTGAAGTTTTGAATTCTAGAATAGGGAATAACAGAATAATCATGTTATTGTTGAGTTTGGAAAAGGTCTAAGATAATTTATTTCAACCTTTAACCCATCATCACCATATTCACCACAAAACCATGTCCCTTCATGCCACATCCACACACCTTTTGAACACTTTCAGAGACAGTGTTTCTATCACTTCCCTGGGCAGCCTGTTCCAATTCCTGACCATTCATCTGCTGAAGAATTTTTTTCCTGGTATTTAATCTAAACCTCCTCTGGTGCAACTTCAGGACATTTTCTCTTGTCCTGTCACTTTTTACCTCCTCTCAGGCACCTTTGGGGTACCAGCTCCTGGACCACTGTTCAGGGTCACCTAGAGCAGGGCACTCAGGGTCATGTCCAGTCAGGTCCAACAATGAAGATTCTAGCACCTGTCTGGCAGCCTGCTCCAGTGTTTGACAATGCTTGCAGTAAAGAAGGGTTTTTAAAATTTTCAGTGCAATTTCCTGCATGTTAATTAGTGTTTGTTGTGTCGTACACAGCACCCAGGCACTGCCAAGTAGAGTCTGGTTCTGTCTTTACTGGACTCCCCTCAGGTATCTATATACGCTCACAAGGTCTCTGTTGAGCCTCCTCTATCCCAGCTGAACAACACCAGCTCTTTAATCCTTTTCTCACAGGAGAGTTGCTTCAGTCCCTTCATCATTCTATTGGCTCTCTGGACTCTCTCCAGTTTGTCCACATCTCTCTTGCAGTGAGGAGCCCAGCACAGGGCACAGCACTGCAGGTGTCACCAGTGCTGAATGGAGGGTCCTGTGAACCTGCTTTGGCACAAGGGCACATCATTAACTCACAGGCAGCTTTTTGTCCTCTAGAACCCCAGGTCCTCTCCCATCAAGATGCTTTCCAGCTGGGTGATTCCCAGCATATTCTGGTGTGTGGGCTTGTTCCTCTCCAGGTGCAGGAATTGGGCTATCCCAACTTCACAAGGTTCCTATCCATCCATTTCTCCAATCTGTTGAGGTCCCTCTGGATAGCAGCATAATCCTCTGCTGCTTCAACATTTCTCCCAGTTTTTTATTTGCTGTATCATCCTGCTGGACTTTGTACCACTGATCATTGCCCTTTAACCTGGCAGATCAGCCAGTTTTCAGTCCACCTCACTGTCTAGTTGTTAATTCCACACTTCATCACCTTGCCTGTGAAATTATGGCAAGTGCTCAAAATCCCTGCTAAAGACAAGATGAACAATGCCACTCACTGCTTTCCCTGTGACCACTGAGGCAGTCACTTTGCTGTACAAGGTTTACAGGTTTTCTCCTGTGTGATTTCCCCTTTGTAAATCCAGGCTGATTACTTCTGTTCAGCTTCTTTTCCTTTGTGTTTGGAAATGATTTCCCGACTATTTACTCCATAACCTACCCAAGGACTGAGTTAACACTTCCATGTATGCTGCTCCCCACATCTTCCCAGTTGGAGGTAGGAGTGACACTGAATGTCTTGTCTATGGTATGCCCAAACCTATTGAAATTATTTAACTACAGTTTTGATTCAGTTGGTGAATGCAAAAATTATTTCCATGGTCATCTTCTTACTATGGGAATGTCAATCTTTTCAGGTGCCTTCCCCAGCAAGTTTTCCTTGATTGCTCCCTCCATTCCAAACTCTTCATTTCCTGCTGTTCTCTTTCCAGGGAGTGTGACCAGGACCCCAGCCCAGTGCAGGTGAGTCACTGGGATATTCCCTCACACACTGGGTTGTTTCTAGAGGACTGAGCCTCTGCCACAAGCCCGTTCTGCTGCCATGAGGACGGAGTGCAGTGGGAACCGAGAGCAGCTCAGAGGACAGAGTGGGAAGTGTGAAGATATTTTAAAGCTAACTTTTCTTCTCTCTCTCTCTCCCTTTCCTAATTGATTCTTGGTCCTGAAGAAACTCCTGTGGGATGTTGCTGTCAGAAACTTGTCTCTCTTCTCCCCTTATTTTCATTGCTCCCTTTGCAGGTGACAGGCAATTTTCTCCCATTTATTAAGGTTATCTTTTCCTATACCCATCACAGGTTTCAATCTCCTCTGTCCTTTTCTGCTTTCCATTCTCTTCTTTTTTATTCTAAGAAGAGAAAAGAAGGGAGCACTAGCATCCCAATTATTTATATGCAAATATTTCCTCTACTTTTGTCCTGATTTAGCAAAAGTTAGAGTCCTAAAGGAGCAGGCAAGAGAGTCCCTTTTATTCCCATCAGGCATTCTTGCAGCTTCATTCCTGGCTAGCAAAGCAGTTTACAAGACCAATGGAAAAACTGGAATTCTTTTATCCCTGCTGTAAAATTTGTTTTATAATTATGTTCCCTATTCTAAAATGTATATGTGGCCTTAATCCTCCTAATATGTAGGTCTTAATATGTATAAAAAGCCTGCTATGTACATCATCTCAGCACAGAATTTCAATTTCTAGAAAGGCTGAGACTGAATTAAAAAGGAAACACTGTGCATGGCAATGAGCTCATTCTGACAGGCTGAATTAATTTTAAATAATAAGGAAGTAATTTCCATCTCACTAAATGCCTGAATTTTTCTGTAAAAATAAAATACTATAGTCAGAAAGATACTCTTGAGAAGTGTCTCTCATAGAGATAAGCAAACCAGATAGCAATTAAAAAAGTAAATAAATCATAATGACAATAGTAAAAGGTAGTATTAAGTATTAATGCACTTCAAGCCCAACTACTTTGATTGATTTCTGCTTTATATCATTAGCTTTATAATCAGAAAAATATAATTATATGAAGATACATAGATTTAAGCACAGACAAGTACCTCCAGCAGTTAGACATGGCTGTTTTAAGGATGCAGTCACAACTGCCTGATGCAAAAGAAAAGACCATGAGAAAAAAAGGCATGGGAAGATGTAGAGAAAGAGATCTCTACACCATCATCCCTGGTCCTCACTGCCTGAAAACATAACAGGCTTGCAAATGAAATGTTCTGTGGATGATCACATAGGGGAACATAGGCTTTCTTTGTTGAAGCTGACCAAAAGTGGTGAAGCTTTCTGTGAGAATCAAGACATGGTGATACCCATCTGGAATTGAAAAGTGATGTTCCTCTCTCTCCTCTAGAAGGGGGGATTCACTTCTGTACTCCAGGCTGGTCCGGAGAGCTTTTCCCCCACCAGGCTGGGAACACAAGAGGGCACGAGGTGCTGTGATGTTGAGAGTTTGCACCAGAGCCTCAGGGTGCACCCTCGGTACCAGGCTGCACTTTGTTGCATGAAGTGTGCACAGGTACACCCTGGTAGAACCATGGTACTCCCCTGCCCTGGGGAGGACTGTAACCACCAGACACCCTCCACACCTCTCCTTGAACAATGAATTATTTTTTGCACAGCATCAGGAGGAGCATCTATGTCATGGGCATCTGTGTTTTTGTGCATTCTCCCTTTCTCTAGCATATTCTCTAGTGTATTCTGAGCCGGGGTGTAAGACCCTTTCCCAGACTCCAGACAAAAAAGTCCACCCACTTTTTTAATCAACACCATGGTTGTTCCAACATCTACCTAGAAATGGGAGATCCTGGTGCAGCTCTAGTCCTTGCAATAGCTGCTGGACTACAAAGTGTTCTCTAAAATGTATATTTCTTTGTCCTGCAAATGAAACTGGGAGAAAGGGAATATAAAAAGCAAGATCAAGGATGACATTGTATCCTGGTGACAGTGGCACTAAGCTGTGGAAAAGGTGATCTGACTTCCCTTCTCTGCTCCCATTAATATTTAATAGTCATTAAATTAACAGTCAGGGACGTGTAGGATTAACTACAGGTCAGCATCCTCATACTTATATCTGAATGAATGAGATAGTGCTAGTATGGATGGAAATAAGCTATTAGCAATGATCATGGCCAGTATGTCAGTAACAGGCATGAATTTAAATGATTTAAACACTGTCCCTGAAAACCAAAACAATGAAATGGCTGCTCCAATACAGAGACCCACACAAATGCTGCACCAGTGCTGAAGCCTCCAGAACAAACACCCATAGAGATATGAAAGCCTTTGGCAAAAATCAGCCCTTTTCTCTGTGAATTTACTCAAGGGAGTTGCAAGAAACAGACCCTGCTGATCACAGAGAAAACAGCCATAAACAGCTTTTCATGCACTCAATAGTAGTGTTCTCAGAACAGCCTGTGAAGGATGCTGTAACTGTTCCACCTGCACTGCCAGGACAGGAGCTGAGGACCCCTGCACCAAGCCATCAGGCTCATTTTCAGGTTCATTTGCAGGGTTGGAGTTGGCTGATGGCTGGAGCCACAGGAGTGTCCTTCTGCTCCCTTCCAGCCTTGCCCTGACACTGAGGCACAGAGGAACCTGACTTCTCCCCTGCAGTTCCTATTTTGGGTGAAACTCGGGAACACCACTGACTGCAGCTGTTAGTGCAAGATTCCCTCATCTTTTTCATGCTCTTTAAAATTAATCTCAAACAGCCTTTCCACTTCTGGAGGAACCACACTGACGACTCTGATGGCCAGCTTGTTCCCTTGTCCCTCAGTGTATAGAAGGACAAGGGGACAAGCCTGTTCATCATTTTGGTGCACTTGTTTGCTATCTCCCTGTTTAGGGAAGGCTTCCCACCAGCTGTGGTTTCCCTGTACAGATGAGCAGGGGAGGAGGGCTGTCCTCCACAGAGGGATGCCTGCTGGCTTTGACCAGACAGCTCGGATCTCAGGCAGCTTCTTTTCCCACAGTTGCTAAGAAACCAAAAACAATCAGCCACTGAAACAACTGTTCAGTACATTTTCCCCTCCATTTGTCTCATTCTGGATTACAGTAGCTTTAAGAATTGCTGGGCTTTCCCTGTGCTTCTGATGGTGAGAAGCTGGGCAAGCACAGTGCTGGGGAGGAGAGTTTGGCCTCAGTACCTTCTGCAATAGGGCTCCAAGCACACAGGTTGTTTCCACATGTGGCCATCAGGGATTTCCCTCCCTTGAACTGTCCGAGGGTCTCAGGAACACCTATTCACAGGTGTCATTCCAGAGCTCTTTCAGCTCCCTTTACATCCACGGTCAGCACATCCACCTGAGTCACCGGTAGCTCCAACTGTGATTTTAATGAAACCTATTGTCCAATTCCTACTTCAGGGTTTCAAATGCCTCCATTTATCCCCTTGCAGGCCTGGCTCTGGTTATCTTCTTGCCCACAGCTGTTCACAGGTTGTCTGGGAGAAGGGACAGTGATGATTGCCCTGCAAGATTTTGGAGTGCCATTAGGAAAGAGACCACATGGTCTTTCTCATGGCTGAGAGCCAGGTGGCCACTGAGCCACTGAAGAACAAAACCCTACAGGAGGTTAATACCTGCTGGGAGCATCACCCAGAGAAAACTCCCACCCACATTTAGCTGCAATAACATAAACAAATGAGAAAATAGACTTGGGAAAGATCATCCTCAGTCAAGGCAGAGGTAGGTTTCCAGATCTGCTTTGTGTAGTGGTAGCACAAAGCATTTATCTCTGGTTGAAGGGGTCTGGAAGGCTGCTAAAAAACTTTGGGGAATAACCTTCCCTGCATTAATGACTATGTGAACTTCACTTCTTTATGTCTCTGTCATGTCAGCTCAGCTGTATGTTCACTATTAATAATAGGTCCAACTCTGCAGAGACTCGTAGTGTCTTGGAAATGTCACCTATCAAGGTACACAAATAAAGCTAGAACAGCCTCAAAATATTAACTGCTCTGTGTGTTTGCTAATAGCTCTGTGCTGACCGTGAGGGCTGGATTTCTGTTCCCAGCACAATGCCTGTAAATTCTGCCAGTTCCCTGGCGGGCTGGCGTTATTTTCATTAAGTGGTTACGTGTCATGCTTCCCTTAGATGGAACCTTCTGTTTTCTGATGGTGCTTGTGGCTCTTACAGCAAGTAACAGCCTTTTTTCCTGAAGCCTTGGTAGAAACTGGTTGTTGTATCAGCTCATATATTTTGTAACTCCAGCAAATAAATCTGTTTGTAGTGCAGGTCAGTTAAACAGAGATCTCTACTGCACAAGAAAAAAGTGACACAGTGTTGGAAGCAAGAGGCACCTTGGCTTGGCTTGTGAACTAAGTGTGTTCTGCTGAGCCAACATTCCTGGGAGCTCCTGCTCTGTGGTGGGGCAGCTTGCTGAGGCATTACTGTGATGGTATAAATACTGTAGTAAGTACAGGGCTGAGAGGAGTATGAGGGTATGTGAAGAAACAGCTCCACAGTGGCCAGAGACAAGAACAGGCAGGTATGAAAACAAAGTTCCCACCTTCCATATGTAAGGTCAGAACAGAAGTCTACTCAGTCCATACCTTTTGTCTGGCAGTGGCCAGCAGAGGGTATGTAGGGCAGGGCAGGGAAAGCTGTAGGGATGTTTCCTCATAATTATGTACCATCCAACAATTTGAAAGGGGGAATTTGGGAGCCCAGCAGGCACCATTGCACATAAGGGTCCTGGAAGTCTTTCCACCATGAATATATCCATTTGCTTTGTGAACCTTTTTAGCACATAAAATCCCAGAATGGGAACAACAGTCAAGTGAAGTCTGGGTCACCCAGGATGTGGCTGCCTGACTGTCCTGAAGCTGCAGCCCAGGGCACTGTGTCATCCAATAAACCATCTTCCTCTCCTGAGGAAGAATAAGCCCTGACCTCACTTCAAACTCCCCAGGAGACAGCCATCACCCAGCCAGTCATTAATTTTTCAAGTGGTGTGTGTGACTTCAGGTTTAGAAGGGAAAAAAGGCTGTTCCCTCAATCTCAACAGCAGTGTTTGTAGTGGCCTTGTGTATGCCCTGTTCTAAGGCAGAGAGGGAGACTTTTTGAGAATTGTGGAAACAGCTTGCTGCACCTTCTGGTTGTATCATGGATGATGAGGAAAAATAGGAATGAGGATCACTGACTAGCTGAGTAAGTGGACAAGTTACCTAATTGGGTTCTTCCAGATAGCTGCTATTCTTATCAGGAAATATAACTGTATTATTATATGATGGCATACAATTTATAAAATCCTGCCAAAGGAATATATGGTCCCGGTTTTTTTTATTCTTCAGAGCAAAATACTATTTTTTTTCCCAACATGTTTCTATCAACGGTTAAAAAAATATTTTGCTGACTGGGTTCCTGAAAAAGGCCAGATTAAATCTTCAGGCTGATCTAATTAGAGAAACAGCTCCTAAATCACCAGGTAGGAAGAGGACACTGTAGTACCCAGCACATCACTAGGATGTCCTATATTCAACCAATTCATATGATTGCTTTGATTTTAGTTTTCTACCTGAGAAGTGACATTGGCTATTTACTGCACACATGTGAATCCCCAGGCCAGCAGTGGTGAGCTGCTGCCTGGTTTGTAGGTTTTACAAAGCAGCCTGAGCATTACCTGTGCTTTCCCTCTCACAGACAGCCTATAAATACTGCCTGTTGCCTTTTGTACAACATGCTCATCAAAGGTTATGTGAAGCAGACAGTTTTTGTGGGGCTCAGTAAAGTTTACCACTGTCAGTGATGGAGTTGCCTTTAAAGCTGATGAAAAGCTGTGCACTGTTGCAAGGCTCTGGACCAAGATAATGGAGAAACATTTATTATTAGGGGCATATAACCTACAAATTAATTAAATTCTAAGCATGTGAATAGAGCATCGAAATATTTTATATGAGTTATAATTAATTAGACATTGAATTTACAAGGAATTCAGTTAAGTAAAATTGTGCATATTTTGCAATATTTTTGAAAACCTATTACAACTGACTTGACAATCTTAGCTGCAGAATATAATGTTCATTATGGGTGACTTTGGCAAAATGGATTTAGCCTTTTCAAGCCCTCTAATTTTGGATGCAATTTTTGCAGCATCTTTATCTTAAAAAAACCCCAAAACAAAACCAAAAAAAAACACCAAAAAAAACCCCCCCAAAACAACCAACAGAAAACCCATGTGAATATCCAGGCTCTAAAAACTTAAACTTTTAAGTCTAATAAGGGCACCCAGAAATTGCCAGCTACCTACACATACTCTGATGTACAGACTTGAATGAATTAGTTAATATATGCTTTCTTAAATCATCAGTACCCTTTCTTTTGTTTATTAACTTTGATATGCAATTGACAAATCTATTTGTTACTCTACAGTGATATACTTAATCACAACTAATTCTTGTTATTTAGAAATCTTTGTGGCATCTCTGATCTTTCTAATCTGTTATGAATGTTGTCTTTAAGGGGTATGAAAATGAATGTATTAATTACAAACTGCTTCAGAGGCAGCTCCTGTCAGGCAAATAATTTTCTGTAAATCAGAGAGCTGAAATAACTGCTTGGATATGGTAAATATTTTTAAGTCTCATACTCAGCCTGAGAAGCATACACAAGGTAGAGGTGAATAAATGTCTCTGAATGGTGGGTAGGATGTCCTCTGCTCAAGAGACCACTCTGACAGGATCTTGTGGTACTCATGTCACATTCCTTTATTTTTCCACTGGGAAGAAACAAAATAAATCTGGGTGTAGATATAGCCAGACACTTTCCCTATCCAAATCTCAATCATGGTTTACTTTCCAAAAGGAACTTTTCCTTAATGTAACTTCAGTGTAACACCAGGTCTTTCACAGGCATTAAAACCACTCTCCATTTGTAATGACAGAATGGAGGCTGGAAATGTGCAGCAGCTGCATCTCCTCCCCAGAAAGGATGTTTGTGACTCAGGAGGGGCTGTAGACCCTGTGCTACAGAAACAAGTGGCAGACAAAGACTGAATCTGGTTTACTCGGAGGTAAGTTCAAGCAAGGATAACTTGAGCAGGAGCAGGCATTGATTCCTTCTCCAGCTGCCTGTGCTTTGTGCAGAGGACTACAGAGATAGAGTCACTGCTCATGTCTCATTGAAGGCAACGCCTCAACACCACAGGCAGGTTGATTTGAAAATAACACACACAAGACTAATTTCCTGAGAAAACCTATGGAAAACTCGGAAACTGGTATGATTTGAACTTCGCTGTGGTGGCACACAGGGAGGAGGTTTTGTGTTGCAGGAAGCCTGGGAGAAGGAGGCCCCACAATGAGGAAAAAGAAATGAGCATTTCAGAAGAAAGGAAAAATAAGAAAAGCCATAGAAGCAGCTTTATGGAAACTTTCGAGAGGTTGGACCACAAATGTGATAAAAAGGATGAAGGGTGAACAGTGAAAGAATTTAGTATGGTTTGCTAAGGAATTGAAGCTAGAAATTGATTTTAGTTGTGACATTTTGAGGGAAGACAAGGTGAGCATCAAGAGGTCCTGAACAAGAGAAGGTAGTGAAAACTGAGGATGAAGTTATCATGGCTCTATTGTGGGAACAAATAGTAATAGATAATTTTGTAGGATGCCCTTGAGGGAATGTCAGCAGGATTAAATGACAGCATCAGTCTGGAGAGAAGAGAGAGGATAATGTTGACAATAGCACTGGGGGTGTGTGCTGCCTGGATACAGAAGCTAATGGGTTTGCCAACAGGGCAGGCATGTGAAGTATGATAAGGGGCTCAGTTGTAGCTCGAGCTTGGGCAGGGAGGTTGGACCAGATGTCCCACTGTGGTCCCTCCCAAAACATTACCCATTCTGTGGTTCTGATATTTAAACCAGTGCAGCCCCCCATACACATGGACTCTTAGAATCACAGAACCATTGAGGCTGGAAAAGACTTCTAAGATCACTGAGTCCAAGAATTAACCCATTAATCCTGCTCTGTTCAGAGAAGCTGCCTGGGCAGCATTTGAGGATTTTAGATATTTGCTCTGAAAGTTTAACAGGATGGAGGTGTACATGTGCAGAGCCACCTGCTTACTTGGTCCAGCACAGAGATCCCATGGGTGTTTGTCACACTCACAGATCGCAGTGTCTATGATGATGCCTGTATACAGAATAATCACCTCCTTTCTCTGCTGTCCTAACAAGTGGTCCTTTCCCACATACCTGGGCAGAAGCAAATTTTATAAACGGAAGGGATTATGTGCTGGATATTGAGCATACCACAAAATGTATATATCTATCGATATATCTATGCACACCTCATCTCAACCATCTGCCCCACTGTTTTTTGGATAGTTTGGTGTGTCATGGCATTGAGTTAGGCACCTGAATTCTCTCCTGCAGGGATTATATGATATTCAGCTGGAGGTGAGCATGTTCCCCACAGAGATATGCTATTGATAGGAAGATGTAATGACTTAGATGAAATTGTTACTCATCCTTCCAGTAAGTTGTGTCCTGATTTAGTAACATGTTCCATTTGTAGATCATATTGTCTCTGGTGAGTGTGCTTTACAACAGCAGTGCAAACAAATTAAACAAACTTTTGATATGCTTTTATCAAGGATTTGTCCCTAGTGTCCTTTGATTTACTTCTTGAGATCTCCTCTGGCATGAACTGGATAGAGGCAATATTTTCTCCCCCTCAAAGTGAATCTGAGCTCAGCACCTCTGAGGATATATGAGCTCTGCCTTCAGAGTTGGCTTCAGGCATTCTAGAGAATGACTGCCCTCCCCTTAATATACAATAGACTGAAGACAGCTCTGTGTCTTCATTTTAGTGAAATTGTTTTTTTCTGCATTTCCTCGACATCCAGATAGTGGTGCTTTGGGTGTCCCAAGCCAGTACCAAAATGAAAAAACACCCACCCTACTATCTTTTTTTTTTGCTGCATGACAAAAGGAGTTGCAAAGGTATATGCTCTGCTAGCCTTTCACCCCACTTGCCTCTCTAGTGAGGACCAAAATTAATAACAGATCAGATTTGTCAACAGGGGAATATTCTTGCATTTTGCAATGTTTGTAATTGTGTTACAGAGGTTAGAGATGGGACTAATCTATTAATTACCCTTTATACCACTTCAATTCTGTTAAAGATGGGTTCCTAAAGCCAGAGGTATATTTTTTCAGGGCACATTTTGATATGAAACAGAAATCTGTAATGAGAAAAAACTGATTCCATGAGCACCACAGAAAGTCTTTTTTGTCTCTAGTCTGAATTTCCGAGAATCATTTACTGCTGAAAATGCTGTGATTGAGTAGATGAATGCTTGAAATCTCATGTTGCTAGCGTGATTATCAATAGGACTACAAAAGGTGAATGTATCTTAAGAAATAAGAAAATGTTCTTACAGATGAGTATGTTGAATGACTGGAAAATCCAAAATAGCTGTTCATTGGGAAGACAGTTAAGGCAGCATGTGCAAGAGTATCAGCCTGCTCTAGCTCAAGTCCTGTATAATAATTTGCCAGTTTAATGTATTGCCAGGTTGTGAGAGGCTGCTAGTCTGTCTGGGTTCCTGCCTGTTATATTCTTTGTGTGGTCTGGATGCAGAGAAGGGATACCACATGATGCCCTTACAAAGGAATCCTACAATATACAGCAAATCCAACCCTTAATTCTGGATCATTTCCGATCCTTTGGCTGTTTAATGAATATTCACCTATGGTTTCTAAGCACTGTGGTCCCCATGGCACTGACAGGCTGCACCTGACTCGAGTCCCTGTGGTAGGGCAGGATTTGGGGTTGTAGACACCAGCATAAGCCCAGCCAAGCTGTCTTCCATAGCATCTGTGGCAGAGGGACTCTGCTCTTGCCTGTGAACCACCCCAAGGTCTTTGTCCTGCTTTAGATCTTTATGGTCTGTCTGGTGGCTGTTGGTCATTGGGAAATGTTGGCATTTTGGGGACACATGATGTAGAAAGGCTGGCCAGCCCTAATGAAGGATTAAAACTGCTCTGTTGAAGGAAGGAAGCTTGAGGTCTGCTGAACTTTTTGATGTCTTTGATAAAGACCCTGCAATTTTTGCACATCAGGAAGTCAAATAGTCTTCGGGCAAGAGAGGTATTCCACAGGGCAGATTGTGCTTTCCCAGCTGTCCCATGGGCTCTCAGGAGCAAGTTGGTCTGTGGCCCTCAGCCAGAAAAGCACTTAGATAAGAGCACACCTCTCAGTCCATGGATCATCCTTCTGAATTCACTAGGGCTCCTTATGCTTTTCCAGGAAACAATGTGCTTTGCTGGGCTCAGTCTCAAGTCCCCATTTATATAAAGCTCCTCCAAATCCCTTGAAGTCATATTAATATGTTGGATGGGGTAGGGATTCTGCCCAAGAGTGCACTCCTTGCTTGAGTTATAACCATACTTTCAACAGTGAATGAGTGAGTGTGCTTCTGCTTGAAGTTAAAAAGCACCATTCCTTTGGGTTGTGAGGAACATCAGCCTTAGGGAAGGGACAGCTGTGCCTACATGGTATTCCAGTGATAAACACAGGGACACTTGTTTACCCCCTGAATAATATGACTTTGAGTTCAAAGCTGGCAATGCTGGAGAGGATCAGCACATGGCTGAACACAGCAGGTGGGGCAGAGCAAGAAGTGGTGTGTTACCCTTCTTGTAACTCCCAGAGCCCCAGAGGTGGCACTGCAACCGCAGCTTGAATGAGGGATGGATCAAATGGAAACGCTGGGACAGAAGATCCTGCAGAGATGACAGACTATCATAAGTATCTAGCAGCAAAGGACAGCCAGGAATCAGGACATGAGAGGAGAAATGTCCTGCTGAAGGCCTGCCCAGCTCTGTGGTGCAGGGAATATTTGAACAGGGGACAGAGGCAGCTCAACAGTAGGCAAGTGAGCCAGGCAAGTGAGTAGGCAAGTGAGACCATTTCAGAGAGCACTGACTTTTGCTTAATGCTCTTGTGGGGCAGATGAAGCAGCAAGCAGTAGCAGCGTGGATGTATTCAGGGCCACCCAGCATGAGTGTGAGGAGCTCTGTCCTTGCCTGGTAACTGAGACTTCAGAGAGAAGCCACCAGGGCAAGAAACCAGTCTCTAATCTGACATGGTTAAAAATGTATCTGGCTGAAGGGTGAATGAAATGGTAGGAGACCATTAGGATCAATGATGGCATTCTATAAGTAATTTTCTAAGGATTTAACTTTCATGTGGGGAATAAAACTGCACTGAAGTCTTTAGAAAAAATATTTCTGTCATTTGTTGAGAAAGATGTAAGTGGTTGCTGTGTTGCAGGGTTTGTGAAGGGTGGAGGCTCTGAGGCTCAAGGAGGAAGGCAGCTGAGACAAGAGGGTCTGAAGAGGAACACAAGGGAGCAAGATCCAGTGGGCCACAGTGTCTGGGCCTGTGGGTGCTGCTGGGGTTGGCTGAGTGGGTAACATTGGCCTGATGTCACTCTAAGAGGCAGAGACAGTGTACAGGGGACTTACACCCTCGTGTGTGTGAGGGAGATGATGACATTCAAGAGTCTGTAGTGGTTATTCAGGTCTGTCCGCTCTTACCACCAGATTTGTGCCCTGGTGTCAGCCACTTATACGTGCACACAGTTTAGAACCATGATTATATTTTTTGGCTGAAACTTTTATTGTCATTAAAATAACAGAATCATACAAAAACATGCAGGAGGGAACTTCAGGAGGTCATGTGGACCACTTCTTGTCCCAAGGTAGGCTAATTGCATCAGTGTCACTTCTGATGGTGTTGAATAATATATCCCTAGAGCTTTCCAACACTGGAAAGTCACAGCACCCTTAGGAAATTGTTCTCCCCACTGCTGAAAAGCTTGTGTGAATTTTGTTCATTGCATCTAATTTGAATATTTCTTTCTGGAATTTAAAACATGATTTCAGGTCCTATTACCCATATACAGGCACTGAAACCCAAAACCACTCTCATTTATGGACTGCTCCCTCACACTTTTAAAATAAGAGAACTGAGTTGGAGACATCCTTGGCATAGAAGGAAATCTATGGGGGAACCAAGCTTCTAGCAGCACTGGGCTTACACAGAAACCAGAGATGGCTGAGTAAGGACATCAGTATGAAAAACTCGGATTATACAAATGAATAGGCTAAAATATTGCAGGACTTAGCAGCTCTCTGCCAGATAAGGTATCTGAGAGACAGCTGGTTCCATCAAGCCTGTAATGGGGGTCAGAGCATTGAGAGGAGGGAGGTGGCAATCAAGAGGATTAGCCCAATTCAAGGAATTTGAATTCTGAACTAAGACTAATTTAGGGGAAGAAAATGGGAGCAAAAATGCTTAATAGGGTAGTTTGGGAAGATGGACTATTTCACAAGACTCAAAGACAAATCAGGATCCTTAAGTGGTGCTAGAGACAGATCTGCGAGTTGTCTTCTATAAAATACGGCCTGTGGACATGCATTCACCATATACCTGTGGGTAGATATTGGCCAAAAATTGTTTTTTTTTTTCTGTGTATGATGAGGGAAGATGGGTCTTCTGGCAGCAATGGGAGGAGGTGGGAGCTTGTGGGGTGGCCCAGCTCTTGTATGTCATGGCTCCAGCATCCCTGAGGAGACACATTTTTTGGGAGCCAAACTGAAGAAGAAGCATGTTGACTTTTTGGCAGGTGGGAACAGAGATGTTCAGTGCTCCTGCCTCAGGGCCTCAGCTGAGTCTCAGTGCTCTGACTGCTGGCAGGAACTCACTGAGGAGAAGGAGGCAGGAAAGCACAAATCTCTTATTGATTCCCTTTCTTTTCTGCAACCCATCCCCAGCACTAACCATATTTGAAAATACAGCTTCCAGGCTTCTTTTACAATGGCTAAAAAAAATAAAAAATCTTAGCTCTGGGGAGAATTGTTTTGCCAGCCCTATTTTTCTCTGGCTTTGAGTTTGCCATTGACGTTAATTAGGACTTCCTGAGCCTTGTTAGCCTGGCATTTTCCTTTGTTACTGAGAACAGCGAAGGTGACCTTGCTCAGTAGGTGGATTTTCTCAGCTCTGACAGTCTAATCATTAATGTCTTAGGAACAGAGGTAGGGATCTTACACAGGAAACTTGAGAAGCGCTATAAAAACATCATGTAGACAGCTGGCAGTGTCAGCTGGCATAGCTCCAATAATTCAAAAGTAGAGGTGTTTCTGATAAGTCATCTTGATCTCACACAACACATGTTATTCAACACTTACTTTTTGTTGCATAATAAGAAAACAACAAATATCTATTTGTGTTAGCTCAGTTGCAAGTGGTTGAACTGGGTATACTGAGACTAATAACCAGCATTCAACAAACTCCATTTTATTATCTAGGAAAGTGGACCAGTCACCAGAACAGTGATCTCTGGTGATCTGGTTTAAAAGTTGTTTTGGTGGCTTCACTCCACTCCCCACCTGTACAATCATGAAGCTGTTAGAATCATGGACAACTGTAAGGAGAAAGGCACTTCTGGAGGTCATGTACTCCAATTCCCTTCTCAGAGAAGGTCCAAAGAAGAGCAGGTTGTTCAGGGTCATGTCCAGTCGAGTTCTGAGGATCTCCAAAGATAGAAATGATACTACTTTGCTGGGCAACCTGGTCAATATTTGACCAACCTCATGACAAAAAAACCCCATGAGCATGCTTAAAATATGAGTGAAAGTCCCATGAGGAAAGAAACCCAGGAAGGGAATAACTGAGTTCTGCCTCTCCATACCAGGCAGCATCACAAAACCCATGTGGGTAAGTACGTTTCAAGCAGCTGTGATTAGTCTCACTTTCATCATCTTTACACACACTGAGATTAAAAGGACTATATAAACACAGGAAAACATCATATTTGCTCATAGCAATCTTTTTTAAACAGAGACTGTGCAAACAACATTTGTAATTCTGGTGTGTCATTTGCCACATGAAGCAAGAATTTGACAACAGAAGAGTCACAAAGCATTGGTGGTAGCAGAGCTGTCCTCCAGCTGCACCAGGAGCAGGCTTGACTCCCAGAGAAGGCAAAAGGGACTGGCTGCTTTCCCCAGGCAAGCACAGGAGGGTTGATTCTGCTCCTGACCCATTTGAGCTGCACACTTCAACATCTCTACCACGGATTTCTAAACAGCCATACCCAGTGGGGTCCTGATCCTAGCAGGTGCTTCTGAAGGTCACTTAGGAATGACATACACAGCTTGCAGATTTGCCACTAGCAGCTGCCACAAGCTACCAAAAAAGGCGGAATATTAAGACTACACAAAACCAAAGCTGAGCTGGAATATAAAAATCAAATGAAATGCTTACATGCTGCCTAACATCAGAAACACGAGACAACAGCAGAAAGCCATGCAACGCGTTTTGGCAGAAGCACGCAAACATTTCACAGCTTGTCCCCTGGATGCCATGCTCACACTTACGTTAGTCTGTGTCATACTACCTTAACTTGTTCTAAGCATTTCCATCATCTGTGAGGTAGGGAGGGAAAAACAGAATAGTTAAGGTATAATCAAGTGAGATCTTGCACATCACAGTATAATTTGTAAACAATCTCTTTATTGGTTGTAGTGTGGAGAGTGTAAATGGCTCAGGCTTCTAGCTCAGCTTATCCAGACATGGAACTTTCTGAAAGCCAGGTGAGTGATTCAATGGATTAATAAGGAGGCAGATGAAAAGAACCTGGGATTAACAGAGGAGGAAATAGCAACAGAATGGAAAAAAACACATAAACAAGTAAAGAATTTTGATGTCAGTAAGATTAATTTTTTTTGCTGTCATGTCAGAATCAAAACACCTTTTGATCAGTGAGCAATTTTAAACACTATGTTAATCTGGCTGCTTCAAAAATATTTGAATAAAGATGCAAAATTAAAAAAAAACAAACGCTTATAAATCATTACAATGAATTAGACCAAAGATAAAACTGTATCAGTTCTCATCTCAGTATGGAAAGATCTGTAGAAGTTTTTCTTCTAGGTGAGAAATTACAGTAATAAAATAAAAATGTTACATCGAGATCTTGTTGCTTCTCATTTTTGATTATACTTCCAAAATCATAGGTACCATTTGAAAGACTCAGCCTACCAAATCCTTTTATACACAAACTTTCCTAGTGGCTTTAATTTTAAGGTTAGTCATGCTCTGTGCTCTTCATTATGCACCCACAGAAGCCTCCTCTGGTGAGATCTTGTGCCTATGCTGCCCTGAGGAAGCCCAGGGGAAACTAAAAGTACTTTGGATCTCAAAGTATCTTCAGTCATCCCCTGTAATTACTCCTGTAATTTATTGGGAATTTTTCAGTACTTTGCACAGTGCACAAACCTTTCATGTCTGATGAGGACAGATACTAAATCAACTCTAAGCAGAAGGATTTGTATCAAGAAAAAAAAGTACTTGCACATCTAAACTTTACACTACTGAACAGCTAAAAATCTGTAACAAGATGGAGAAAATGTTATCTCCTGAGAGAGTGGCAGAGTAATCAATTGCCTTAAACTTCTGCTATCCAAGGGAAGCCTGAAAGGAGATACTAAAATAGATAGAATTTGAGACACTATCTCAAAACAGTAATTTCTTAACTAAGAACACTGGTTATGGTTCCACTATCACTTGAAAATGGTTTTGAAAAGAATTTAAGGACTTTATTGTGGATTTAACATATAAATCACAAAGAGCCAAACTACCACCACAGTTATATTTTCTAGCTGGGCCTAATATAGAACAACTGCAAATACCACAGAGAAATTACACACAGTTGCTGGAAATATGTAAATGTATTGATAATGTGATTTACATGTTCCTTCTGAAAATAATCAATATATTGACTTTTCTGAAGATTCTAAGGAGGCAGTAACAAAAAAAAAATCTGTGAATGTGGGTACGTTTTTTTTTTTGAAAAAAGAATTTTATTTCTGTCTTTCTTGGAAGCTGTGACTTTGTATACTGGTACTGGAGTGCCCCCATTGGCTTATCTCTACCATTATTTCAGCAATGAAAAATAGAACAAATAGAGGTGCTGAAGGATACACTGGATGGGTAGAGATACAAAACAAGACAGCTGTCTCATTCGAAATGCAGGGGAAAAACGAGGTAAAGTATCTTATTAAGCAAGTAATAGTGATATAATTTTCCTATTCTCCTATTTTATTTGTATCCTTTTGCACTGTGAGAGCAAATGATCAGGAATTTGTAGCAATGTAATCATGCTTGGCTCCCTGCCTCCTCTGGCACGTCCTGGTTAAGTGGAACTGATGCTGTTTTGTGCAGATTAGGTGGCAGCCGTTAAAATTCAGAAGCATTACACCAATTGGATACACTTGGGAAATATCCTAGGAAAACCAATTCTTCATTCAAGCACTGTTGAAGGTTCCCATGCACCTCATGCTCTCCCTTTCCCCAAACACTTGAGCTTTCCCTGGGGTCACCCAAGGATGCCTCTGCCTGTCCAGCCCTGCAGGGGACACAGCCTGTGCTGCCACCTCAGCACATGGGATGTTCAGTCCCTTCCTTGGAATGCCGTGGAGAAGACGCAGAGAACTTTTCTTTGCTAAACTGTGATGACACATGTGAGATACTGGCAGGCTGGCGGCCATCTGGGGATGTGCCCACATCCTTATTTCACTTTGGATTGGGAGAATGCTTCTGAAGTGAATTTCCCAGCTACTGTGTTTGTTCCAGCTGCTAAAAGGCAGCTGTGGGACCAAGCAGGGGCTTGGCTGGAATAATGTCATCCCTCCACCAGGCTGCTGGCACAGACTTTGGGCCCCCAGTACAGGCTGCTTCCTCCTGCAGTACTGCTCCTATTGCTAATGGAGATGTTGCCTGACTGACTCCTGCTGACTTGATTGATTCTATTTAAATCAATATGATTGTTTGTACGAACAAAGTTGATACAACTGGTCCTAAGTGGCATTTTCTCCACCATGCTACTTGGCATATAAATCAGCTGTTTGGGGCAGTGGTAACTGTTTTGTTACCATTCTGAATTTAGGGAAATCTGTGAAAGACAATAAAGGTAGTACATATTTGCAGTGAAACAATTGATATTAGCACTTGACTGGTCTTACTTAGATGTATAGAGCAGCCTTGCTCTGGAGATAGTTTAAAGAGATTTTTCTGTCTTTTGGGATCTGTGAAATAATCAGGTTTCTTATAATGCCTTTCTTCCAAAGTATCATATACATTGATGAATTATGCATTTGGTTACCTAGTTTTAAATCTTCATATAGCTGTTTGTACCCAGTGATAAAATATTCTTTAAGCTATTTTTTTTTTATGGTTACAGCAAAATTCAGCATGATGTGTATCACAAGTAGTAATTTTCAGCTAGAAATATTGACGACACCTTGCCTATGGCAATAAACAGGTTTTAATTCTCGAGTAAAGCATGTCCTTTCTTCTTAATTAGTCTCCATTCATTAAACATGCAGATTATTTACAGTAAGCCTAACACAATGGAAAGGAAGAATAACTAATGCAATGGCTGTATTCCCAGGATCACACGCAATTCATCTTTACTAAGCTAGTTGAGCATCTATAATCTAAAGGCATTTATGAAATAGTAGGGAGAAAGCTTTAGGTTGAGCATATTTAGTATATAAAGCAGTTGTTTAATTTGTTTCACAACATGAAATTCTCCTATTTTTGAGGGAAAATTAAAGTGCTTGATGAGTTAAAGCTACAGATATCTTGCAGTCAGATATAAGAAGCCTTGTCAGATCACTAACAGAAACAATCTTTATGATGCTGAGATTTTGTAGCTTATAATTAAACATAATTTTTCAGCCTCTGTAACCTGTATCATCCTCACACGCCGTATTTTATCCATCACGGCAATTAGTGAAGCCTACAGGGCACATTTAGAAGAAGTTTTCTGTCAGGAGCTGGTGATGTAGTGACTCAGCAAGGCACCAGAAAGCTTTGCTTGTGCTAAGGCTCTGTGCACCTCCAAGGGCCAGA
This sequence comes from Thryothorus ludovicianus, assembly GCA_013397245.1. Taxonomy (NCBI): domain Eukaryota; kingdom Metazoa; phylum Chordata; class Aves; order Passeriformes; family Certhiidae; genus Thryothorus; species Thryothorus ludovicianus. The sequence continues at coordinate 704,852 of VZTB01005582.1, read as the reverse complement.
CCTGTCAGATTAATACAAGGGGCTATTTTTGTAACATCCAAGAAGTTTCTGCTGTACATCAAAGTGCACTAGCTGCTTATTTTAGATGACAGCAACTCTCTGATTTGTCTTGAACAATACAGTCTTTAGTGCTTTTTTGGTATGTACTTCTCCAAAAAGAAAATTTCCTTTGAAGCATTTTGTTGAAGAAGGGTTTCCCATTTGAGATCATCAGAGACATTTTCATACTGTGCTTCAAATGTTCCAGCAAATTAACAGCCCACGTACCAAAGGTAAGAGGCAATCATGGCATATTGGGAAGTACTCTGATCAAGAACATCTGGATTTGTGCCCTGCTCTTCAGCTGAGCTGGGGTTTGGACCCAGGCAGTGTGAAGACCCTCTTGAAAAGGAGCTCTTCAGTTGGTCTGGTCTTTTATTTATACTGTTAATTTTTTTACTCCTCTCAGCAACCAAAATCTCACCCTTCTTCTCAGACACTCAGTTATTTCCATTCTTGAAACTAACTTGCCTGAAAGCTGCTCTTTTCCCTGTGGTCATTGATGCTGGATCACATGAATGTGGCATGCATAGCCTTCCACAAGCAGAAGGGCTGTGAGTTCCTTTCCCTTGGCTGCTCTTAAATCTGCCTATGATGTTTGGAGAATTAGTCTGAGCGTTTTGCCCTGACTCATGTTCTTTCCTTGTGCCTGGCTAATGGGATCCTGGCTGTATGAAGCAGTGGAAGACATGAGGTCAAAGATGTGTTCCCAAGGTCAGAATCAAGAACTTCTAACAAGATCTAGAGAGACAATGGAAATTACTTCTGAAACCAGGTAATTTCACCAAAGATGTCATCATTAACACTTGGCTTTCACAATGTGCCCTTTGTTTGTGTAAATCTCTGAAGGATATTGTCAAAGATGTTGCTGTTAACTCCAACGGCACAGTGAAGTGACTTGGAAAAAGTGACACCAGAGCCAACAAAGGCACTGAAATTGCAGCGAGCTGTTCTGAGTCATGGCCTGACTCAGCTCTCCTTGCTCCTGTTGCTCCAATACCACTGGAGCTGCCCTCTCTGCTCCTTTTGCTGCTGCCTTTTTGTGGTCCCCTCCCAGCTGCCCATTCCTGCTCCCAAAGCACTTACCAAAGTCCCTCAGCTGGCCTGTACTCCCGGGTCTTGCTTGGCAAAATGTAGCTACATCTGCACTTTTCTAAATGAGGATGCGTGCTTAAAAGCTTTGCTGGATGGAGATCTGGACTCTAGAGCCAGACCCACCTTCATTGCTGGAGCCTGCAAGGAGAAGGAGACATTTTTCTCCTTCTCACATGCTGACTGGGAAAGGGGTGAGTAAGAGATGTAGAGAGAGCCCTGTCTTGGTTTCTGCAGTGCATGTCGGCAGAGTTTTGGGGTTTTTGTAGAAACTCGACATTACTAATAATAATACTTTCATTTGAGTAGCTCTTTTCTATGCAAAACACATCAATGATTGTATGTAAGTCACACAAAGCAGAGGTGTTGGAGCTTCCTTTACCTAAGCTATTTAAAAGCACTATGTTGTGCCTGTTAATATAAGAACACAGTATTTAACACCCTATTGAAAATAAAAGCCATTCTTCTTATGTGTTTTCCCAGCTGAAGCTATTTCCATTGTTTTCTCAGAGAAGCAACAGTTTGGGCTTAATCTGTTTAATTGCCCCTTCAAGTTTCATCCCTTTATGTTATTACCATAAATGCATGATTTTTAAAAGTCTGTTCCTGAAGTTATTTCACTCTTCAAAAGGCTTGGTTTTGCTTCTGAGGTGTATGTCTTATATAGTAAACTTCCCTGTAGTATAAAGGACAAAGATTTCTTTGCTGAATCACTACAGTCAACAGGAATTTCAATACCTCTATCTATGGCATTTGGGTGAGGTCTCTTTTAGGTTTTTTTTTCCTTTTAGGTTGTTACTTTTGTTTCGGCTCTCCCTAGACCCTCAGCACGGCAGCACGAGCTGAGGGTTCTCACCATGGCAGCTCTAAGAACCATTGATTTTTTTTTATTCAGTAGCAGAAAAAAAAAAATAGATTTCTGTCAGCCTTTTGAAAAGCAATTCTAAAAAAATTAATTTCAGATCAGCAAAATATATGATTTGAGGGACATGGTATAATAGTAGAGGAAAAAAGGCCTGGCATCACAAAGTAGAAGAATAAGGTATGGCAGCTATTCTTCCCTGACCTGGTGCTCAAAGGAAAAGACATTCACTGAGGTCAAAACTCACCCGTCTACACGCAGAGATTTGAGCCAAAGCCCTTCTTTTACTAGAGATGTTCTCTAGCTCCAGCCAGAGGTCACCTGAAATAAGATGTTCTCCAGCTCTCTTGCTGTGACTATTTTACTTTTCATTGCAACTGTACAAATGCTCTACAGTTGAGCAAAGCACAGCATGTATTTGAGTGAGTTTTCTGCCTGGTACAACCTTTGGTTGAGACACTGAACCATCATATTTTAGCTTGGTGGCAAAGGCCAGTGAAGCCATTTACATTGAATTAGATCACACTAGAAGAAGTGGGGACTCCTTTCTCCCAGGCAAGTGAGGGCTGGAACCATTATTGCTGAATTTGACACAAGTTCATAAAGAATTTTTATGATCCAAAATTGCACTTTTAAAATAATAAAAGAATGAAAAATGCTGTTTCTAAATGCTGCTCACCCCTTCTGAACATCAGTCATGCACATTGAAAATCCCACATTTTGTGACAGCTCATGCGTGTGATCTCTACCCGCACATATAGGAGAGGTGCTGGTGAATCCTTGTGAGTCATTCAGCTCAAGGAATGTGGTGGTCAAGACAACAATGTGACCTCAACTGACTTCCCTCAATTTCCTGGTCACTCTGTCAGACAGCCCTAACCTGAAGGATCTGTACACTGATGTTACCTTACTAATCTCACTGGTTTAGATTCAAAAGTCCCAAGGTAGTATGACAGCTCTCTTGCACACATTATTATTTTTGTATCTAAATCTTCTTTAAATATTGGGCAGACTCTCTTTTCATAGCTGAGTAGTTATTTCAGTAAGTGTGGCAGTTGATTTACAGTTGGTTCTGTGTGCACTTTCTGTAGTGAAGCATAAAATTGAAAGGCTTATGTCAAATTCATTCATACATGGACACGCTCAAGAACAAATTAATTTTAAAGCACTCACAGGGTATATAATGTTTCTATGTCATGCTTTACAAATCTATAAAGTAATTTATAACATAAAGCCTACTTTAGAAGAGAGCTGTAGTAGAACAGATAGCAGAGTGATTTCAATCTAAAATATCCCAGTGTTGCATTCCCCCAGATATCTGCAATTCAGATCTGATAGGAACCATGAGTAATCAGTTTCTAAAGCAAAATTATTATACAAGAAAAGCCTCTAAGTGCAATGTCCTCTTGCAAAACCAGGCTATTCTAGAACAAATTAGGTTTTCTAACCATCAGTATGCAGTGCACTAGATAAGATGTCAGTTTCAGGACTCAAACTAGTATAAATCAGAAATCACAGCCATGAGGGATCGAGATAAACTCTTAAAGATGCATATTGGATAAATCTCACATGTAACTGTAATACCAAGGCCCTGGTAATTAACACCAAGGGAGTTGTCACCCCGTGAGAACAGATGCCTTCAAGCTGACGCTGCTGCTGTGGTCTTTCTCTTCTGGATAGCACAGCCCATGGAGGGTACCTCTGCACAGGGTGAGTGCCCTCCCTGTGCCATCCAAGCACAGGTTCTTTGAACATCCTTCCACTGTTATGTATTTTGGAGCACCATCAGATTCATTCTGCTTTCTTTAGCAGAAGCTGGAACTGCCAACTATGTTCAGCACCAGCCTCTTGCTGCATGCACCAAGGGATCCAGAAATCAAGAGAAGAGCACCTCTCTTTGATCACAGCCAAGCTCCTTGTCTGCTTGCAGCAATGTCATGCCTGTAAATTCCCTCACACTGAGCACTTATTTAGCAAGTGTAATAGGCAGTCATCAGAAACATTCAAACACAAGCAGTCACCCAAATTCAGCCCTGAAGTGAGCAGCTACAGCTGTCCCCACATTGCAGGCTGGCATGGACAGGAATGAGTGCTGAGTCTAAGGGGCTGGCACAAGCCAGCTGTGTCACAGCTACTCCTGCTCTCTCCCTGCTTTTTTTCTGGGGGCATTCCTGCTCTCTGCAAGCAGCAACTTGCAACTAACAGTACAAGGAATAAAATATACAGCAATGACTGTGAACTGCTGCCGTGCTCCCCTTCCCACTATTCATCCCACTTGGCATGTGTGTTGCACCTGGGTAGCTAACTCTGTAATTTGGACACAAGTAGTGCATTCCCTCATCTCCTCAGGAGAAACAGAGATATAATCAGAATTTAGAGTGCCTTCTAAAAGGTGTATATTTCAAAGGTAAAATTGCAACATAAAGCATTCAGAGAAACTATAGCCCAAGTACCACCTGTGTGTAGAAGGGGGAAGGAAAATATTGTTCTCTGTAACAGCCAGTGGAGGCAGACAAAAGGATCTAACTCAAAGCAGCTGTTCCTACTCCTTGCATCAGAGGGAGGAAGCCCTACTAGCAGTCCCCTCATGCAGTGAACTTTGAGATATTTATAAAAAGTGGAACAGCTTCTACAGTGCAGGGCAGTAAAGGTCACCTCAGCACAGCTGGGCTGGAACCAGTGAGTACAGCAGAGCCACAGCAACGTGGGATGAAACCCTGGTTACAGGGCAATGGGATCATCCTTCAACAGAGACACACAGGCTGGGGGTCACCGTGGAGCTGGGTAGGGGGATGGTCACACAGGATGGAAAAGCTGAGACTTGTCTTCTGCTAAATTAATTTCTCAAAAATACCTAATGACACTGGGTGCATTAAACTTCTCAGCACCCAGGAATTGGTTTTGTTGGACATTCTCTTCCTGAAAGTCAGTCCCCCAAAAGTTCTTTTGAAAAGATTGACCACTGCCAGTCTCCTGTACTGCATTCCTCCTCACAGCCACCACATTGCTGACACATGTGGAGGAAGAAAAGCCCTTATTCCATCAGGAAAGGCTGAAAAAGGAAGAACTATTAGTCTGAAATTCTGTTATGAAAGAGGAAGATTTCAAAGGAACCTGAAGAAAAATTGCATCCGGCGCAGTGGGAGTGCCTTAGGTATAGACTTCACCTATTTCTTTGCAGCAAGCCAGTCAGTTCTGCAACCTTAACAACTGTTTTAAACAAAGGGATTCCTGAAAATTGCTTTATCATCAGAAAGCAGTGGCTGACAGCCAGGAAGCACAAGGAGCAGTGGGGTGCTGGAGGAGCCCTCCCTCAGCCCCATGACAGTCACTGTCCCCGTGCAGCAGGGAGGCAGCTGCATGAGAGCCAGGCTGGGGGCTGTGCCATTTGCTGAGTGCTTTTTACACTCCTGTTTGCAGTCAAGAATAAATACCCACAATGTTAATAATTTGCACTAGAATATTCTGTGATTTCTTTCTGCCCCAGGTTGCACTTTTTTCTTTAAAGTTTCAGCACAGCAGTTTGGCAGTTTTTGAGAACCTGTATCATTGCCTAAGGAGTTCCTGAATCCAAGAGGAGACTGAATTCATCAGCTTTCCTGTGGCTGTCACAGTAGTATTGAAATTTTAAATAAGTGCTATTTAGATTGAGGTTTTTTTAAGTTTTGATTGTGAAAATCAGTCATAAAATTCTCGACAATTATTTATCAGGGTAGACCTATCCCACCATTCCTTTTCAGGTGCAGAGTGCTCCAGAGTGTGATGTTCACAAAGTGTGAAGCCACGATGCTGTAGCACCCACCTTTCAGGGATCTAACTCTCCTAAAGCAGTCACAAAGCAGGATGTATGGAGGGAGCTTGCAGCCTGAGAAGAGAGATGGTTTCCTAAGCTTGGGATCCAGGAAAGCCAATATAATGCAGAAAAACTGTGATAGAAAATGTAAAGGCCAGGAAGTATTTGAAATGAAAAACTGCTGGGCTCTGCATGGAACACAGAGAAAATGCTCAGCTTTCCTGGTTGGTGGAGAACTTCTTCAACTCAAGAGCAATTCTATGGACCCCTGCTGTTTCCTACCTTTGTATTTCAGGAAGATGGATATTGTTTGTCCTCCCTTATACTGTATTAAATCTTTCTGGGGGCTGTCATGGTGAAAAGTCTGCTGGGATTGCCCTGGATGCCTCTGCAATGCCAGGAGGGGATGAAGTCTTGATCTCTGTCTGTGGTGGGGATTTATTCCTAGCCAAGATTGTCTCCTTTGACGACGTGCTGTCTAAGATTTTGGGTAGGAGGGAACACTCCCTGGAGATCACCAAGTCTCCTGGCCAGGTCTAAATAAAAATCTCCTACAAGTAGGTTCTCTCTCTGTGTGGACAAGGGAATTATTGAATAAATGCCTGTATAAATGCCAGAAAAATGCTGATTAACGAATGGCAGTTGTTTCTCTCAAACACTGCCATCACTTTCTCAATGAATTGATGTGAAAGAGTTTCTCTCTTGAACTGGCTTTTTAACTGTGCTGATAAGGGGGCAAATAGGGTGCCAGGGTAAATAAGCTTGTGCAGGACTCTTGGAGATTATGGCTGCAGGTCTCCTCCAGCTCCAAACTAACACAACAAGAGTGAAGCCTGCAGTGTAGACAAACATTCTGCTACTGCCCCATAAATCCCGTTAGCTTACATAAAATGTGGACCTGTGCAATATATCTACAACATAAAAGACTTTCTAAGGTGTTTGACTTGATATTCCAGGGCATAACATGAGCACTGTGTAGGTTTAATAAAGCACATTGGAAACAAAAATGAAGAACTGCATTCCCTGAGCACCATTTGGCAATAAGCCATCATCATTAAACACGGGAGTACCTAGTAGGGATGTAGAGAGATTGTTCCTAGACCTAAAACTGCTTATCAGCAGTGCAGATGCTGCATTGGATCGTGGCTGATAAAATCTGCAGCTTGCACAAGAATCAATGTTATGTTTAAAAGATGAAGAGGAGGCAGCGATACGAGACCTCTTGCTTGGTCAGACAAATCCACTGTTTTTATGTACAGCCAAATAGAGAGTTAAACTCTACACAATAAGAAATAGTAGCTGCTCTAGTTAAGTGCTTTTTTTTCTCTAAAGGCTTTAGAGGCCAAACAAGAATACAAAATCTCAAGTCCTCCAATAACTCAGAAGGCTAATGAGACCTTGAATGGCTAAACAGGGGATGCTGAGATGGGGGCAGGAGTCGAGGTTAACAGTACTGTCTGTGGTCTTAGTATCCACTGAGGATTCTGGAAAATTGGGAAAGAGGTGGAGAAGAACTGCAAAAGTGGACGAAGGACTGTGGAAAACACCTAATGGGCAGAGTGAAGTTTAGAAAGCAGTCTGTCTAGCTTATCAAAAAGATTGAAAAGTCTTGATTACAGAGAGTAACTCTTCACAGACACAAATGAGCTCTTTATTTTGGTGGAAAAGGATGAATGGTTAAAAGCTGAAGCCAAATATATCTGGAGTGGACATTTGGCAAAATATGTTAATAGTGAGCTGCTGAGGGAAGACAAGCAGTCTGCAGTGCTTGATGAAAATGTCTCAATGCTTTTCTAAGAGAAAATTTTCTTGAATACATGCTACATTTCAGACCATCCCAAAAAGGGCACAAATGGGTGGTATTTTAAGAGTGGTGTTGTCTCCATTTGTCTCTCCCAGCTTCAAGCTCTGGGACCCTGTATGAGCCACCTGGAGACACACAGGGGTGTACATGCCAGCTGGGCGTCTTGCAGGGAGAAAAAGCCCCTCCTTGCTCTTTCTCCCCTTCCAGCAGGATAGCCATGTCAGGAACCAGCACCAGCATCCTGTCCTAAAGCCTGGCTTTCTGTGTTTCCAAAATGCCTCGCAGCACAATGAACCCCTTGCTTGTCTGTCCTCATTGAAGCTGTTCCCAGAGCAGAGGGACAGCAGGACATTGCAGGGCTGACCATATCAGCTCCCACCTATCCCGGGCAGGATGGCTGACCTGGGACCCTGAGCCAGGCTGACATGACTCCAAAGATGCTGCCTTCATCTGGGGGATCATTCAAGAGAAAACCTGTGTTCTCATCCTAAGAGAGTTTTTTACCTGAAACTCAATACTTCTTCACTAAAATAAATATCTTCACTCCATTTTCTCTCTCTTCATCTTTCATAGATAAACAATTATTTTTTTCCTCAGTGAAGCACCAGCATCCTTCGAATGCCTGTTGGAGAGCTGCACCCTCAGTTGGTGAGCTCACCAACTGTGCAGGCTCTGTGCATCAGAAATGTTATGCTGTGGCTCTGGCTCTGCCTTTACACCCAGCAAATGGTTCACAGTGTCTTTAGAATATTCAGTCTATGGTGGGACTGAACTTAACAGGGCTAAAAGGCTCAAAAGAAGGTTGGTATGATTTCACCAGTAGCAAAACAATAATCCCCGCCTTCTTTGAAGCACATTATAGCTACTTTTTATTCCTTTAAGTTGTCAGGCTCATGGCAAAAAGCTGGCAAAAATTAGCTCCCACGCTTGACTTTGCAACAGGAAAGTGAGTGCGTCATGCAATGATGTTTCAGACTTTCATCAATTTATCTTTGACAAAATGCAGCTCTTTAGAGAGAGGAGATCTAGGCTGGAAAGAAAAAAGAGAATGCTGACATTCTATCCTGGTACTTCCAGACTTTTTTAGCATGGAGAGTCCTTTACTCAGCATTTAAAGAAATTTTCAAATCTTCGTATACTTACTATAAAAGAGAGAAAGTCTGAACAGTGGTGGCAGTGGTGGAGCAGCCCAGGGAGACAAAAGGTATGTGGACTGAGCCAGAACATACAGTGCCTCGTGTTAACCCAGATCCCATGTCTGGGACCCTTGAGGATTCAACCCTTAGAGGGAGTAACTTCCCTCCAGCTCCTGAATGGTTCCCACACAATACCCACTGACAAGTGGCAGCTCATGGATGCTCAGCAGGCAATTGCTTGGGCTCATACTCACACAGTAAGAAATTTAAGATCCTGCTCTTTTCCCAGCCCATGGTCATTCCAGCAGGACCCCACATATATTCTTCCAGTGATTTTCCAGGGAAAGCAATTGAGTTACAATGGACAAAGCTGTTTCTTGAGAAATATAACTCCTTCATGTGTGGTTTAGCACAAAAATATTTCATGATTCGTTTGTTTGTTCATTTGTTTTTAAGGATGTAGAGACGGGTAATAAACAGGAAAACTAATGTGTCAGTGATGTGTTTTTAGAAGGATGAAGAATGAGTTATTTAATAGAAAATTGAAAGATGTGATTGCGCTCTGTCATGGTCATCTACAAGTTTGGCCATGGTATAATCCATTGACTTTTTTAGAATTGTCCTAACTAAATAGTCAGAAGGGAAGTGCAAATTAGACACAAAGCCCACATTCACAGGCTTGTGAATTAAAAGCATGGAATTCTGACTTGTAGAGATAAGCATTTAAATCAGCTGATTTAACAGCTCTCAAAAAAAACCTTGTTAACTTGAAAAATAAAGAAATCCAGAAAGACATCAGGAATTGCCAAATAAAAATGGAGAAGTGGAAATTAATGACAATTACAAAAAAAAGCAAACTCAAGTTTAAAAGGTTTTTTCAGGCAAGTACCTTCTAGAGCAACCACACTACAGCAAAGTAGAGGAAAGCAGAACTTATGAAGACATTCATCAAGGTATGAGTGAAAAGAAAATGAGATGCTTCAGGGCACAAAGATGACAGGAAGTGTATCTGTGGCAATAAGGGATGATGGAAATCATACAGAGGGAAATATTACAAAGTATACATGATGAAAGGATGCAAGCACTGCAGAACACCTACTCTGACAATACAGTCTTTTGCTCTCACTAAAAGCAAAAATCAATAAACTCTGTGTAGGAAGAAAAGCTTATTAAATCATTGAGTGTCCAAGCAGATATTCCTGTTGGCAAACACACTGCTCTGTGTGATGGATGGACACCAGGGTCAAGAGGTCATTCACTGAAGTGATCAGGCTTCATAAAATCCAGATTTGCAAACATTTGGGGCAGCAGAGGCTCAGTGCAGTTACTGCTGTCGGGTGATTTCCATGTGCTGCAACACTGTAAGTTTGTTTTTGGATCAGTGAGAGGGTTTCAAGGAAGGAGGAAGTGGGAGGCACTCCCACAGCTGTGGCCCTGGGCATGCTCCACGTGTGCCTGCCCACGGCTGTCCACGCTGCAGTGCCTGCCCCTGGAGCAGCCACAGGGCTCTGCTCTGGGTCACCAGCACTGTGGGTCACTTCTGCACCCTGCTTGCCCAACATGGAGCCTGGTGGTACAAATGGGATGAAACCATAAGATTGAAATTCCTTGTGAGAAGAATGTCCTACCACATCATCAGCAAAGGACTCCTGAACCCTGGATCATAAGGGTTTGCCTTGAAAATGACCTTCTAAGATCACCTAATTCAAGCCCAGTGCCATGGGCAGGGACATTAGGTTCTTGAAGGTCACCCTACGTTTGGCACATACCAAAGCAACAATAAAATGCCTCCTTTGAAGCTACCCTATGTTTATCTCACTGTCTGGCAGCAAGCTATAGCTTGGTCTAGTTTTAGCTCTCCCTGTTGGCTGTGTATGTCACTGGCAGGTCTCTTATCCATTATCATCATCATCATCATCCCTACATCCTCTCATCCTCAGCATTACTGACCCCTTTGTGCAAGGTGAAACACAGAGCTCACTCAGTCACTTGTTGAGAGAGAAAGGCAAGGGACAGGAGCTTTCAAGGGACAGCATTGGACTGTAAACTTCAGGAATGTGCATTTCATCCATAGCTGTGGAGCTGAACAGACAAACCTGAGGCACAAAGAAACCATGGACAGGTCACAAACACAGCACCCAATCTCCTTTCTTCTATGGCACCTCCTGACCCGAGGTGACAGGACTGTACTCTCAGGGAGCTCAAACACATTGCCAGGTACACCTCAGCCCTGAGCACAGTGGGCTGGATTTTGGTGAAGATGTGAGATACAGAGATGACAGCCATGGAAATGTCACAGGCCCTTCCACAGCTCCCCTCCTCCTCTGAGTTTCCTCCTCCTCCAATAAAATTTCTGTTCCAACCAATGCAAAGCATTTGCATTTCATTAAGTACTTCTTCCTTTAAATGATGCCTCATTATGAATTTCTTTCTGGATTACGTATTTCTTTACTTTCTAAGCATACTAATTAGTTTTTTCTTTTGGAGGGAAGATGGGCATGCCCTGAAGCTCAGGAATGCTCATTTTAGACCAGTGTGAGAGCAGTCTTTGAGGTCAGGCCGCAAGTGTCTGTAAACCCCCACAACCCTAACACGACGTGTTTACTGCTGTGGATTGGGATCTACCCAATTTGACCTTCATGAGCCAACTGTTTTTCTGGCTTTTTTTAGAGTTTCAGGCTGGAGAAAGTACAAAGTGGGTTTTTTCCTTTTTCTGGAATACAAAGTGCTGTATCAGGCTGGTGAACACTTGGGGCTACATCTGCTTCAAGTCAGTCTGAGGAATGATGGGGGATCGAAATAAGCATTGGCCCTTTGGTTATTAATAATTTATTTCTGGATGTTTTCTCCATCTCAAATTCACAACCAGAAAATCTTGTTGTTTGTTTCTTGCAAATTGTGGAGAATTTTTACATTCCAGTGCATTTTCTCCTGAATGTTAACATATGAGAATAAAATCAAAATGATTATGTACATTAATAATAGAATACACACATAAAGATAACCTTGAGGTGCCTAAACATTCTGCATATTCTTCAAGATTGCTGATAGCTTTTGTATGTGAATATATTAAAAACAAGGGAAAAATTTTTGAACTAAATTGAAATGTAAATTTTTTTTTGTCTGGAAAAGAAAAATAATTTGTATTAATAAATCAGTCATGATTTGTAAACACTCTTTGTTAATCTATATGCAAGGAATGAATTTCTAACTTTAAGTAGCCAGCCTTACTGTAGCTGACACAATTCAAGTAAGTTAGAGCTGAGCAAAACTCTTTCTCCTTCAAGTTATAATTTTTTTCTCTATTAGAAAGTAAGGTTTGTTTTTATTTTACTGTGTTCCAACAGCATCATCCCCTTGATATTATGTTTATTTGGCAAGAGAAATGGAAGTTTTCATTTTTTTCTTCTGGAAAAAATGTATTTGCAAAAAAGAGAAAATCAAAAATGCTTATAACATGGTTAGCAGGAATCAAGGATGTGAAAAAATGTTTCCGCTTACTGTTTTTTATTTCTTCTGCATTTTTGGCCATGTTTAGAAGCAATGCTGTCTATGATCCATATGTGTGACACACTCATGGAACCCTGAAAACCCATGAAAAGCAGAAGGTCTAATTATAGATAAGGAACATTTAATTTATGACATGATCTAACCCTTGAAGAAATTTTACTGGGGTTCTCAGGAACTAAAAAGGGCAATAATCTGGTTTTAATGCATCAGTGCCATCCCACAGATGAAACTTGTCTGGTTGCAGCCTGGTGTAATCATTGCCACATATGCTGAGTAAAGGACTAGAGTAGGCCAGTGGAGAAAAAAGTTCTTCAGACATTTTCTTTGCAGCCATACTGTATGAAAATGGTTTGAACTATCAATTCCAGAATGACAGATTAATCTAATTTTGAGGGAAAAGCAGAACTGACACTGATGGATGAAGAGCAGCGGGAGGGGCTGAGAGCAGCCATGGAGCTGGTGTTAATCCTATTGCTGCCTCCAAGAAAGGACCTCACCCTCCAGCTCTGATGACTCAGCAGAGGGCAGATATTTAAGGAAAGGTTTGACTCTGTTTACTTAAAAAATTGACTGTGGGAATTTATTCTGCATGAGGGATGCAGGACAGAGCCCTTGGTTATGGCTGCAAGGAATTACAGCTCCCCTGCTCCCTCTCCTGCCCTTGGAAAACCCCACAGCAAACAGGAATCCTCAAACAAAGTGCTACATTTCTCATTTGAAGACTTGCCAGTTGAAATTTCATTTTTCAATTTTCTTTGGAGTAATATATTATCAGATGTATTTGATGTCTAATTTAATTTGGTTTCCACATGTCATTATGTTTATGAAATGTCTTTCAGTGAGGTAGATGCAATCACAGGATCTTGCTCTTTGGCTTAATTTCCAATTAATCATCACATTTGTTTTCCAAATCCAGGTCAGCCTGCTAAACATACTTAATAATGTGCAGTTGTTAATGCCTATGGGCCTTGCCTGAAAGATTAGCTTTTTCTTCAGCTCATTGGGAGCTCTGTAGGGGAAAAGACTGAAAACTGCAAAGGTCAAGAGGAGTTTCAGATTAAGGTTTATGTTGTGCTGTTATTTGAGTAAACAAAGGTAAATTCCAGCAGGAGGGATGAATTTACATCACATACAGTGTGTATTGACTGTGGTGAGGTAGAGCTGGAATGAAAATCTTTTCCCATTTTGAGGAAGACTGAGCAGGAGTGATGTGAGAGATTGTGGAAGAAGATTTACCAGAGGGTGCTGGGATGGGTAGTGAACAGCAGAGACAGGAACAGCAGGAAAACACCCATTAGCAGAGATTACTGCAGCACACAGTGCCAAGGCTCACCCTGCCAGAGCAGGTTTTCATGCTGGTGCCCGGGGTTATGTCTATGCTATACTAGCTATATATTACTATGTGAAAACAGACCATGTTCTCCTCTCCAGGCTTGAGGGCAAGAAGCTCAGAATGGCAGCACCTATCCTTGCCATAATTGTGGGCACCTAATGGGCATATCATGAAGGACAAGTTGACTCCACACTCTGCTCTCTCTTGACAAGTACTGACAATATCTTCCTCGTTAGGGGAGCTTGGGTACCTCACGTGTGTCAGCACAGGTGTCCTCGGGGTGTCAGTCCCACCTGAACTGTGCTACTGGCTGTGTTGTTGTTGGCCATGCTGTTGCAGAAGAGACAGTCTGGGGATGAAGAGGCAAAGCCAAATAAAGAGATGTCTATGTCACAGCTACCTGAAAAAGTGACTGTAGCTTGTTATCAAGGATATATGAGGATAGCTGTGGCCTATTTGCTACTTAGTGAGGCTTGCAGCATGGGTAGGTGCAATGATGTAGGCATCATTCATCTGTATTTTCCAGCCTCCAGATGCATTTATTTATGGATACACTTAGCCTGTGCTACTCCTTCTCTATTGCTGTGCCTTTATAAGCTGGCCCTGAAGCTGACTCTGGACCTTTGGCATTAAGTCTGCTTTAATTTCTGCTCAGATCAAACAGGGAGAGAAGCAGAGCTGACCCTCTGATGTGTAAAGTGTGGGCCAAGAGGGATAGAGCTGCAATGAGTCTGACGGTGTGATGTGCCTGAAACCAGTGTACGTGCTCCATGTCTGTACCATGCCAGATACTGCTGCCTCAGCCTTGCCTGAATCTGTGGGGGATGTACCTTAGTCACTCTGAGAAAAATACAGAGTGCCTTCTGAAGTTTTTAAAAATGTAATTGAATGGTGAGAAATGAGGAGGGAAAAGGAGCAGATTTTTGAACAGAGAAGTCCTGCTGTTCAGGAAAGCAAAAGGTAAGGCCCAGAATGGAGTGGAACATGCATACTGGGAAACACTGACACAGATATTTTAGAATAACCATATGGAATGAATGGAGAATGAAACTACAAAATGAACCACAAACAGAACAAATTTACATGAAGCTGAACAAAACCATGGAAGTTAGACTCACTATCTTTATCTTGTGTGAAGGTTTTACTGTGCCTTTAGGATAAAAAGGAGCTTGAAAGGATTATATATCTCATGAAACACATCTGCTGAGCTTCTAATGGTTATGCTGTGGGTAGAAGACATTGCTTATCAAAGCCTAAATAATGTTCTCACTTTCACATATAAACAGGAGTCATAAAGTCTGGGAGTGGGATTTCCCAAAGCAGGCTCATGCCAGAAAAATACCTACTTATTCACTGCTGACAGGACTGGGAACTTATGACTAATTCTGCATCAATTATGTGGCTGATCTGCTGTTAATCTATACACAAATCCTGTCAGTGCATTAATACCCTTTAGTGCATAGACAGAAATAAAGCAAGATACAGACAAACCAAATAATTTATTATTTCTTATGCATTGTGATCATAATGAGACTGTTCCTTAGCAAGGTTTGGCATAAATGAGCTGGTCACATCCCCTTTCATTCTGGAAGTGCCCCAGGGCTTCCCAGGTGAGTTTAGTGCTTACAGAAAATATTACATTGACAGCCTTGAAAAATTAAGTCTTTGTTTCCAAAGAGCAGAAGCACATCCAGTAGAAACAGATTTCTCTACAATTTCCCACCAATAGGCTGCCTGATGTCCTCTGGAAAATGGAATTTTATATAGGAGATGCAGCTGTGCCTATTGTTACCAGAAGATCGTCCTTGTGTCTTCATAAGGCCCTCTACAGTTGAGCAAGGTGACAGCTGTGGTCCTGTTGGGCACCCAGACTCAGCAGGACAGAGAGGATGCACATGCACACCTGCACTCCTGCTCTGCACCCTGCCCTGACTGCACCCCAGCCCAGCCTTGCCTCTGTCTTCCCCACAGTCCCTGGTGGCACCAAACCTCACGGGCTGGCTGTTTTCTGCCCAGGTCTCTTAGCACAGCCCTGCTCTGTACCTCCCCTGCTCCCTGTACAAATTCACAGCATTCCTACTTGGTTCCAGCCAACGATAGACAGGGTTGGATTCAACCAGCAGCCTCACTCACCATTAACAACCATCTTTGCCAGGTCCTCTAAGCACTGGCACCAGATCTTGGCTATATAAAATCTTTTGCTATAGAGCAATCATTCTAGAAGGTGTTATAAAATTCTGCTCCAGGTACATGGAGGACAAAACTGTTATTTTTAACATTTACTTGTGATGTTCCACATTCCCATTGCTCTGAGAGTGAAAGAGCACCAAGGTGTTTCTCCCAAGACCCAGCAGAGTATCTTCCCATGTGCTTGGCTTTGCCTGCTATCCCTTGATGGTTTTTTTTGTTAGTCAGTTAGTTGCCTCAGTGGGTTTAAAAATAATTTAATTTATCCAAATCCATTCACAACATTTCTGTAATGGTTTTTAATTGTGTAATTAGTGTAAAGACACATAATCATGTAATTAGGCTGTGTAATTACAACATGTAATAATATTGTAGTGTAGTTATGCACCTTTTTTAAACACGGGGGAAGAAAACCCAACATGTATATAACTCTAAAATCATTACTGTGAGTCCTAAAGTGTCTGTAAATATTTCCTTACATATGTTCTTGTGCAATCATCAAAATTTAAATACAGGGATATATGTTGTTACAAGACTGCTAGAGAGACACCAATTATATTTGGAAATCTACTCCGTTAAATTGTGTGGTGTCAACATGAAATGGTTGTGCACAGGTGGGCCTGTCTGAAGGCAGGTGTTAAGGAAAGATGAGGGAATTCAGCTGAAGATGTGGTTATAAAGCACACTTAACTCCTTCATGGATGCCCTTATTGCAAAGAATAATGGTGTTTTCATCATGTAGCCCGAGTCTCCTTTTCTCATGGTGGAATTGGATGCAGGACTGATCCAGCTCTTGCTTCAGGCCAGTAAAAAAGCTCCCAGTGACTTTGGCACAGAAGGCTCACCCCACTTTGTGAAAGGCTCCAGGGATCCCTGTACCCATGGAAAATTGGTGCCTTATTCTGTTCCCCTCTGCCCCTGCTCTGGTAAAATCAGCCTTCCTTTAAGGGTATAATGCACTTGGATTCAAGTACTTTTCTAAGACAGAGCAATGTGTCTCAAAAAGAAAGAGTTTGTTGGTGTTAAGTTCCATCAGCTCCCAAGTGGGCTAGACAATCTGTTCCTTCATGCTGGAAAGTGTTTTGCAATTCACAGAATTAAAGTACGGTGGGATTAATTGTTAGTAATTACTGACTCGCTTTGAGAAGTTCAGGTGAATGTCTCCAATGTTCATCTACATTTTGCTCATTTTAAGAAAAGGATGGTTAATCCCCAAACGAGGCAGATGTTGCAGGTTTCTGTACACGACATCCTTCACCCCCAGCTGCGAAAACAATGCTGTACCTGTCACTGGTTTTGTACAGAATTAATGAACAGTTTGAGAAACAGATCACATCCTCAGCAGTTGATGGACACATTAATAATGTCTTATTTAGTTTTTGCAGAAGCATGACCCAGTTTCATTCACACATTGGCATTGCAGTTAACTTCAGTGAACACAGCATTTATTGAAAACAGGTGCCAATACTGGAAGGCTTCTGTGCACTTCCCTGAATGGAAAACCCCTTCTAATCTCAGATGAAACAGCACAACTGGTTGATATTTGCTTTACAGTGTGAACTGATCACTTCAGGATGCACCAGTCTCTCCAAATGGTCTGAGAAACTTTTCAGGTCAGCAAGCAGCCACGTCAAGCTTATTACACCAGGATGGTTGTGTGACTCCCCTTGTTCCCACTCCCTCCCAAGCATGCCATGAGTTGTGCAGTAACAGCCTGAGCATCCCTAGAGCTGTGTGTGGGACCCTTCTGTGATCTGATGACTACCACTACAGGAATATATTCCTTTTTTTTTTTTTCTCTATGAACACCAAAATGCAGCTCAGCAGCTATGAGGAGTAGGACGGAGCCTGCACCTGGGGCCAGAGGCTTGAGGAGAGGACGGCATCTGGACCCCCTTAATTGGGTGGTGATGAGCTTTTGGATCAGCTGATACACAACACATATCATTAATAGAGTAAGCATTCTCAGAGCATCCTATTGTGCCACAACACAGTAATTACTAATGAAGACTATATAGTCTAATGGAGACTAAAAGTGTATATAAAAGATAAATAGACTTATAATAAATCCTTATTCTAGTCCAGGTACTAGAATGAAAATGTAATTTTGTCTTGCTCCTGTTAATAAAAAGCTACTTCTCCTCTCCTCAAAGTGAAAATAATAGTGATTCAAACCAAAAGCCATACTGCAATGTATCAAAAAATTCAGTTTCTAAGAATTGTAACTTCATGTGGTGTGTTTTTCCTCTTTCTGATAAAATATCTGAAACTTTCAGCAAAAGGAGGAAAAAAAAATCAAAGATTTCTTACTAATATGATGAACAGAAAACCTCTGCATTATTTACATATTTACACACACCAACTATTTTTGTTGGTCTTTCTCTTTCTTGGAATTTGCTGCAAGTTAAATGAACGCAGATATGAATGCTTGCAGCAAACAAGGACTGAGGTATCAAAGCAATGGCATGAGTTTTATTTGTGTGCATCTTGGTGAATGCTCCTTACTGCTGATCTCCAGAGTTCAGCCGGAACAGTTGCTACAGCAGCTGAAGTTCCTCATGGCAATCACGCAACTTGCATGGTCCTGCTCAACCTGCTGATCCATGAGGCACATTTTCCCTGTGCTGTACAGATTCAGGGGTTGCTGCTTGTATAAGAGAGAAAGGAAAAGCCCTGACCCGACCAGAGTGCAGAGGAGCCTGGCACAGCATTAATGGGAACGTGGCAGCAACGAGCCCTGACACTCAGCCCTGGGTGGATCCTGGCAGACAGATGCATGGTAGCCTCCTGCTGAGCCACTCAGCACCACGAGGGACAGGTCCCCACCAGCATCACCATCCTCCCATCACATCCTGATCTGCTTGTTGTGTACAGACACACCTCACCCCTGTGTTTGCCAGAGGAACGCCAGGCAATTTGGGATTTACAGCCAGGCTGTGCAGACATGGCACCTACAATACTTGGCCTTGTCCTTCCAGGCTGGACAAGACTTCTGCTGTTCTCTCTTTGGCTCACTCTTAGGTTGTCTGAACAAAACAGTACCTCCTTTCAACTTCTTCAGTTTGATCAGAGTTATTTTTAACAAATTGTTTTTTTACAGTAATGTACACTTTTACTGTACCTACTTCAAGAGCAGCTCCAATGATTTCAGAAGTGTTAGCTGAGAAATCCTCACAGAAGATGCTGGAAGCAAGCAAACAGAGCTAGTGCCTCTGCAGAACAGGCAGGAAACTGAGGCAAGGAGCAGATATGTGTTTTGTAAGTCACACAGAACTGGAAATAGCTTTTTGACTGCCCACTCCTTCTCCTCTAGCCTCAAGGCAAGGACTCATTCCAGCCTCCTCCTGTTCTGCTTTTTGGGTGCTTTTGAGCAAATACAGTGTTCATTTTGAATCCGGTGAAGTGTAGTTATTTCAGCACTGAATTGCTTTTCTTATCCTGTCCCTAACTGTATTTCTTTTGATTGCAGAGAGCTAGACAAGATCTCCACAGGGCTGACTGGGCAGTGATGCTGGGGGACACTTGGTGTTTGTTCATCACAAAGTAACACAACTCTGAGGTCCCTGTGCAGCTGCCTGTATCTCAGAGGGGGAATACAGCTTTGACAGGGGGTTAATTCTCCACTCAAACCCATAAATCATGCATGTCAACAAGGTTTCTTAGCTCAACTGGTACTGCAATAATGGAGTTACAAGACTGTCAAGACCTGAGCCAGGATCTGCCATGCGTGGGCTACTGTGAGCTTTGGGATCTGTGCACTGTGTTACATTAAGTGACATACTCATGGCCAAAGATAAACATATTCAAAATTCCCTCCTTGCCAGATGGAAATAGGGAGTTATTAAAATAATAAAGACAATGCCTATGCAGGTGAGAGGCTGTATGGGAATGGATGAATGTTCAGTGGAGGATGCATTCCAGACCAATTTCTCCTGTGAGCCTGGCCCATTGACTGCCCTGTTATCCATCAAGTTGCACTGGAACAAGTTTGGATTGGATGTTAGGAAATATTTCTTCATGGAAAAGGTTGTCAAGCACTGGAACAGTCTGCTCCGGGAAGTGGTTGAATCACCAACCCTTAAGGTATTTAAGAAATGTTTAGACGTGGCACTTGGAAACATGGTTTAATGGTGGATTTGGCAGTGCTGGGTTGGACTTGATCCTAGAGGTCTCTTCCAACCTAAAGAATTCTGCTGTTCTGTGATCCTTAGTAACAGCATCTCAGCAATATCCAGAGGAAACAACACACAGGAATTGGAATGCAGAGACCAAATCAGCAGCTCAAAGCACTTTCACTTGGCACAAGGTGCTGTGCAGATATAGCTGAGTCCTAAGCCCAGGACGGCTGTGTCAGCTCCAAGCTGTGCTGACGCACGAGGCTTCTGGAGCTGGTGCTGGTTTGGAGCCACGCTGCTGCAGCTGCCTCCAGGCCTGAAACAGTCCACGTTCCTCAGGGCCAGCAGCTCCAAACCCCACTGTGGTGCCACAGTGCTACTGCTCCTCCTTCCTTCCCAAGCCCGGGGAGTCATGTGCATGGAAGAATATGCCACTGCAGGCCGAATTTAGATGTACCAATGCTCTTCTAAAGCTGTCTCAGCATGTACAGCAATTGAATTAAGAAGAATTTTTCCTGAGGTACCAATAACTTTGTGTTCTGCCCATTTACTTTTTTTCAGATGCTTTGAACTAGGAGTTATAACCTGATTCCAGGTTGATCTTCAGGTTTACTCAGCTGGACAGAACACAGTGAAGTTTTTGTTTCAGGAGAAATGCCTGGCTTAATAGTTTTGTTTTAGCAAAGATTACATACTTGGTTCAAATCTTGGAGACACCTCTGTAAGGGCTGAAGTTTATTGCAGCTGCAGCAGGAATCAGATGATGTTGGTTTATGCTGGATGTCCACTGCACTGGTAAAAGCCTACTCATGTCCCCACTGTCTGTTGGAGGTTCTGGGTCTGGGTTCAGCTGAAAGAGCAACTGAGGCCTGGACCAGAGGCAGCACATTCAGAGCAGTGCTGGCAAGGCAGCACAGCAACAGCAGATACTTTTATCCCACATTTTCCTTAGCCATAACTACTGAAATGCTGCTTCTTCAAAATGCTGCATTTCCTAAACCAGCTCTTCTTTATCTTTTACTCCTTAAAGGAAATTGCTGCAAAGGGTTGATTGACAGGGTCTGTGAATATAGCTTTCTGCTTATCTACAAACCACTTATACTATGGGTACTGCTTGCCTATTGCTCATTAGAAACAGATAATAGCTATTCTCTGGAAGTTAGAGGTTCCCCAGACATGGTCCATGGTCCATTCAGTTTGTCAGATGCAGCAAACATCCCACCTTTAATCAGTATTGTAGACTGCATCTCTTGAACCTGGTAGCATAAGCCCTAGTAGCACTTTGCACATTTGAACCATAATCTGTAGATGAGAATTGATTATTTTGTATGCACCAACCTTCAGGAAAGTTTCTTACAGCAGCTCCTGAAATGATAGTATCTCCTAGAAGATTATCATTGGCAGAGGCAGGTTTGTTGGTTCTACTTTGTTTATCTGTCTGAACAAGGGAACAAATTCTCTGAAGCAGAGGCTAAGATCTTATCAGCCAGAATGCAAGAGGCAGTACCTGGTATGTTTTTTGAGCTGCCCCCACACCAAACCTCTGAGTGAAAGGTACTGGCCGTGCCTGTGTTGCAAATATTTTAAAGCATAACTGTTAGGTAAATAGCCAATTTTTCAGTTCAATGACTGAAGCAAGCAGTGGAAAAAATAGTTTGGGGATGGACTGAAACAGAGTTTTTACAGTTTCTATTGAAAAATAGAGTTCCCATGACTTCCCATTGTACTGCTTTCTTTGAAGTTAAACTGAATTTTTTCACTAAATACTTTTTGAGTTACTTAGATACTTGAATAACCTTTTTATTGGTCAGCTTTAAACAAGCCTAATGTTGCATGAGTGGTACAAGAAATCAGTGCCTGACTTTCAATGGACAGCATGTGTGTTCCCTCACCCACATGGACAGAATATATATAATGACCCAGCTCCTTTGTCATGGCCCCATGACTCATTCACAGCAAAACCCTCTTTCCTCTTAGACTGCTGCACCTTCTATCTATGATTCTTGTCTTTCTCCTGTTCTCAGATCCCTCGCTTGTACTTCCAACTCCCTTCCTTTCCCAGACACTTCCAAACTCACATGCTTCCCACATGCCCCAAATGTCTCTTGGAACCTTTTTGCTACAGGGCTTGTCTTCACTTTCCTTACATTTTCAAATATGTATAGATATATATTTATATACAGACACACAAACACATATGTGCCGTGTGTTCCATGTCCCCTACCTACTTTATTTGTCATGACAGATGACCCAGAAAAAGCAGGAAGGGTGGCATATCTGACATGAGATTTATGCTGACTTGGTTAACCAAGTGCTATTAAAGGCTGAATCTCTTTCCTGGCTTTCCCTTAGTGAAATCACATGCTAATTTTTTTAATTCATACATTAATCTTCAAAACACTTCTGGGAGTTTTAAATTTTCATGATGTTAGCCTTTGTTAAATTTTATTGAAATTGGACAATAGGTTTAAAGGTTATTAGAGAAGGGGCTTGATAAACAAGTGGACAGATAAGCAATGTAATTGCACAAGAATATTATTCTGATAGGAAAATTAGGAATTTTTGCTTTCAGATATCAAAATGAAATGTACTAATAAAAAAATCCAACTAAAGCAAAGCTTAAATTCAAGAGCCATCCATTAAAAAGCTTTGCTTCCTGAAACACTATTGCTCATGGAAACTGCAGTTTGTTAAAAAAGGGTCCATTCTAGGGTGTATGTTGCTTTAAGATCCAGCTGGTTCATATCATGCCACCATGAAATCACAGTGAATTTGCTGAAACTAAAGTCAAATTTCTGAATATATTGATTGCTGTTGAAATTGTCTTTCTGACACTAGAATATGGCAGACAAAAGAAAATCATAATCACTGAAGAGTAAATTTCTTGGAAACTTGGGGAAAGAAATGTCTTGTACTAGGTCAATTCACTTGACTAATTCAATAAAATTCAAATGGCAAGCTGGAATGGGGGTGCCAAGAGACTGCTGTACTTTTCAAGGCGGGCACATGCCCAGGAAATCTGACCTTTGGCTCTCCCACAAAGCCCTGCCCAAAATGCAGCAGCTCTCTCCTGACACATTTACACGGCGTCCATGTCCATCGTGTGCCCAGTCTTCAAGGACAGTCCTGTCAGGAGCCTGCCATGAGCATTGTTCAAAAGAGACCTCACTTTTTGAGTGCTTCATATCCAATACTGACAATGTGGTCTTCAGAGACCTGAGAGGCATGTCTGGGTAAATTCTCTTTCTGGCAGTAGGTAGTAGATATCTAAAGGCAACGGATCAAGGGTGAAGGCATCCAAAGCTACATGTTCTGCATTTCTCAGTCTCCCCAGTTAGAGTGTTTGCTAGCACAGGGTTAAGATACATGTATTTTTTTGTTATTCCATTAGTCTACTATCAGCTGTGCAGAAAAAACCTTTTCTTACATACTTCAGCAATCAGTCATTTTCCAGATTCAGTTTTCAGTCAATTTTTGTCAAATATCTGCTGTACTTGAGTCAATGATCCAGAAATGAAAAGTACCAACTACCTCAAACTGTCAAAGCTATCCAGTTCAGAAATTCCACTCTTATAAAAAGGCACAAAATATTAACTAGACTGGACAAGTGATGAATTGCTGCATTCTTCTACTGTTGAAAAAAAATGGAATTAGTCAATACAGTGGCTATAGCTAAAGCAGCCCATATACACTTTTTATATGGCAACATTCACCTTCTAAAGCTGGATAAGAACAACAATATAATTTTTAACATATTTACATGTAATGCTTAGAAAGCAATATTAGACATAGTTTTAAAAATCCCTGCAAATTCTGGTTTTCATCTGCTTAAATGATGATACAATCTCTCTTTTTTTCTCCTCTTTAATTATGAAAACATAAATTGAGAAAATGCCTAGTCCTGGGATTATGAAAGTTGAAGATCTTAAATAAAATTGAAATAAAGACATTTGCTAAGCAAATGGTATATAAAGACATGCTTGATGAAAAGAGAGGGGAGAAAGACCTTGAAAAACAAGAACAAAGGAGAACCAAAGTGGAACTGAGGCACAGCCCAGGAAATATGACAGAAGAAAAATGAATGTTTAATATTAGTTTTAAAATGTCTAGTTTGAAAGAAATTTACTTTCTCTCTCTACAACTTTTTTGATGGAGACCTTAATTTACATCAGAAGGAAACCTAACTATAGGTCTAGACAAACAAAGGCTGATAACTGTGATTTCAATGCTATGCAGAGCTTTAGAGAATATTCTGAGGAATAATGGGACAGAATGTAATGCGTCTGTAGTGGGGGTAGATGGTGCTGAACCAACCTGATGGGTTTTAGGTGTAGCTCCAGAATATTAAAAAATAACCTAAATAGCACAGAGTGTGCCATGGTGGGACTGATGTCACCTGCCCCCAGGATCCCTGGCAGTGCCAAGGTGGCTGTGCCTGTGCTCCCAAGGGCCCTGCCCATTCCTGTGCCCCTCGAGCCTCTGCCTTCAAGGTTTGTGGAAGCACTCCACAGAGGGCAGTCTGGGAAGAGACAAGCACAGAAGCTGAGAAGATGGTGCAACTCAAAGCATGTGTGCTCACAGCCACGGGCATAAAGTAAGGATTTGGGTGGAAAGGAAAATAATATGAAGGTGCTGCTAACCCTGTCAGACAAACCAACTGGACCCAGACTCAGACAGCTGGTTGTTGTTTTCCTACTGGACCTTACAGCACCAGGAATTTCCCTTCCTAGACTTCTCTTCATATTTCTTCATTAAGCTAGATCTAGCCTTTTCCTAAAAATGTGCTCCCTTCCAAAGTAGACACCCTGTAAGAGCCAGAGAACCAAGAAGTGGCCTTTGCACTTCCTCTTTGCAGCTCCAGCTTCCCCAGGCGTCCCCAGGCTGTTCTTTCAAAAAGAGTTTCCACAGTACAGAGAACAAAGGTCAGTGTTATCCTGTCTGCAGAGGTTTTCTGAGACCATGTTGAGTGAGCACACACTCTGTATATACCTGCAAGCAATCAACTGCACTAAAAGGCAATGGACGAGCTCCAGTTGGACTTAGGGAAGAAGGTGACACCTTGGCAAATTGTTTGAGACCAGGATCTTACATAGAAATTACTCTGAAGTATGAAATCCTATCAGTTCATGCTGTAATCCTCCATACTTAGCATTTTTATAACATTTTTATACCTGTATTTGTGTCTAACTTTAGTGCCTCTAACCTTTGTGAAAACTGCTTGATAGATGAGCAGATACAGGCTTGAATGTCAGCTGCTCACTAGTGTATAAATGATTGATCTGTGTATAAACCTGCTCATTTTCTGGCATCATTGTAAACATACCAATTCTAATCATTTCACAGAGCCTTTTTAGGGATTTATTTAAGGTAAACTTGTCAGTCCTCTTCAGGAAAAAAGTAGCACTGGTGGTTATAGGGGAAGATTTATTTTATTCAATAACATGTCATCTTTGTCCATATGGGCTAAAAATTAACATCTACAGAGCAGTAGGGAGCATACATACAGAACTGAGGCACACAAAGCAGGGCAGTCTTGCTCTTCAGACAGCTGCTGCCTCTGCTTGGCAGTGCTGAGGCTGCACAGCACTGAATACCCAGAGATTTTCAACAATATTTTAAATTCAACAATAGGATTCTGCAGGCTAGTCCTGAAAGGACACAGAAGTACCCTCTTAACCCTGATACAAATTTTTATTCTCCTGAGCAAACTGCACTTTAACCATTTGGAATTACTTCTTTCCACATTGCTAAATCCAAAATTTCTATTAAGGATGCAAACACTGTTTTTATGGCTGTTCCTATAAGTACAGTACTTTTATATGTTGCCAGCATGGCTTCTGTACTGAATTTCCAATCAAGCCTTTGACATTTTTTTCTTCTCCTTAACATTTGAAACACGTTGAATGATTTCTTGTACACTTCCTCTAGTAGACCAATATTAGTCTCTGCAGGATATATGGGGTCTGATCTTTATTGCTTTATCAGTTTTACTTGCAAGGGGTCAGCTGGTTGTTATTGTCAGCTATGATAGCACCTCAAAGGAAATGTGGATATATTTGATACACATCAAATATTGAAATACTTAAAAATATTTTGAATCTTTGTGGTCAAGAATTAGTATAAGTAAGATTCATGACCATTTAAAAATTGTTTGAATTGCTTTCATGGCTAAAATTTACTCCCACCCTCTAAAATTTTTACTGGTTTCACAGGATGAAGCCTGCCCCCCTCCTCTGCATAATCAGGTCCAAAAAGCCCAGTGGGAAAAAAATTGAGGACTTTGGTTCAATAATCTACTCAAGAATAAAAAGAATAGTAGTAAACATTTTGTATAAAATGAGTCCATTTTAGTTATTTCAGTTGAATTTGGTTTCTGAATGTACTCTTTCTGAAGTAATCACTAAATAGCAGAATTACTGTACTCTGCAGAGATTCCAGATGCATCCATTTTAGCAGGCATTTACATAATACTGCTATTTTTCTCAACTCTTATCTGGTGTGCTCTCATCTTTCACGTATATTGTTATGGTAGAAATGTAAAAGTACAGCTAAACTATTGCCTCTGTGCTCAGGAAGCAAGAATATTTCTCCCTTTACATGTCATTTGCAATGCTGGTGCATTTCCTCAGTGTTTTAAGATGGGTGTCCACGTGTCAGACCCTACAGTGGGCACTCAGGGTGTCTGGCTGTGCCAGACACTGGGGAGCATCCACACTGCAAAGATCCACCTTTATCGACTGTCCAAAGGCAGTGAGAAGTCACGAAACCCTTGGAAGAGAAAGCAAAATTATAGGAGGCACAATGTGTCCTGACCCTGTTAGTCCTGAGAACTGGGGTTTTGTCTCTGAATTCAGCACACTTGCAGGAAAGAGAGAAGGTGCCTGCTGGTCTCCTGTGCATCTTTGCATCTCCTGGTGAGGAAGAAGGAGATAGACCTACCATATCTGGATTTTCTCCAGATTGCTGCGTGCCAGTGGCAGTGTCCATTTTCCCTCTCAGCTGCTGCAGTGAAGAGGCCCAAGGAACTCTTCATGTGTGGTGCCAAATGGCTCATTCTATAAGCAAGGTCTGACACAAAAGCTACAACAGGGAGTAAGTAGTGTAGCCCCACACAGACAGAGAGCAGGGGAAATGCCAGCTGAGCACAGCCAAAGCTGTGCTGCAGACAGAAGGGCTGCAGCAGAGCAAACACCAAGCAGGAGCAGAGGGGCTGTAGCTCCTCTGGGCATGGCAGAGTCAGAACCATTCCTGGAACAGTGTCCAGCTCTGCTTACACATTTTACACAGTGCTGATAAACTGGAGGGGACTCAAGGCATGCTACAGCCTGTGTGATACTGGGGTGTTTGAAATGGCCACGTTGATCCTTTCAGCCTCTACCAGACACAAAGTCGTGCAAAGAGCAGTGAGGTTTGCTTTCAGCTTGCAAGATATAGAGAGGAACAATGCATGCAGTGATTAGGAGACAATAATTTTGGAACATTGGGAAGCAAGAACTGAGGAAAATAGCATATAGGAACCAGAGTAATGGTCTGTTTTGTGTCAAATGCTGTCACCTAGAAGGGTGCAAGTATTTGGAGATGAAAGAACATTTTAAGATGAATTACTGTGTGCAATGATGTCCTCATGCCAGCTCATTATGATCCTGAAAATTTTTGGATTTACAAAACTAGAGTAAAAGTGGTTTGTAAAATCAAACGTGCTGCAGTGGTATAAATGCATTTAGTCAAACAGGATTGCATCTAAACATCCATTTGCAGTTTTACCATGTCTGTTGAATATATTTTGTGGTAAATGCTCTTGAAGTAGGTGCACAGAAATATTTTTGACAACTGGAGTTCTTGCATGCCAAATTTCTGAAAGTTTAAATATAATAATATGGACCACATGACATGAACAAAATAATTGATTTATTTTAAAAATATGAATTAGAAAAAAATAACCTCCAGATAGAAGACATAGTGTCCTGGGTTTAACTTTGTTAAAATATCTTTGTATTATAATTTCACTATTTTTTTATTGTGTATCTTTCTAGCAAATGAAGGTGGGACATACCAACAGCAATTAATATCACATCTCTGTTTCTTCTTCCACTGCTGTTTTCTGCTATTCTATCAAGCAAAACTATACAGACCTATAAAAATCAATAGACAGAGACCTTGGCAGTCAAGAGCACAACACTAGTTTTGAGTTGCAGCATTCTCAGGCTGAGCAGAGTTGTGCTGGAACCAAGGAATTAAAATGTGTATGCCCTAGTGTGGGCCTGTCCCAGGGCCAGGATACTCAGGCATCCAGGGAGAGATCAGCAGGAACAACAGACTGGGGATCACCAAGCTTGTCATACACGAGAATATGAGGGACTCAGCAGAAAGCCCAGATCTACTCTGTAAGTGGTCCAGAAATAGCAAGAATAGCTTTAAAGTTCCAGACTAAAGCCATATATTAATGACTGGCTAAAAAGATCTAGACTGTTAGCACCAAGCAGGTCAACTTTTACTTTACACTGTAGTAATCTGTACCTGTAACAGAAAACAGGAACAGCCAGATATCTCAAAAATCTCATTAACTATGACTTAAATGGCTCCTTGAAAATAACTTCGGTTTGCTTTGCTTTCATTTGGATTTTTTGATAGCTCCTTTATTCTAAAACTACTGACAGCAGCCTTTATTTCTGTTGATGCTATGCCCAGAAAGAAGGAGGTCACCTTCAATTTTTTTCAGGTGTTTTGCTTGAAGATAGAAAATAATTCTGGCATCAGGAAACTGCTGGAGAAGGATTGCAACAAATTCATGGTGGAATGAGATATTGAAACTAATGACTTTTTAAATCATGATAAAGATTTCTGAGAAAACCACTGGAACTTGCTTCAAGGAGAAACAATTACAACTCAGTGCTACAGGCTTCCTCTGTGTATGATGACAAGACATCAAGGCTGGTAGAAACAGCCCAGACAGCTCTTGGAAGTGGTAGACTGGACAGGACAGCAGAAAAGTCGCCTCAATAGCTGTTTCCAGTCATAGTCCAGAGTCTTGGCACAAATATTCATTATTTTGTCTGCATGAACATTTTGTTGAAAAACATTAATGCAAGGGCAGCCGAATCATGAGCTTTCCTACTCTCTGATGTTCCTTCTACAGATACAGTTTCTGTCAGTAAGGAAGAGGAATAGTGGAGTATCACAATTTTTGTGTGTCACTAATCCTACCTGGAATGAAATACGTGTCAGCTACTTCCCTTTTATATTTCTATATTGTGAAACATCTCTGATTTTTTTTTTCAGACTTCAAAACCATTTCTAATGCAGCTGCTAGTGATGGCACAATCAGACTTGTCTTCTAGCTCAGTAAACATGGTCTTGCTTGTGACAGGGCATAGGCTTCCTTTTAAGTTAACAACACAGATCTCCAGATCTGTCCAGGCTCACCATGGTCTTGTCTTGACCAGGCTGGAGATTTGTTTGTAGCTTGTAGCAGCACTGTCTAATGTCTTTATCCCCCATTCCCATGTATCCTGCCCCTCTGCTGCAATACAGAATTTTTCAGCTAAGCACAGAGCCTGTTCAAGGTATTGAGTTACCTATACCATTTAAGATGCATTTTTGAGGCTGCGTAAATTTTTTTGCTCCAAGCTTTCCCATAAGACCCCATCCTTTAAGGCCCTCATATCATGAGCTCATCAAATGGAATGAGAATTTCTTTAACTGGGCTACTGTAGGAGTCCTTACAGAGGGTAACAGCAAGTGGGATACATCTTCCTATGAGACAGAAAGCAATTCACTGTGTTCTTCCTTCATTAATCAGTGGGGAACTAGGACTCCTTATTCATGATCTCCAGCTTCTATAGTTAAGTAATTAATGCATGTGTTTAGGACTAATTTTACTTTCTCATTATAGAAAGTAGAGCTGGAAAGGAACTGTTGGATCAGCTGATGTATCAATCAGTACTGTTGCAAGATTGACCTTTATTTAATAAGGTATTCTAATCAGCTTTTAACTTTTAGTCTGATGTCTCCTTTGCCTCCTCTTAAGAGTATAATCATTTAGCATATTGGCAAAGTAGCTCCTTGACAAAATGCTTTTATCAGACCTTAATCTTGGAATACATATTTTAATAATAATTTCACCATAGTTTACTTTTTCTAATTCATCTTTCATTGCTGAACCACAACATATCAACAAAGTCAGTCTCATTCCCTCCCAGTTATAAGACAGAGAAATGTAAAAATCAAATGGTAGATCCAGTATGAGAATCAGGAATCAAACTGATTTCTGAACACCACTCCAAAACTTTTGTCTTAGTTCCATTCAATCCCCGGAGAAAAACCTATGTAGCTTATTGTATACATATGCATGTGCTTCTCACAAGCTCATAAAACCAATAATAGACATTTTCAAAAGGAAGACCTTAAAGTGTCTTCTAAGTTTGTATCAAAACCCCTTGACTTCTTATCTCACTCTCTCATTTCTTCCCCTCAGTTTCTATTAAAAGCTCCATAATACTTAGTCATTAGAGATCAGGGCTGGAATCTGAAAACTTCTACCTTAAAAGGAAACATCCTCAAACTAAGGAAAGCAGAAGATGAGTGTCCTATACAATATACTGCAGACTGCTGTGGAGGGGGGAGCCAAAAATCCTCTGGCTGGTGGAGTTCTGCTTTGTGTGACAGAATTCCACACACACTGGGCAAGAGTGCATGGCACTAAGACACTGCACAGGAAGGTTCTGGATGTGGTCTAATGACTGTTCATACACGCCCTGGATGAAACTTGATACTATGGGCATACTACAGCAGTGCTATGACTACCTTCATTCTGGAGAGATTACATTCTGTCTGATGCCAAACACAATAAAATCTCCATGTTTATCTTTATATTTTCTCTTTTACAATATTATTTATATAGTTGAAACCACAGGAAAATGATTATATTCCCTTACTTTCCGTCTTTAAGCATGTTTATTCTGCAGTGACTACAGCTCAGGTGTATGGAGCCTAGAGAGTGAGGAGGGTGTAAAGTGTCAACCAGCTGGCAAGTTCTGGGTTGGGCACCCTGCACTGAGCTCTCTGCAACGTGGCTGTTGGGAGCAGCAGGGTGTGCTTTGAGAGTTCATGTGAGTTACAATCACAGGAAGGTAGATGAATCCTTCAAATTTTCTATCTCCCAACTCCTTTTACCTATTTCAGGTCCAGGCTTGCAACATCAGGAAATCTTTAATGCAAATTGCTTATTTGTGACCCATTGCTAATATTGTTTACATGGGCCCCAAAGATGTGTCAAGTGTTAAACATTAACAGCTTGTGAAGCTATTCTGACCATTGGAAAAGCCACAACTGTTCTCAAAGTACATCTTCCACCAGCCCTGGCTGATACTCCTGAACAGAATAGCGTCTTCTGAATACTCTTGTGATTATCACTCATAATGCATTTCTACCATAAACATAGTTGCCTTGCACTCTCAATTTCTTTTGGAAACTTCTCATCTGGTCTTGTCTACCTCTGCCCAAAACTTAAATTTTATGTCATTAAGACATTACAGTTCAAAATGTTAAATCATGTAATTATACATCACACCAAGGTTTATGCCTGATGATCATGGCTCACTCAAAATAGGGTTGAGGAAGCTTAAAGCTAAGATGGATTCTGACTATTTTTGTTAGTGCCCTGTATGACATTATTTTAATGACATACAGGCCCTGAAGTCATTACCATCAGTTCCTGTATATTAAAGAATACCATGCAATATGGTTCTCTCCCCCCCTTTGCTAATGACACAATGATAACAAGAAAGTCTTCTTATAAATACCTTTTTTTCCCTTCAAATGATCATTTTTAAAATAAAAAAATTATGAGTTATTGTGTAAAATTTGTAATATTAGGAAACTGTATTAAAGAGACAATAAGCTGAATAAACTCTGCCAAACTTGATTTACAGTCCTGAGACGTGAAAGCTGCATGGCAGTTTGCTCTCACACCTAAGCAAATAAGAAATGAGCAAGCACTATTTTTATCATGTAGTGAAAAAAGAAACTTTCATTTATAGCTAAACTAGAGCCATCTTCTGCCATGAATATTTTTAACAGTCAAATTCCTTATTTACAAGCATTCATTAACCTATGTAAGTATACAGAACCATAGAGCAGGTGGACAATTCAACATGGTAATGAAAACTACAGGAAGTATAGCTTTTTCTTTTTCAGTCATCTGCTCCCATTTTTACCATCCTGTTGTGTTTCATATACATTTAACTGTTTCCTTGCCAACAAAGCTCAGACAGCTGTGGCAGCAGGTACTTGCTCAGCTACCATAGACTCTCATTAATGAGCCTGTGGGGGTTGATCTGCATCAAAGCCTCCAGACAAAACTACCTGATTAAGAAAACAACTGCTCAGATGTCTGATCATTGCCTAATAATTTCTTGCTCTTGAAGGTTTTTTCCACATAAATGAGCTCTGTTGTGATTTTCATACTAAATTTACTGTGTCTCACCCACAGCTGAGCTAATGCATCATGTCACCCACATGCATGGGGCAAAGTCCCAGCAGCAGAGGATGAGCTGATAGAGTTTCCTCTCAGGTGCAGTGCTGATTGCTCTATAGGTGCATTCTCCTGTAAAGCCATGATGGGGCCATGGCTGTCCCTTAAGAAAAGGGCATCCTTTTCTTATCACAGGTTATGAGACATCCAGGCCAGCACCACCACAAAGGGGAAGGCGTCACTGGGATCCCACCCAGTGGACAGCCACGACCACCCAGAAACAGGTTTTGTCCCTTGGAAGGCAGCAGCAACATCACAGGGAAAGGGGACATTCCTCATCCATACTTGCTAACCCAGAAGCAGAAGCCAGCACAAGCCTGAAGGCAGATCTCATGTGGATGAGGAGGGGGAAGAAAGGATGGGAGGGTCTCTAATACTCATGGTTACTTGTTATAAGGGCTTTGACTTCACATTGTAGGAGCATCTTGGAAAGCTGAGTGTAGTATTGTCTATATCCATACTCTTACCTTTTTGTTTATTTGGGAGATATGCTGGTGCTATTGGCATATAGCAGTATTTTCACATCCTGACCATTTCCAAGAAATGCATGGGTACTCTGCACGTGAACTAATGCTGATGAGTAGTTCTCCACTATCTCTTAATCTGAAAGTTTACTGAGTAAATGTCAAAGCACTCATACATGTTCAGTGCACAGGGGTACAGGCTGATGCCACTGCTGTGTTCTGCTGGGTCTCCTCGGGGCTGAAGCTGTGCCTGGTGGCAACACAGGCAGATGGGTAAATGCTGGGGGGCTTAGGGGGATTTAGACTCACCCTGTTGCTGCTTAGCAGAAGTTTTTTGTGGCAAGAGGGGAGAGAATGTCCTTTTTAGAAGCCACATAGACTCTTTTTCACTTAATTTGAAAGACAGTTTAAAAAGTGGTGATCATTAGGCTTGACTGTGAAGGGCAGAGTGAGTTAGGCCCCTTTATGTTGAGTTCTGGTTTGTTTTGAAGCCAGTGGTGTGTTTTCTGTGTTTAAACCCAGGAAACTGAGTTGCTGAATGATTTTTTCTGACATGCTGAGGACCAAATGTTCTGGCAGGGGTTTGTGCCAACGATGTGAGAGGTGATGAGGCTCCAGAAGCTGTTTTTTGCTCACAAGGTGTCAAAACAGATGCATTTCTTTGATACAAGTAGTTGTTGGGTACATGAGCTCTGTATGGTGTAGACAAATCAGGCACAATGGTGATGCCAAAAGCACTTGTGGCATAGCTGTGAATGCCCTTCTGATAAGTATTTTGATTTTCAAATGCATATGAATATTATCCTTACAGAAAAGGGTCACATGGGTAGTCTTTGAAGCTATTGCCCTCAGTTTACCTGCAGGACAGATCTGTACATACAATTACAAGTGACAGACTCTTTCCTTAACTCACAACTTTAGTAGGCTCCACCCAGGTCTGGAATCATAAGATATTCAATCTTCAAGTCCATTTATCTTTGGGCTGAGTGTGCTGACTGCAGTCCAGCAAGCAGGGCCCACTGTACTGGTGCTGTCAGGTGTACAGATACTGGTGCTTCTGAATCAGGACTGAGACCAGCTATTTTCACACAGCACAGGCTGCCAAACAGCAATCTAGTGGTGAAAAACTCCTGATATCTTTGCTATTATTAGAAGCAGCCCACAAAATTACAAAGATGGTAGATGAGCTGAATGCAGAATCCTGCTCTTGGGGGCAGTCAGTGAAACTAGCAGGGGATCAATTTGAAACAGATAAAAGAAAGTAGTTCTTGAGCAGTCAGTAGTGAGCTTCAGGAGCTTGCTGCCATGCAGTGCTGGAGAAGCTGACAGTATCAGCAGGTTTAGAAGGGATTAGACAGATTCAGGGACAACAGGCCCATTAAAAAGATAAGGCAGGGACGTGTCCTCTGTGGTATCTATCACATCAGATACTCAGCTGGGATGCCGGGGAAGCACAAGAGGAAGAGGCTGAAGAAATCCGGCTTGTGTACACTTACTAAAAAACATCTCTCTTCTTACAACTCTGTGACAAATTACTGGTTCAAGCCAGTTTCATTTATTTAATCTAGAAATGAGTTTTATCCCAAAGCACTGCCTGAGTATTCAGTTACTACAGCATCCTAGATTACCATGAGCTGACTCATGGGGTCAAAGCAACACACAAGCAAGAATTAGGATTCTACTTCATTCCAGGCTCTGATACTTAGTCCACCAAGTCCTTGCTGTATGGTCAGTCCCATTACACAGCTCATTGCCAGGATGGTCCCAGCACTGCCCCTTGACTGGGTGCTGTGCTAACACATATGCCATGTTATAGATATTCATATTACCTTGCAAAATCCTAATGGAACCACGTGAACAAATCTTGCATAGGGTATAGAAAAAGATGGAAACAGTGAAAATTAAATGCTAATGAAACACTGTACAAGTGAGGAACACAATAACATCCCATCTACAGCTCTAAAAGCTAAGGATAGTGCAAAGTGCGGAAATTACATCAATTTTGAGCTTTCTCAGATTTTTGGAGGCTGAAATCTTCAAAACTTCCTCTGCCCCTTGCATTTATTCTTTCCCAGCAATGTAGGAAGTAAGCTAGCATGCCAACTTTTAAGCATAAAATAAAATGAAATTGAAACTGATTATTGTTTTTAAGCAATTGCCCTTGAGGCCACCCAACAATAGTGTTTCTAAAGCAGTCCTACCTTTGTTTTCCAACTTGAGCTCCTCTGCTAGCAAGCTGTCTTGTCTGTTTCCAAGCACAAATGCCAGAAATGAGAGGATCAGGGCATCCAAGATTCCAATAATTGCCAGGATATACGCCCAGCGGACTGAACAAGCCCCCAGCGTGTACTTGTCTGTCTTTTCACCACACATCCGTTTTACCTCATCTGAATCCCAGCCATCAGGAAAAATCATACAACCCAGGACGAGACAGGCAGCTTGGAGAAAAAAGAAAAGGAGAACAATGGGATAATGAGACCAAGCTTTCATTTTGATGAGAGCCTACAAAGTTATCATTAAAGCAATAGACTTTTTCATCCTGAACTCCAAAGCTAGGCTACTAAAAAACAAGTCACAGAATTGCATGCTGTGATTTAGTATTTAATATAAAAACCTAAGATGCAACATCAATTGCACACCTTGCACAAAAGGCTGTTACATCCTGAATCCCTGGTCAGGTTTTACATCAGTACAATCACATTTTCCTCACAATCATGATTTCTACAATGCAATATGAAAGGATCACACAAATCCAAAAAGGAAAATGGTTAATAACCTGGATATTCAAAGGTAACACTGGCTTACTGTCAAGTCATCAGGCAAACAATCAGTTTAAAATTAGAGAGGAAAAAAAATCTACCTGTCATTTCTGGTAATCTGGCATTTTATCCTACCCCTTAAACACTGGACATGCCCAAAGTCAGAACTTGATACACTCCAAGTGTTGCCTC
The DNA here is from genome assembly GCA_013397245.1 of Thryothorus ludovicianus. Lineage (NCBI taxonomy): Eukaryota > Metazoa > Chordata > Aves > Passeriformes > Certhiidae > Thryothorus > Thryothorus ludovicianus. Next base: position 669,034 of record VZTB01005582.1, on the reverse strand, counting down.
ACAGAGGACAGCTCCCCCCCAGTGCCTGCCCGGTCTGTCCTCAGCACTGTGTAGCCCTTCAGGATGACATTCCTGCCATGGGAGCTATCCCACCACATCTGTAACTGCAATGACATCAAAGTCCTGTGACTGCACAGATTTCTTGTTCCTCCTGTTTGCCCTCCACTCTGTAAGCATTGGTGTACAGGCGCTTTATGGAAATATTTGATTGTGACAATATCCCAGCAGAGGTCCAAAGGGATCCCCCACAGTCCTGTCCTGTGGCTATGTCTTTGGCTGCTCGTGCTTTGAGATGCTCTCTTTTAACTGTTGTTACTGAAGTGGTTGCTATTGTTCTCTCCTTCCCACATCTTATGTCTGACAAGCCTGGCTATGTCCCCATTCCCCTTCAAATCTAGTTTAAAGTTCTCTCAACAAGCTCTGCTAACTCCTGACGTAAAATTCTTTGGGACAGGTGGACCTTATTAGTTTCCAGCAGGTTTGGTGTTTTATAAATTGACCTATGATCAAAAATCTCCAAATTCTTCTGCTAACACCTGTCTTGAAGCCAGGTAGAGTCACCTTCAGCAGGGAACGATAGCATACAAAAAGTAGCATAAGAAAATTCTAAAAATAATGATTATGTTGAATGGGTTCATTCCTCAGTTTTTAGTGCATTTAAGAGAATCAGAAAATCCATGTGCTTTCAGTAATTACCTGTAGTACCTTTTCTTACTTGGAAACAGGCACATTTCCATTATTAGCCCTTCTATCTTAGTATGGCTGATGAGATACAATGGATCCTAAACCTTCCAGTCTTAATATCATATTGATGCAATATACTCAGAATTGCAGGTAGATATGTTAATTGAAAATAATGCATTGGGTAGCTTTCAGCCTTTTAAGTTTTTGTTAAGTCAAACCTCTGTTTGGCAATGACAGTTTATACAGCAAGTAGCTTATTCCACCAACAGCTGCTGTCACTGTGGGATTGGTTTCTTGTTGCTGTGACAGGTTTCTTGTCTTTTCTGGACAAGCATAGGCACTGTCATTTTACATACTTCTAATGCCCACAACACAAGAACAGACTAACACTGGATCAATATGATGAAGTACTGGAAGAGGAATGTGTAAAGAGAGTTCAGGAATGGTAGTTTCCTTTTAACAGCTACACAATTGCTGTAGACAATGTCGTGAAAGCATATCTGCAGAAAACATCTGACATGGCAAGGCATTTGATGAGTTCCTCCCGAACAGCTAATTTGTGTGAAAATAAAACAGCTTGTAACACTTTCAAGGACAATTAGACTTAGAAACATGGATGATTAGATAATGACCAATCTACTCAGAACATGCAGGTTGGACAAAATTTCGATTACATATTGCCTGCCTTAAGTCATTTACACAATTACGTAAGTTTTTTCAAATCTTATCTTAGAGACAAACAGTACAATAATTTATTTTCTTGAGCTGGTTATACACACTACCAGAGAGTGGAGTTGCCCTCACACTTAAGAGTTTCCCTCATAGTTGCAAGGAACTCCACTCAAATGATGCAGCAAATCTTCAAACTTCTTTTGTTCATGAAAATGTCCATATTTACCCAGCTAACTGTTGACAAAGTTCTATTTACTATATAACAGCAACTACCAAAACCAGTTTACTTTTATTAATCATCTTCAACATGTGAGAAAGCTTAATGCTCAGTTAATGATCAATAGATGTGGAATTTTTCTGCTAATTATGCATGAATAATTAGCAAATACCAACATCTCTGTCGTTTTTTATAACACAGGAGATCAGACACATTCTTAGCACTTCCTAAAAGTAATTTAACTTTGTTCTTTTGCACATAGGTAATTAAAAAAATGGACGCTTATCTCAGAAATTCAGTGTTCAGCTTCCCAGCTGTGTTCCTAAGATTTGCAATTAACTCATCTTTCCTGAGTTCTGTTCCCGTGTTCTTTGATATACTTGCTTAAATTTCTGGAATAATTCTGTTGGTTGCAATTGGACTTGTCTTGGTAATAAGACACACAGGTAAAAGGTGTCTGGGCTAGATTCTTCTGCATAAAGACAGATATCAAGGAGGGGTTATTATTTTCTCTTTTCCCTACATGGTTAAGATGCTTTCTAGTAGTTGACTACTTAGTCGACATGTTCAGGTGCAGGAATCAAACCTTACCTGCAGAGGGTAACATGAGTAAGATTAGTCAACCTTAAGTCTTTATTTTTTAAGGGAATATTTTGCACTGAGTGCCTTTAAGAATACAGACTTGCTCAATAATACAAACAGGTAATGATTCTTTTATCAGCTACAGGATTGAAAAGACAGATATGAAATCCACCTACAGATCTACTTTTCGTTACTGGAAGTCTTTACTTTTAAATTCCGCTACAGAGGATTAGAAGACTTTTCTCTAAAAGGAAATTACTTTCAGTTTTATACAAATTTGTAAAATGGAAATAATTTTATGCAATTTCAGTGAAACTGCTAAGAGATGATTTTATAACACTGACATGGGGCCCATATATTTTTCTAACTTCCACTGTCTGTAATGGCAATGTTACTGAAATGGAAATGTAACAAAAGCAACTACAGTTTTACCACTAAGTAGTAATAGTGTTCTAATGCATTCATAAAGTTTTGAATTTGAAAAGTTCACTGACTAAGTGAAAACCTTTAAATCATGAGTTCCTACAGACTCTTTGATTCAAGTAAGAAAAAGTTATATCCATACTGGTTGAAAGCAGCCTTCTATGTGTGATCTGGATACATCAGATCAGCATCACCTTCCTGACAGACAGCCCAGCCTAGGACCTCTGTAGTTAACCAAGGGCCTTCCTGATAAACAGCAGGGGGGAATTGATAAACGACTGACTTGTGTCACTGACACCATTCCCAACCATTTGGGCAACTGTGAAACTTGCAAGAATTATATCCACATGGTTTCCCTTGGGCTGCTTGAGAAAGCTCCAGGCAGGATTATTATCTTTGTAAGGATGGCCCTGGGTTTCCTCAATTTCTTCCTCTCCTGTGAAAACAAGGTGATTTGCTTGCTTTGGAAGGACTTTAAAGACCATGTAGTTCACCCACCACCACATTGCTCAGAGCCCCATCCAATCCAGCCTTAAACATTTCCAGGGATGGTATCTTTAAGTTCTCTGGGAAACCTCTTCCAGTGCCTCACCACCCAAACAGTTGCTTTCTCCTACATATTGGAGTCTGGTGAAGCTTTTCAAACTTTTAAAAACTGATTAATAAACAGTAGTTAAACATGCCTTATATATTTGCTTTCCTTCTTAAACAGTTTTTTCTTGTGTGAATAGCTAACAGAAACTGTCACATGGCTTTCCTCTAGGGCTGTGAGTGACAAGACAAATTATTCATACTAGGAGAGAGAGCCCAGGATTTTTACCTCGTGGGATGAAAGGATGCAGATACAACACTTTCAGAGATTGGAAACAGACACTGAATTGTTGCTGGCACTGACAGACTTGTGACTCTGACCAAGCTAATATTATCACAGCCTGTGCTCTGTGCATGAGCTCAAATGGTAATTAGCAAACAAGTAGCTCACGATCCTATGGTTGTGCCAAATACAGTGACAGATTAATATTATATCATTGCATGAAATGAGGTTCTATTTATAAAAAAGCTGACTGCTATGCAGGAAACCAGTGCTGAGAAATTCCCGCTGGCAGGACTCCTCTCTCATCTTCATTCTTTTCCTGACAACAGACCAAATTTGCTTGCGTGTAGAGTATGATGATGGCAAGTTTCCTGATAAAGGAGTAAAAAAACTGGAATGGGAATTATGCTGACCATCTCTTTTCTTTCCATGCCCACAAATGCAAGAGTCTTCAAATCTCTGTTGTTCCAAAATGCAAGAGGTTTTTTGTTTCCTTCTCCTATCCCTCCCCCGAACGGTGTTTACAAAAACAGTGACCCATTAAATCTCCAGTAAACTGAATAGAGTTTTTGCCAGCCATGTTAGTGATTAGGATTAGTCTTTCAGGAGCTTGTAGCTGGGAAAGAAGGAAATGCTAAGTAGAGGTGGCTGAAGACACTCTGAAGGTGGCTGAAGACACAGGGTCAAACACAATCCTGAATGGAGACAGGCTACACTCCCATCAACTGAGACTGACCCAAGTGATCTGGACCGCACTTCTGACTGGGACAATAATCCTCTGTGTTTATATTCATGTCATGGCTGGGAGGAAATGTGCAATTCTGAAGCAAATGCCACGATTCTCTCCATTTACTGATTCCATCCACAGAAATAGTTCTGCTGCATGCAATCAGAGTATTTCTGGTGGAGCCTAGAAGTTAATTTTCAAAAGTTCTTCAACACTGAGTAAGGGACCTTAAAATTCTGGTTCAATGTGTGGGCTTCATCACCAAAAAAACTGTGTCCAAGAGAAAGCTCTTGAAATATGAAAAGCTTCCATGATACCTGTAATATTTTTGTGCAATATGAAAATGCAAATGTCATGTATGTCTTCTTACTTGATCCTGTGTTTGAAGGCTGCCAGATACAATGTCCATCTTTGAAAAGGGTCTTCAGAGAGCCCCAAGGAGGTGACACAGTCTCTTAATTTGTGCATTAGACTGAAAATTCCTGGTGATGCTTATAGATGGCTGCTAACTACATGACTGCTGTTGATTATGATGCAGTCAGTGATAGAAGTGTAATGAAATTTAAGATTCAAGGGCAGTATTCTTAGAGAGCTGCAGTGATAAAATCCTATCTGGACTTCAGTGATCTGAGCTTCCATGTGGGACGAGGGAGGAGACTGTGGAATTGCTCCCGGACATTGATGTGATGCTCCCAGCAACCTCCTCCCCAAAAGTGAAGGAACAAGGGTTTCTGGGTTAATCTTCCCTCAAAAAACTTCAAACAATATGTATAATGGGAGCATTTGGTCCAGGAAACAGACCTATTTCTGATTTGAAGCAAAACCCTAAAGCCCCATGTGATGAGGATGCAAGAGGCTCCAGCAGTAACTACTTTAATCTACTTATTCTCTTATTTCACATCATCTTACTTGGTGATATAGACAAGCCTGAATCTCTCTACAGGATTAAGAATATTTATAGATAGTGCTAAGGGGGAGAAAAAATAGAGAATCTCCCACTGCATTTCTGTGATAATAGTAAAGACATGATGCAATTATGGCCATTTGACTTATTAGGGCCTGGACTTTTTTATAAGAAATCTGATAAGAATATACATATATATATGCATGCATATATATGCTGATTTTAAGAGGAGGGAAAACGAAGACCAAGCATTCAGTGACTGGACAGTAAGATAAAGAAAATAATAAAATTGTGGAAAGTGGTAGCAAGGTAGGTGCTATTGGCAGGGGGAGAAGACTGGCTAAGCAGACAGGTAGCAGACATTTTGATGCCTGCTAGGCAGACTTAGGCATAAAATGGTATAATTTGATCAGCTCTTGCAAGATGTGAAGCTGGATATAACAGAAATAGGAATGACTGACAGCTATATCCAAAGATGAGCACTATAGAACATGAATTGTTCAGAAAGATGGAAACAGTTGAGAAAGTGATGTTATATAAAGAAATGTGTTAAATTGTAAAAGAGTAGAAAGGAATAGCAACAATAGTGCAATCTACTTCAGTTAAATCAACTGTAAGAGAAATTTCACTACACTAAGACCTCACGTTTTAAACCTCATGCGTTGGTTTCATGTTTGGATAGAGAATTATTTGGTTTGATAGAAAGAGAAATTCAGTGAGGGGTTATATCATCTTGGGAGCATTTAATTTCTGAGTTTTGATCATTAGCCACAATAATTAAACTTTGAGATTAACACAGTTCTATGAACAATTTAGTTAATACAACAACTATATTAGCTGGAGAATAAAGATAATACAAGAACATTATAGATTTTTATAAGTGTGTGGCAGGTAATTCACAAAGTGGGTCTCAACAACTCGTGAAAGAACACAACTTCTGGTGTTCCAGCCATGATTGTTTGCAATGGGTATTTATAGTGCCTTATCCAGAAAAAATATAGAAGCTGGGGACTATTAAAGGATTCAGGCCTAATCACTATGTGGGCAAAAAATCCTTAGAAATGTCATGACAACAAATTGCTAATAGCTGAGCAGAAGTAGATGACTAACTGATGCAGAGTAGGTAAACTGAAATCATATACAGCAAGAGTTAAAATAACTTCTTTATGATGAATCAGGTATGGGAGGTGGTACAACTGGAAACCCACAGAAAGGTGCATGACAAAAGTTACATTTACACTGGATCACCTCCTGTGGTGTCCAAAGGCCCTGGGATCTAAAGATCTTTTTTCTTCTCATTTTCTCTTTAAAGTGTCTAAAATAAGTTGAGAACAATGTGTCACAATGCACTAGAGTTTTCTGTGGTGTGTCTTTGTACCACAGGATGTGTATTCCGAGGTCTGTGTGCCAGCTGGGGTCCATGCCCAGAGACCTCAGTGATAACAAAGGCAAACACCTGAGCTGAGGGCCATGGCCTGGGTGTCAGCTGTGATGCAGAAAGGTTTCTGATGCTGTGGCCATATTCAAAAAGCACTTTTCTCACAAGCTAGGCTTACCATTGAAAGTGCTTATTTCAAATTTTGTCACAGAGGACTGATACCTCTTTCTAATTTAATGTTTACTTCTCTTTGTAGAACCTGTTCTTCAGCCAAAACATATCATGGCATACTGACATGTACTAGATCTAAATAATTAATAAATTCTACACATGTACTGTGTAGGCTACAGCAGACAGACTGGAGAATAGGTGTTAATATGAATGGCATAGGTTAGACATTTCTTGAGATATCTACAGCTGACATTCCACTGCAAGCTACTGATCCAAATAGCAGAGATATTTTAAACACAGTTTTGGTAAAGACAAGGAAGAGCTGAAAATAACCTTACTTTCAATGACCATGAGTCAATTCAATTTAAATAAAATGAGGATATGAATAGAAATGGTTTTGAACTTGGGTTTTAATGCATATTTTAGAATGAATGAACTTTTTAAAAGCCGAAAGAAACTGCTAACAAGTTAACTAGACTGAAGAAGTTCATACTAATTGTGGGACAAACCTTGAAGATTTTGGACAAAGATGTAAATTTTCTGAAGTATCTTGACAAGATAAATGAAATTCCAGGGATACTTTCAGCTCTTTATCGATGACTAACAAACTCTGTTTCATTCTACCCTCATTACCCATCTTCCCAAAAAAGCCTTGGGGAGAAAAAAAAGGATGTGAGCAGAGACCTAAGAAATTCCAGGAAAAGAAACTTATTAGCAAAGAAAGATACATTTTGAAGGTCAGGCAATACAGGTCTAAAAGGCAGCTTTCTGAAAGTCAAGCTGTGCTAAGTCTAGGACAAATTGAAACAAATAGTCAAATCCTCTTCAGTGAGGTTAATAAAGAAAGAAGAAAAGCAGATATGGAGTTGGGCTGGGGTGAAGACCTAATTCTTTGCCTCATTTTTCAATGAAGAGGATGATGGAAAAGAGGAGAATGATGCCATGACTGCTGGACATGAGCATTTGGAAATGGTAACTCCTGCCTTCAAGTCCACAGCATAGAAAACAATCATAATGTGCTGAAACTGGAGGAATGCACCTTCCAACACCAATCAACGAAATGTGAACCAACACATTTAACTGTAAAGATGTTAGGAAGGGTTTAAAAACCAACTTTATTGTTGAGACAGTGGTGAAGAGTATATGTATTAACTAAATTTTAGGAAAAAAGAGAAAAAATTAAGAACTGAAAAATAATTGGAACAACCAATCATCATTCAATTTTATACCAGTTCTTTGAATAATTATTGAAGGAAATAATAATTAAAAGACATGGAAAGAAATACAAAGTAACACACTTTTCAGAAAGCATTTGATCCTGAGTCATACAGAAACACATTAACTGGAAAATACAGGGGCTAACACAAGAATTTAGGGTGTTTATGCGTTTTGTTCATGGGCACCTATCATTTTTTGCTTGAAAGAAAAGCCTCCAGCTGTTGTGAGGATAATTGGGCACCTCAAGGATCAGCCAGGGTGTCAATCATTTAGTGTTTTCATCAGCAGCTTTGGCAAGAGTAGAGGTTTGGTAGTAAAATCCACTGATGGGAGGCACTATCAATGCAGAGGACTATTGGGACAAATGAGGGAGGAAATGTGTATGTTGATCATCCCTTGGAGGACCGTGAGACATCAGTGAAGTGAACCAATCGAAAAGAGTTTTAGCAGTACTATGGAGGGTTTTTAAAGCAAAATGTAAGTACTAGACCCATCTGGTGCTGGTGGTTTCTAAGCTTTAAAAGAGTGATGTTTGCAATGACCAGTTAATCAGAGAAAGGTTATTTTAGGATGTAAGGTATTGGTATTTTAGGAAAGGTATTGCATGAAGCTCATGATAAGGGAACTATACATGAGGATTTAGTAGTTCTTTTCCTGGCCTATGTTCTTATGAGGAGGCTGAGAAACAAATATCTCTGCAATTAATAAAGAATGAAACCTAGGGGGAAGAGCAGCTGAAGAATTAGGAGCTTGCTGGAACTACAAAACAAAAATAGTGTTCTTTAAATCAAACTGAAATGAAAATTCAACAGAATAAATGGGGGTAAGAGGCAAAGAAGCAGCTCACTTCTGGGCTCTCTCACTATGGTCTATATACAAATTTGTCATTCCCCTCCATTATTAAAGGTTTTAAAATGTGATAGCAAAGAAAGAAAGAAAGAAAGAAGAGAGGCATAAGGTGATTTTCTTTTCCTGTCCCAAGCTGACCTGTCTTCCCTGACAAACACCATGCACCTACAACAGCCTACTTTTAGACTTGGGCAGTGCATGCCTCCAACTTGTTTCTGAAATTACTGTAAATACAAGCACATCTAAACATTCTGGCAAGAGAGGAAGTCTGGGACTGCATCAGCCACTGTTTTCAGGATCAAAATGGCAAAATTCTGCAGGCTATTGAGGTAGAAACAGAATGAAGTAGAAAAATTAATTCTTTTTAGATATTAATCTAAAAAGAAAATTTATACATTTAAGCCAATAGTGGTGTCCATAATAAATACCAGGTTTAGTCTTTTGTTTCTGAAAATGAATAACTTCACAGCCAGTAAGCATTCATTTGCAAAAAAGGACGTGAAAACATTAAAAAATCCGTGGTAGTGTTGCCTAGAAAACAAACCTGCATGTCTTACAGTAAACGGAAGAATTTTATGATTACTCTGTATAAAAACAAGGGAATGGGTCCCAGAGAGAGGGAAGAGCTATTTAACTGAAAGGGCAGTCTTGGCATCTGCACAAATGCATATAAACCATCAAAGAATACATTTAAGTCGCAAAGAAGGAGGCAGTTTCAAATTGTCAGGGCATAGGTCTGGCACAAACTCAGTAGCTGTGGCTATGCCAAAAAAGTTTGAAGCTCTCCAAGTGTATGCTGTAAATAGTTATTAAAGACAGAGTTTGACGAGTGTATTAAAAAAATATTAGGATATGTTTCTCTGTGAGGCTAAATTTAACTACTTCGGGCCTTTAAGATAGAACTCAGAGGTCTTGCACCAAGTATCTTCAGACACCAGAAACCTGGGATCATCATTTTTCTCAGCATATGAGCTTTGCAATATCTGCAGAGCTGGACACACAGACAGTGCAAACAGCACTCAACTGAGCCTCAGGGCAGAAGCACCCCTGAAGTCAAGCTTCAGGCTTGAGCATTACAGGCATTTTGTGGAAAAGCTTCAGATTTATCCCCCTTTGACCATAAATTTAGCAAATCTCTCTACCTGGCTAAAGCCTGCCCTGTACTGTAGGCAGCAAAGCCCCTTGCTGACTTCTCTCCTACAGTGACACTCTGTGAAACCAGTTCAGCTTGCACTGCACAACCATGGAGCTCACAACCAGCAAGGCTTCCTGTCACTGTTACCAAACACCACTGCCTCCTTGGACTGCAGGGGGATGTCTGCATCTCTCCTGGTAATTGCCATGTGCCACTAACAGCAGCTAATTAATAACGTGTTAAGGAATCAGCCCCCACAGACTACTTCAGAGAAACAACTGCCATGATGTCCTGATCGTGTTCACAGTTTCATTTACATGACCACTTGAGGGTGTTTGACAGCCATAATCAGGAATTATTGGAAAGTGGGGTAACTCGCCCATCCAGCACGTGAAATAGCATAGGTCAGCACTCAGCAGCTGAGACAGGGAGTTCAAAACTGCCACCAAGAATTACACCAATTGTTATCTGACCTCCACTTTGTTGAAGGAACTTGAACAACAAAACCACTTGCAAGAGGAAATGAAATTAAAGGTGCTGGGTGTGGAGAATGTAGTTTCCTTAAAGTTTCAGAGCCTCTTCTCCCTCTGTTATGGCTGCCCTCGGGGTGCTGGTGCAGAATGCTGACTCAGCACACTGGCTGCAGGTGGGGAGCAGTGAAACACCTGCAGTACAAACAGCTGCCAGGGAGATGCCTGTGCCTGCTCTTGGTCATTGTCCAGCAGGAGAAATCCCTCCTGCAGAAGCTGATTGAAAGATTCCAGAAATTGCTTGGCAATGACTAAGATCATTAGCCACTGGTGAGATTTCTCCACTGTAAGCCAAGGTGCAGGTTCATGGCCTCTGTGACATTCTCTGCCAAAGCATGACTATGATTCCCAGAATATAATGCATTGTGATAGGAAATATGATTTAATGTTGAAATGAGAAGTGTTTTAAGGTTAACAATTTATAGGCATTCCATCTCTGTCTGTGGGGATGACAGTCACACCTTGTGCCCTCACTTGGAGCTTTGTGTTTCCCATGTACTTTAGTGGAGAAAGTGACTTTTCAGAAGGAGTGACTGAAGCCAAATAGAAAGATAAGATGGACAAATAAACATTCTGTCATGAACAAGACAAAAAGAAGCAATTGAATGCATGGGGAAGAAAGGGAAAGGCTCTTGCTTCCCTTGTCTTTTGTAAAGCATTAATGTTCTGCTAAAATACCCCCTACAGCAGAGCCAATGCCATGCTTTCCTTGACATGCAGGAGCTGTACTTGTCCTTTTTGAGACAGTGGGCAGGAGACTACTGGGACAAACGATCCAAGTATTAAATCTGGTCATGATTCACCAGTTTCTCCCAGGACTGGGAAACCTTTCATGTAGCTTGCCAGAAGGCTCCAGTTAGTCCTATATGGGAAGATCTACCTCCAGACTGGTTTCATTCCCTTTTTTAAAATCAGCAGCCTTTCCAAAGCTAGCCTCCACCCAACTCTCCATCTTCTCTGAATGATGAGGGGTCCTATCCTTGGACCTCAGAATCATTTCTGAAATAGGAAGAAAGTGGGTGAGGGTTTGAAGCACCTTTATACTGCAGGCAAGGGGGAGTGGGCAATGAATGCAAAGCTAAAGACCTGCTGAGGGGACAACCAGAATATGAAGAGAAGACAGGGAGCTGAAAGGAAACCATATGGGGCAGTATCCCCTGAAGAAAAAGGCAGAGGTGGAAGGAGGCAGCCTTGTTATAGGGTTGGAATGCTAAGAATTTAACTAAAATCACTACAATCATTTAAATCTGATTTTCCAAGCAGTGCTAGCTGATATTGCAAATGGGCTGGCAGAGAGGCAAGACAAGTTCTGAACAGATGATAAAGGCATTGACTTTTGTATAGTTCCTTTCAATGCCCCTGAGGCACCCGCATACATCTTTATGCCTGCACAGCTTGTCATGTGCTATTCTTCACTTATCTCTGCTATAGCTCTCCCTGATCCCTCAGCAGCTTTCCTTGGAAGAAAAGAGAAATGGACAATAGGCCCCAAGACCACTCAGCCGCGTTGCTTCTTTATTCAAGTTGACATCTGGCAGCAAGGCTTTGCTGCCTTTCATAAGCCAATGTCTTATAGAACCTAATGGCAGCAGAGGTATCAGGGGCTTTGCCTCCTCACTGAGCACCTGAGCCCTGCATGGTGGGGGAGATCCCTGGGGACTGAGACTGGTAATGCTGGAGAGGATTTTGTCTTTTGCCTTTTTCCTGTTAGAGGGATGTCTACTCTTACCTAGGGCCAAGCCAATGATAATGTTGAGACTTCTAAACTCATTGCTTTTGACATGGAAGGCTTGATGAATTTTGAAATATTTGAAAAAATATGGAAGAATTCCACATTAATTTTTAAAATATCTTATTATAATATCACTATATTGTCAAGCATATCTCATATTTGCTATCAAGTCAGTCTGACCACTAATGTGTCCAATTTTGTTCAGTACTACCACAACAGCCCTTTTCTTTTGCTTTGGTAACCCTGATACTCCTACCAGTTCCTAACTGGAAGGGTTAACTTTAGAATTTCACTTTTACATAAGTATATTTCTGTACCTGTAGTTTTTAATTCTTGCTGATTAACCCCAAGATTTTCACTATACAGCCAAATTTACTGGTATATATTCAGCAAATCCTTGTGTGTATGCACATGCAATTTCAAGTTCTGACTAGGTTTATGATATCCATATATAGCAGCTTTTTGAACATTTTGGAAGTCCAGGACGTACTATTCTAGTGCTGCAATGCCTCTGAGACAAAGTAAATCTTAGTGCTTCCAACACAGCAAACAGCCACAACAAACAGTACTGATTTTCAGCACTTATTTTCAGCAGTCACAGAAAGTAGGTCTCCCCCCACTTAAAACTTCAAGCATACTCCTATTAATATACCACTCCTGGTGATTTCTGCCTTAGAATTTATGGTGGGTGATCAGACATTGAATAGACTGGAACAATATAAGGCAAAGCAGCAGTGCAAGGAGAAGAGGAAAACCTGACAAGGTGACAAAACCCACTGAGACTGCCATGGGCTGCCAGAAAAATGGAGTGGGTACTTGCAAAGTTGTGTATGAAGCTTGAGAGCTTGCTAGGTGACCTGTGAAACCCCAAAGAGCATGCTGCCCACTGGCTCATTTAGAAGAATGAACCAGAAGTGTTGTTTCCAAAGGGAGTAAGAGGATTCTAACCCAACTGGATCCAGAAACGGGGCCAGAGGAAAGAAGAATTTAACTGGAACTGCAATAACTGTGTCTTCTTTCAAAAATATTAGTAGGTCCTGGAGCTCCATGTCCTTTTCTATAAATAAATAATAGATGAAAATGTGTATAATAAAACTGTTTCCTGAGGCCACTGCTTTAGTTTCACTCTGGTAGACATCAGAAAAAAATTCCACAAGCAACTCAGAATGTTCCTGAATGCACCAGTCAGCAAGTGCTTCTATCGCTACATTGCAAGCAATTTAAAGACAGCATAAAAGGTATTAGAGCATTTCAATAAATGTACAGAAAATATAACATCTGCCTTGTAAACAATCCAGTATCTTGTCATTCAATTACTTGATTTTTGAAAATAAATGTCTAGATGAGACATAAGCCTCAAGACTCATCAAAATCACCATTGGCTTCTGTAATTTATCAATCCCTAATGCATCATTCCTACCTCTCCTACATCTATTACCCATGACATTCATGAATTCATTTCTCAGTCTCACAGGTCTATTCATATTGGAAAGTGGTACTAAAAAGTGACAAGATTGAAAGCTTTTGACTTACCCAAAACAAATGTATTGGAATTACACCAAATTTACTTCAGAGTTCATGAAAATTTCCATGAAAATCTCTGGTTTGAGGAGGCACATTCTTAATTCTGCTGATAAATATGCTTATCATGATGATGAAGATATGGGCATATCAAAACCAGGTTCTCTAATTCTCTCCAAAAGTCCAAGTTCAAAGTATGAAGGAAAGGAGAGGATGAAATGCTTAGTCCAGTTGAAAACAGGGACTCCAGAAATACAAAAAGAAGTGCACAAGATGCCATGCAACTCCAGAGACATCAAATACAGAGACTGTAAACTCAAACTTCCCTAAAATCTGTACAGCAGCAGTCATTCTGTAGGGACTCTGTACATTTGGTATTGAAGACAAAATAGCATATCAGAATTTGCATGTCATTAAGCCCAAGAGAAACATAAAAATTGCTGAGACAACCTGTAATTTGTGCAGAACTCTATGAAGATGGAACTCTAGCTTTGCAGCAACCTGAGACCAGAGAAATGGACATCAAACAGTGTCAAATAAAAGTAACTTCAGCTGTTGCTATACTCTGGTATATTCTGTTGGTGTATTCTATATATTCTATACTGATAAATAAAATACCTAAGAGCTACCTCACTGACCAGAGAAGCTAGGCTGACCTTGTCCAGTGGTAAACTGGACAACTAGAACAAACTAATTTTTTTTTTTGATTCATTACTAGAATAATTTTTGTTTAGCAAGGAAGTGCCATGTTGAATGCTACTAATAATAGTGTGACTATGGAAACTGGGCAGTAAGGTGCTGCTATAAATTCGGTGGAAGTAATTTATGTATTCAAGAATTATGTTTTCATGTGTTAACATCCGTGCTCCCAAACCCTAATGTATGAGTTACTTAAAAGGCACAGTTCTTTGAAGCTTTGTCTTGTGTGCCTATGGGATTCCTGTGATGCCCCTGTACCAGCTTGAGGGTATCCTGCTTCTGCCTAGGAGGACTATGATAAACAGGACAAATAACTATCCTTATCTCACCAGTTCAAATAAAAAAGCCTTTCTGCTTAAGCAAACCATTATTTCTTTAATAAAATCTTTGTGGCCAGTCAGAAACAAAACTCAGAAAAGTAATTATTCCCATTGAACATAACAAATCTGATCTGACAGTGAGCAGACTTTCCGTCGTCTCCTGTGCAAAGCCATACTTGGAGCCTTGTGCAGAAAGGCACAATAATGGCTTCACTTGGATTTCAGCTTTTCTCAATATAGGTATGCGGCCCCAACATCCTTTGCAAGTCAGGGCTGCCAGCTATAATGCCTTCCCTCTTACCAGGTCAAGGTATCTCTCATTTTTGGTAGTACTGAGTGAAACATTTAATCTGAAACTTTTTTTGCCAATAAAGAGTGCAGCAGGTTCAGTGGAAACATTTTAAACATTCAGGTTGATCAGTGTGATCTCTACCGACTGAGCACAACACAAATGCACTTCTGAGAAAAACCATAAGTGCTCTGTTTTTTATTGAGAATCTTTCAAAAATAAAGTGCATTTTCATCAGAGGTAGAAAAGATAGTATTTGAGGTTTATTGCCAGTTGATTTTTCTTGCCAAGTTTGCCACCATTCTTTTTTATCAGATTCCTACATACTTTTAAAATTATTCTCACCGTCTTTGCTTAACTTGCTGACCCTTCCTAGTCACTTGGTTATCCATAAAATGGTTTGTAATTCTGTAATATAGCCCACATTTTCTTGTTCTGTGCATGTTGGCTGATGCAAGGTTTGACTACTTTGTTTTCATATTGACAGAATGTATGGTAATTTTTCCTGTGATTTCCCTCCACTCCTGTATCTTATCCATCGGCATGTCTTTCATACTCTTGTATTTGTTTTATTGATTACAGGTTTCTTCCTTACCTTCTCTCATGCCTTTGGTGTCTTAATCTTGATTAGGAAACTAATTCGATTAAGGTTATCACTGCTCAGACAGTTATCACGTCACCTACCATCTGTTGCTTGGGATATTTTTTCTCTCTGACAATCCTCTTTCCACACAGCACACAATGGATAAGGTTTATACCTTGCTTACAACATGATAGACAGATTTACACAATGGATGGGGTTTATATATTATCTACAACACAACAGACTGATTATATTAAAGGTTCAACATTCACCAATATATTTGTCTGAAATGGGGAAAGGAAAAAAACCCTCTTTCTTGGAGATGGGTACCAGTATGAAATATTTTTGGGTATCTGTGTCTTATCTCTGGTGGTAAAGACACCCAAACAGCCTCCAGTGTGAACAAATGCCTGATGAAGGCTTGGTTAACCTGTGTTTCTTGGATGAAACCCAGTTAAAACTGCAACCCAAACTCAACCAGTCAGGATCCTCTCATGATCCCTCCAGTACAGGAGTGCCACTGTAATGTTCCCTTTTATTGACTGAGGCAGGTGGGAGCATTGGCTGGCTGCAGATTCCATGGTTTCCACAGTTCCTGCAGTGGGACCTCCAACCCCCCAAGGGAGCTGAATGAGGATGCAGAAATGAACAGTTTACCATGGTTTTGATTTCTACTACTGTGCACTGGTTGGACTCAAAATGTAAGAGATTTAAAAGGGACTACAGTAAACATATCCAGAGTACAGAAGGGTAGAATAAGAGGTGGCATCTGATGATCTTCCCAACTTTGGGAAGTGCTCCTGAACTCTCCTTTCTTTCTTCTCAGTCTTCCAGTCTGCTCCTTGACTTTTCTGTTCAAATGTTTCCTCTAACTTCCCTGCAAGGATTTTCCCCACTTCTCAGTCGATTGTCTCCATATGCTCCTTGCAGATAGTTCTTCATCTTCTCCTGTCTATTTTCTTCCTCCTTGAACATGTCAGCAACATTTGTAGGCTGATTACTCCCTTGTCAGTCACTCAGACACATTCCTGCTTTCCTTTTCTAGTGAGATGCAGATGCATATTTTTTCTCAAATCTTCCCCTTGGGACCTTGCTTTAGTTGGTTTTATTTGGGGTTTGCAGGCTGTATCTGAATGCTTTACATATCTACACATTTGGGGCCCAGACCACTCTAAGTATCCCTAGTCTCAATTATTCATGCACCAAAATCCTCACAAACCAGTAACAAATAAAACTGTTAAACACTTCTCTGACAGTTTGTGCTAAGATTGCAATTCATTTTGTTTCAAATTATCAGTGCACAAGAGGCACCTCACAGCCTTGTTCACCCCGATGGCAAAAAGAGATCCTACAAGGACATCCCTCTTCCAATGCCACTAGGCAGGAGCATTGTGTTGTCACAGCTCTGTCACTTCCAATAGTGGATCCAGCCTCTACAGAGCAACAGCCCTTGCTGATATGAAACTTTGTAACAGATTCTGTAACACTTGGAGATAAGATCTGTGAGCTTCCATTTGAATAAATGCCACTCTGATGACATGTTTTAAAGAAAAATAATTTCTTTGGCAGCAAATGAGTATATATTATTTAGGTGCCTACCACTATTAGACTGCTTTATCTCCTTTGAAAATACATTGGAATGGGTAATCCAAATATCTTTACTGATCTGGTTCTCCTCATATCTATGTGTGGACAGCCAAGAAAGAGAATGTACTTGAAAAGCTCAAAAGAACATAACATAGTATAAATTTAAGTGCACTAGGTCAGCATTTTCTTCTTGTCTCACTATTTTCATTCTTGTATCCCCACACCCTGTCCCCAGCAGTGGGCAGCAGCACATCCCTAGGGCATTCTGCCAGTCTCATGCAATCTGCAGTTCAGTGGGAGTATCTTTATATTTAGGAACATTTCATAATTTTTTTCTTCCTCAATTAATTTTCCCATATGAGTCTTGTTAATTTTCAGTGTCCATAATACCTGAGGCAAAGAGTTCCACAGCTTAGTAATCCATCAGATAACAGAAAAAAAAAAGATAAAAGAATATTATCTATTTTTTTTCACCTGCTAGTTTCTTTTAATGGTTCCTAATTCCTGCATTGGACATTGCAGTGGACAGTATTCTTACCCATGTACCTCCCTCTTTTATCCAGACCCTATATCTGGTATGTCATGGTTTCAGGGGATGAAGAGTCCTGGCCTCCTCAAGCTGTCCTGGTATGGTAGAGATTTGGTGCCTCTGCTTGTCCTTGTACCCCCTTCCTGAGCATTTTTTAGATCTACTCTACTAAACCATGATTTCCACTTCTAAAATCCATGCTGACTATCCCCAGTATGTATGTCATGTTTTCAAGTGGCCACCAATTCAACATTTCTATTGCTTTGCCAATACAGCCACCAACTTCCTGTTCTGCAGTAACTATTTTCTCCTCTAAATTCTTTGAAAACTGATATAAAATTAAATATCTCCCAGCTTCTAGTACAAAAGAAATTAAAAAAACAAGAGGTTAGACAGTGCTGTTGAAATGTTGAATACGTCATTCTTAAGTTTCTTTAAAACTCTGTCACTGTTGATCCTTCTGATATGTTATCATGCATTTAGTCTATTTTTTCTGTGAACTTTGTTATCTCCATTTCAGTTTGAAGAAGAGCATTTGATAAATCTCCTGGAAGAAAGACTTCCAGTGTGGGAACCTCCTCAAACTTCTCCAAAGTAACTGTGTGTACAGATTTATTTTAGATTATTTTCCTAGACTTTTTCTGAGACTTTTATCAGAGACTTCTCAGAGACTTTATTCTTTGATCATCTTCCTGGACTTCTTACAGATTTCCTCCTTCTGATGTTTTTTGCAGAAGGATTAGTAGATTTATGCCTTTTACTAGAAGCTCCTCAAATCTATTTTGGTTTGTTGTTTTTGGATTTTTTTGGGGGTTATGTTTTGGTTTTTTTTTTTGTTCTTCCTCATTATGCTTGAATTAAAGTCAGATTGCCAGAGTTTAAAGTTGTCTTTGTTTCCCAAGCTGCAGACTTCAGAGATTACAGCTGTAGGGCTGATTCAGTGGGAAATATTTGAACTTTGTAAGGGCCCAGTGCTCCATTTGCACAGTATTAGTCAAGATTTGCAAATTCAGATGATCTTGAGTATTTGAATCTCTCAAGAAAAATCAGAAAATTTGCTCTCCCAAACACTGTCACAGGAGATGCAATATTTTAGTGTGTGATTGCTTCATTTTATCTCTGCTGATGAAGCAGTTGTAAATTCTATGAGCCACACTGATATGTGAAATGTTTGTTTTAGAGCACAAGAATAACTATATATTTTCTCCTGCTGGAGGAGCATCATGGTGCCTTCAAACATTGCCTCTGGCTGACTGCATGGGATATTTCTAACACATGGGAATGCAGTGATAGCCCCCCCAGGGTCCAACAGCAGCCTTCATTCCACACACTCTGTGTCTGTGCTGTCAGCTCTCGGGATTCCACTGTGAATCTCACAGTGTGTTTAAACAGTTACCTCAATGTGAAAGATTTTGACATTTTCTTAAAAAGAAGAATGGAAAGCATGCCTGAAGAGTCATATGCAGATAAAATAATTAAATTAGAACAAGTCCAGCACCTACAGCCTTCTGCTGGGGCTTACACCGAGGCCAATGCACACAGGAGCCTGTTCCCAGTGTGGTGTCCCAAGGCCACAGGGACCTGTGGATTAGATGTTCAGCCCAGATGTTCAGCACCAGCAGGAAAGCACTCCTGACACTGTGAGCACCATTCCTTCTCCGGGCAGTAGGACCTGGCAGTCACATTGAAGGGTCTGCTCTACATGCTACATCTTGTTCCTAGATGTAGAAATGGAAACCTTCAGCTCACCATTGTTTTGGACCAATGGTCCAAACTACCAAACTCTTGAGTGTGGCAGAAAACTTTCTGGATTCAGCACAGACCCATCAATTAAAAGACCATATTTCAGTTTTGCCCTGGAAAAGCCATCCCTGGAGGCACAGGGCAGACCCTCTCTGTCACTATCATGGGGACCTGCTGGTGTCAGCACACACAGGGGTGGTGTGCAGGACAAGAATCAAGAAGAATGTTATCATAACTTCACTTTCAAACACATGCAAACCACTCATTGTTCTTTTAAAGCACATCAGACCTGAGCTAACTGATTTCAGGCTCCATACATAACACCGTTTCTAAAGCTCTTATGTAAGGAGATAGGTTTAACACACACCTTTTTCCTTCTGCAATGTGAACCAGCCTTCTGCTGTCAGACTCCTAATCTGACATATTTAAACACTGTTAATAATAGTGTCTAGGGTCGGAATGCTTGTAACAGCTTCAAACTCCAGGCAACATTTCCAGATTATCAGTACATTTTACTTGCTACATGGATAATATTGCATAATTTGCTCAGGGAAGATTTATATTATGGCTGACACTGGTGAAATACATGCAAAATATCTAAGCTTTGTAAATAGATATGCACAAGCTGCAAGCATGAATATTGTCAAAACAGTCTCTCCCTTATACACTCCAGGTAATATTAACTACTCAAACTGTGCTTCACAGTGTGACACTGCAGTATTTCAGTACATTTGGCTGGGAAGGAATTTACTAAGTAAAGCGGTGTATAAAACACATTGTTCAACATCAAAGGCTGCAGTTGATCTTAGATTTTACTGTGTAAATATATTGTGTGTATAAACCAGCCCGAGGTACTGAGAGTACAATTTCTCAAAATAAGGAAATAAGGTTTACCTTTATTTTTATTTTTAATCGGACAAATATTTTATTGAAAAGCATCTGGGTGTAATTTCCTCTGGATTTACCTTCGCCATGGGCCCATCTTTGCTTCTACTGAAGTCAAGTGCAAAATTGATTGAATGGCACCAAGGTCAGTTCTTCTGCAGACATTATAAAGAAATAGGCAGTTTGATTTATAAACTTCATATAAAAATTGTTACAAGAAGCAGTTTTCTTCACCCAAAAATACTCAAGAGGAACAGTTTTTCATGGGTACATGTAGGACACTTTTGATACTTCAGCATCTGGGCTCAAGTTTCAGAATATGATCCTTGTCTCAAAAACCAGAGCTTCAAAGGTTCAAATGTGGCTGTATCCATTCTGATCCTCATTCCCTCCCCAAACCAGTGCAGGGAAACTAAAAAATTTTGAGATGTATTTGTTCCATAAGTGGAGAGTTTTGCTATAGCCTATGGCCATAACCTTTGCTGCAGGTCCATGGCCATGCAGCTGCATTAGTTCTTCTTGGTCCATTACTTGGAGTGGATCTATATCTAGTAGCATTAAGGGAAGCGACTAGAGTGAAGGATGCTTTAAAAATCTTTCCCCTTGATCTGCTGACACAGTAATTGTCTCTATTCCTCAGAGACTCAAAATACATGATCACTGTGGTCCTTTGGTTCTTTAAAAACTTGTTGCAGTTAAGGTGTGGAAATGCACAAAATTACAACTGGTGAATTTAAGTACATCAGTTTAGGGTGCTTCAAACACTTAGGCAGATCTGGTTAAATAGGCAAACTCCCTAGCTATGTAAGAGATTCTTGCTCATAATATTTCCAAATAGGATTGATTTCATGATTTCTTTTAGCTCCATTTAGTAATTCAATCTGACACGAGTAAGAACAACCAGCAATCATATCATCAATGTACACAGCGATTAGGACGGATAAATTGAACTGTTTACACTTCAACTGCAGTCCATGGAGATGTGGCCAATACAGTCAGTGGTGTCTGGGTGGCAATGCACTAATCAATTGAACGTGACTGCTTCCAGGTGAGCTGAATATCTCTTCAGGTCCCACTGGCTGTATTGACTGCACCCTCCGTAGCTGTATGGGGACTTAGTGGACACTTGAGTGCACAGGTGCCTCTCCACATACAGACATGTAAGCTGAAGTATTAACTTGCAAGCTAAATCCTTCCCTGTGCATCTCCCCTGCTTTTGTTAAAAAAAAACTGCATCTTAACAACACTGCATTTGAGCAAAAAAGGGACAGCTCTGACTATGCTTGGAACAGAATCAAATTTTTGTCAAGAGAAGGATTATCAACTAGAATACATCCCTGCAAATGATATGAAGCAATTCATAAGTGAGAAAAACTTTTGGAGGTATGCTAGTGAATTAGAAAATACTTTTGTTTTCTTCTATACTTTAACTTTTGGTTTCAGCCTAATACAATATTTCTGCAGTGTAAATCCAAACTGCATGGAGTGCTATGAAGGAAATCATAAGTACAAAGTGTAGATGGCAAAGGCCAAAGCACCCATGAATTATCAACAGTTTTGTAATTGATTAGAAATTTAGTCATCACCCTAAGAAGTTTTGTCATGCTTTTTCTGCCTTCCATCCCACAATTTAGGGATTTACGTTCTTTTGCTGTAGCAATAACAGGCCAGGCAACAAAGGTAAACATTTGCCATTGTAAAGAAAACAAATACTTTGGGCTCAGCTGTGTTAAAAACATTTTCTCTGCTCTGGTAAACAAACTGTATATAGATGAGCCAGGATTTGGATTTTCTTATGCTCTGGATAGATCATGAATACCCTAGTGTGTAACTATAATTATATTAGGAGGAGCTGGTAGCAGAAACAGTGTGTCCAGCAGCACCAGGGCAGTGATGCTCAGCTGGTGAAGCCACATTTAGAATCCTCTGCTCAGTTCTGGGCCCCTCACTACAAGAAGGACATTGAGGTGCTGCAGTGTGTTCAGAGAAGGGCAGCAGGGCTGGGGAAGGCTCTGGAGCACAAGTCCTGTGAGAAAAACTGAGGGAGCTGGAGGTGCTTAGCCTGGAGAAAAGGAGGCTCAGAGGTGACCTCAGCACTTTATAACTGCCTGGAAGAAAGCTGTAGCCCGGGTGGGGTGGGTCTGTTCTCCCAAGAAACAAGCAACAGGATAAGAGGAAATTGCCTTAAGTTGCACCAATGGAGGTTTATTAGATTCTTTTTACTGAATTTCCAAGGACTGGAAAAGGCTATCCGTGGAAGTGGAGCCACCACCCCTGGAGGTATTTCAAGGATGTGTAGATGTGGCTCTTAGGGACACTGTTTAGTTGTGAACTTGGTAGTTCTGGGTTGATGGCTGGACCTGATCTTAAAGATCTTTTTCAACCATAGTGGTTCTGTGAATCTATGATTTTGTTGTTATTCCATTTGTAGTTCGTACCTTATAGCATAGTTTTTTTTACAGTTTACCATTTCTGAATAATTGTTTAGCATGTCTTATCCTTTTTAAAAAAGGTTTATATCTAAAGCTTACTTAAGCCTTCTTAAATGTGACTCTTTTTAGAGTTTACAGTTCCTCCAAGCATATGTTTCGAAATTTTGTGAGTTTCCATTTATATACCAACCATACAGAAATCTGATCTCACACAGTGCCGTCACAGTGGAGTTAGTCTAATATTTTAAATAAAATAACAAATGTGAAATAAATTTAATGTAATGTTAACAGAATATGGACTACAGTAAATTGATGTAGCTGGAAGGAATTAGAAGGCAGACAGCTTTAGAGAGAGAAGATGACAGGTCAGCTTTGTTGGCCAAGGGGTATCTCAGATACATTTGCTCATCAACTTTTCTTTTTCAAGTCAAAGTCCCCTTCACCTACTTACAGACACCTCAGAGGTATTCAGGCAACAAGCAGATTTCTGTCACAAAATGTATGATCACCTACTGTGTAATAAACTGTGTGCTTATACTAATACATTAGAAAGGTTTACATATTCTGCCCATGTGAAAGCCATATCAATTAAACCAGATTTTAGTATTTGATTTAGTTAAGCCAGAATTTCTAATATAGAAGGACTTTTTCAGTATAGTAAATCTGAAAAGAAGAACATTACTGCAGGCATTGGCACAGTGTTTTCGGAATATTTTGTCTCTGATGGAGTTAAGCACGATGTATATTAGTGCAAGATATATTCTGTTATTCTCCATCCTTGTTAAGATGCTCAGTATGGCCCCCAAAAGAAAATCTGCTCCTGGATAAGTTGCATCCAAACATTTAAAATGCAAATATACTCTGTATGCTATTTTCAAATTCAGAAATACCATCAAAGTTGGAGTGGAAAAATTTAGTGAACTTTGGATTTTCCTTCTTTTGATCTGCCTCCACTGCCCTAGAGCCATTCATATAATTGTATTTTCTCTTTAATTAGTACCAAACCATTCATGGTATCTTGGATATATCACATGCAAATCCTGAAGCAAATTTAAACAATAAAGAGCAGTGCACTGAAATTGCAAGGGAGGTAAGTCACAGCAGATGGGGAGACCATAAACAAATTTATTAATGCTTTTTCAGTTTGCATTGTCAAAAAGTATCGTTTTCTTCTGATAAATAATTGTTTCATTTGAATGGAAAATTATTAGTAGAAAGTGATTTTGGCTTGTGGGTAATACAAAGGTAGCTCCCAGGGGTGGGACATAAGCAATAAGAACCACAGAGATTCCAAGCCAATCATATATACCCCTGCTGACAGTACTTTGGGAAATAATTTTTTAAAAAAATATTAAATTTTATTAAAAATCATACACTCATTACGTTGGTGCTGCTTTCCTATTAAAAACATTTTATATACAAAATTTTTTAGATTATGAGTGATGTTCTGTTTTCCAGTTGGAAGAAAGTATTTATCTTGGCAACAAAATCTGTCATGGAATTTGTCAAATGTTAGTTTAATGCTAATTATTAACCAAAACATTATGATTTTGACTGTAATTAAAAAAAATCTGGAAAATTAAATGTAAAATTCAAGCAACATCTGTAACTCACCAGCCATAACACACAGATTTTGAGCTACTACAGGCAGTGTTTAGCCCATAGCACCTGCACAGCTGCAAACATATAGCTCTGTCTGCTATATGTGTGACATGCTTACAGAAATGGCAAATTTAACCTGTAGATTTGTGTATTTATTGTCCCTTAACTAATAATGTTCTTTCGTAGGATATTGCTGGCACTGATGTCATTACAGCATAATGATGCCATTAAAGCTTTACATATAAAAGAACATCATGGTGTCACTGATCTATCCACATGGTGATTTTATTCTTTGGGACATCTAGACTTATAATTGAGATGATGAGAAGTCGGAGAAAATTCAAGAGCTGTGTTCCTTAAAAATAATTTGAAATATTTTCACATAGATGTTACAGTTAATGCTGTAATGGAAAGAAACAGCTACATAAAGAGTTTTCTGTGGGGATAGTAGATATTTCCAATTTGTGATCTCTAATGGGGATAACTGATGAACTCAAGCTTTAGAAGCCACTCTTAAATTTATCTTCATTAGCACTTACCAAACAGACTTCTGCCCAAACATTCTACAGCTTATCAAGCCTACTGAGCTACAGCTACTTTCTCTAGCATTTATTCAACTAACTCCAGGTATTGGGGTTTTTTTTGCACAGGAAACACAAACCCATGCCAAATTTTCTTTTTCACTAAA
The DNA here is from genome assembly GCA_013397245.1 of Thryothorus ludovicianus. Taxonomy (NCBI): domain Eukaryota; kingdom Metazoa; phylum Chordata; class Aves; order Passeriformes; family Certhiidae; genus Thryothorus; species Thryothorus ludovicianus. The sequence continues at coordinate 644,120 of VZTB01005582.1, read as the reverse complement.
AAAACTCCCAAACCCCTAAAACAATTTTACAATTCTACTGAACCAGCTGCCTAGCTTTCCTCCTGGTTTCTCCTCTGGCCCAACAAGGGTGGACCCAGGATGAGTTTCGTCCTTGAATTTACAATCTCTGCCTCAATGTGCAGTGTGCTGCTGGGATCAAGAGTGATGAATGTTTATCCCTTGTTATTAAGATGTTGATTAGTCTGTGGGAATTGACATTTGAGAATTGTACATCAGTCATTTCAAATGAGCTAAGCATCACTTGATTAAACAGTAAAGTCTAAACACACTGGGCAGGGAATAGAAAAAAAGTGGGTTTCCCTCGTGTCAATTAATTCAATTCAGAGCTTGTGAAATATGCAGCAGTTAGCAGCATGGACTCTGATGGACATTACTTGTCATAGAGCACTGGAAAGGAAATACACCTCTGCTGATTCAGAGAGTTTGCTGCTTAGGACTGCACGTGATTTCCCACCCAAGACAAGACAGAGAGATGGTAGAAAGGAAGCTGATGGAGATAAGGGTGGCAACAAGATGATGACCTAGTTAAATGGGACATGAAAATATTATCATATATGTTTATATTCTCTTACTTTGCATAGGTAAAATGACAGAGATGAAAGCTCAGAAGGGCACTGAGTGAAGAAAGGAAAAGCTGAAGTGCTGCCAAATCCTTTGGCCTTTGAGAGTGCTGTACAGAGCAGCATGAGAAGGAGGAGGAATGAGAGGCTGTCTTGATGGAGGAAGCTCTGCTGTAAAGATGAAGAGAAGACTGGTGAAAGAAATCCAGGGAGTGCAGCCTGGAGGAGGTATATAGAAGAAAAGAAAAATATAAACCATGTTATACTAACAAGAGGGTACTCCTCAAGAACAGCAAAAGGTAAGTAAAATAGTAATGGGAACACCCTGGCAATATCATGGCTCAATTTTTAAATCAGTGGAGAATCCCCATTTCAAATTGAACAGCAAAATAATGGCCCTTGCCATTAGTCTTTATGGAAGCTGGGTCACCATTTGACACTTTCTACCATTCTGCTCTTTTGGCCTGTATTTAACCCATTTATTACCATTTTTGTGTATTATCTATATATAATTTCTATAATTTATTTTTACATCCTATCTTACTATTTTGATTTCCATAGCTACAGAATTGAAATAATAACTGCTCAATAGACTCTGTAAAGAATGGTAGATAGACTCTGTAGATCATGTTGTTCAACCATTTCAAACTTGGAAAATATTAACACTTGGGTTCTAGCAAGAAATTGGTAAATGGGCAGTGCTTTAAGTAGTCATGTCCTGGATAGATGCTGAATGCAGAGAATTCAAAGTGAACAATGTGCATACAGACACAAAAGAGGATAATTTGAGAATATGAACATCAGTATTCTGAGTGTTGGCTCTAAGGTAAGTGCCGTGAAGTGAAAATATTGGTTAGTATTTAATCCAGTGGCATTAAAAACCTGGGCTTTTTAGGAAGTAGCAGAGCAAGGCAATGCTTTTACAGCTTTGTCTCCTATATCACTAGGTCTTGGGTACAAGACATCAAAATCTCCAAGTCTCTTATTCCTTCTCTTCAAATTCCCCAAGCAGACAGAGATCTCCTCACTCCTTTATTCTCTAACTGCTGACCAGATAAAAACCAGCAGATGCTGAACTGGTTGTCAGCTCCATGCTGAGCACCATGTGTTTATTGATTTGTCAGTGCACAGGTTGTCACACACTAGCCATGGGGTCAAACTGATAACCACTGGGCTCTCACTGCTGTTTTTCATCCAATGATTATTTTCATTTGGGACTCTTGTGAAACCAGTCAGACCTCTCAGGGTGCCTCTTGTATTAGATCTGACTGAAGTGTGCCCATTGATAATTACATTTCTGAGAAGGACGTGACAGTTAAACAGCAAGATTACACATGCCTCGTTTCAAGGGGAAGCCAAGCTAAAAATCTTGTTATACAGAGGAGTCCATGGGGTAATTTTGTTAAATATCACACAAAGCTAAACTGAAAGCTCTCTGCATCTCTTTTTACAGTGTGGCATATCTAACAGTTTCATGTGTTTCTCACAGGATCAAACAATGTTGATAATCTGAATGTGATAGCCTAGATGGGCACTTGCTCCCAAACCCAGAACAGAGGTTCCATGAACAAATCACCCTGAAAGTACCTTCCTCTGTCCCTCCAGTATTTACTGGAGAGAGCCACCTACAGAGATCAACTAGGAAAAAGGACTCTGATGTACCCTCTTCTTGTATTACTTTTAAGTTTATTATTACTTTAATTTATTTAGTCTATTATTTGAGTTTATAAGAACCTGAAAGGCTTTTATCCTGCCAATTAGGTGTAGGCAACGCTCCTGATGCCTCTTGAAGACTATGAAGAGAGATTGCTTCCAGAGATGCTTTTGTCTCTACTACTATCTCCATGTTCTTCCCATTCCCTCCAGCTCCCCAGCTGAAACTTCCTCTTAACACCACTTAACACAAAGATATGCAGTCACAGAGATCTCACAGAAACCAGACAATGTCTGAGAGAAATTCAACCCAGCATAGCTGTGCATATGTGGGTTGCCCAATTCCACTGTGCAAATAGCATGGGGAAAACAGGAAAACACAACTCTCCATGGGAGATGCACTTTTTCTACTGGCCTGGTCAGGGAAGCTCCACAGTTGCTTTGTAGCTTTCTTCTCAGGAAGCACATCTGCACTTCTCCCAAGGTATGCACAAGTAGATTGGGAATGCACAGTACAAAAAAGTGCAGGGTTTCCCCAGATAATGCTGAAGTGGCAAGTTCTGAGATGGAGAGCAATAGAGGTTGTCAGTGTGCACCTCTGTGCAGCATCGTGCTGTGTTGTACAGGTCAGTTTGTGTAGAGGATCTTCAGGTGTCCCCAAGATGGAAGTGCTTGAACAACATGTCCATACACCTGGAGTGCCTTCAGAGCAGACACTTGCTTTGATGGAGAGGACAGACAGTTGATATTTCACTGTAGTATCTTCTCAGACAAAACCCCTTTGTTCAGGGAAGAGGAGTTACCTATTAGTTAAAAATTATCAACTCTTGATCTGTCACAGAGAAAAACTCCCTCATGATTCCTGAACAGGACATTTTTATTTAAGCCTAAATATAAAGTCATTAGTCTATAATCCCATGCCAGGCCTAGATTTTGAAAAACTTGAAATGTTTCCTAATCCAGAGAGATCATCTTGCTCTCTTTTAGGTAAGAAAAAAAAAATCCCAAAGCAACACATTCTTTGGAGGCCCATTCATCTTCATTTATACTTTTTCTGTCAAAGGATATCAGGCACAAGAAAATTACTTTTTCATCTAAAATGGCAGTTTCTATCTCCTATAACAAACACATGCCAGGAGAGAACATGTTGGTAATGTTGGTGTCAGAATAGCATAAAGCAGTTGAGAAAACTAAAGAGACTAATTTCTGTCTTTTGCGAGATTCTGTAACATAATTTGATAAAACTCATAATAAACTCCCTTTTGCCTTTCCTCTTTTGCACAGTAAGAATATCTGTTAAATAAGCAAATTCACAATCTCTAAGTACAAAAAATGTTGTCAGTGCTATCATGGAAGTATGATGGAAAGTACCATACAGTGCCAACATTTAAAGATACTTACTTCCAACCATTCTCCTAAACTGCTGGAGTAGATGTTGTAAAACTCTCCATGTAACCAATTTCATGGTCCAAGTGGAATGAAATGCAATGCATATTAAGCATACATTATGAGAAGGGAGAAGGAATGAGATTTGTAATATTTTCAGCTGTAACCTTCTAAAATGAGATGGTCTAAATACAGCCTCTGGGCAAGAGAAATCATTGCATCCATATTAGCCCTGAAAGAAGCAGTGGGTGGAAGTATAAATGCAAGAGAGTACTTATCCTGCAAGATGCTCTCATTGCTTTGCTGGCAAAGGGGGGTCTGAAACTGTTCCCTAAACACCCCAACTACAGGCAAGTAAGCTGCCATCATTCATTCATTGCTGAAGACAGAATGTAACTTATGACCCCTCAAAGTAAAATTTTCCTATACATTCAAAATATCCAATTACTTTTCTTGCGATTACAAAGATGTAAATCAAATACTCACCAAATTTTATACAAAACCTATGTCTTCTAATTTTTCTCGGTTTCACTTCTGTGTAACAGAATTCTTCCCTGTGCTGGTTTTGACTGGGATAGTTGCACCTGCCAGACCATGACATCCTCTAATTGTTTAAAAAATAGAAACATGCATGTAGTGAAATGTTACCATTTTTATGTAATTAATAAGGATATGTTTTTTTTCCTCAGACAAAAGCTCACTGATCCCCTCTGACCTTTATCACAGTAAAAAAGCAATAAGACATCACCATGTTTAACATCAGAATTTCGCACCTGAATCACAGAAAGTCACAGTAACCAGGGAAACCAAACAGTGGCATGGACAGGTTTTCATTAAAGCATGGATGGGAGGAGAATTAATATTATTATTAAAGGATACTGGCTTTTGAACAATAGCAGTTCATTGTCATTTTGCTTTTGATGGTAAGGAAGAATGTCGTGTCTACAGAGAAGTATACAGAATTTCTAAATGGATGGGGTTTTCTATAGGTAAAAATAGCTTTGTCATAGATCGTGATGATGCTGTTCTTGTCTGACAGGCATGTGGGGATGATGCTCACAGCAGAGTCCCCTGCTAACAGACACAGGAGCTGGGCTGTGGATCGCCATCAAGAGCCATTTTCCTTCCTCTATGTAACCCTCTGCTGTGACTGAATCATGAGAATATATTTAAGATGTTTTTGGCAGCCATTTCTACACCTGGTAATGCGGGGAAGGATGGAGCCTGCTCTGACAGCAGTTTCAAGAGCATTGTCCACAGCTAGTGATGCTCCCCTGTGGCAGACATGCACACAGGCAACAATGCTGGCAGCAAGCTGACGACAAGAAAAACAAGATTGGGAAAATTAATGTATATTGCCTGCATATTATTTCATCCTCTTCTTGGTGAACAACGTGCATTCTCCTACAGTGATATGCTGATGTTGGGATGGGGAGACAGACCCCTCCCAGCAGTTTCTTCCTCTCCAAGGGCTGACATGGGTCCACATCTGCTCTCCTGCCACCACAGGCTGCCTACCAACCATTTCACACTTCCAGTCATCAGCTCGTGGCAGGGACCTGACCTGGGCACCATGACCTTGTGAGCTGCTGGGGCTCAGCAGCAGCATTTTGCCAGTCCCTGTCTGGAAGGAACCAGGGCTACTGGTGTAGTTCCTGGCAATGTGGAGGCTGCAGCAAGGATTACCCTGCTCAGTGGCATTTGTGCTGCCTCATGTGAAGATCCAGGAGCAGAGCTTCTCCTCTAAGCCTGTTGTAGCTTCTCCTCTAAGCCTATTCTCTGTGACTGTGAGAAGGAAGCAGCACACCTAGTGAGTGACTCGACCTGCACAGCAAAATATCAGCTGTTTAATTCGCACAGGAATACACAGAATTTACAGGAGTGTACAGAGGGCTCCCACAGCCTTTGCATTACACCTGCCTTTTTGGGACATTTACTTGCAGAAAACTGCTTTTTGAGCAAGGCTGGTCAGTTTGCTGGTCTGGGGAAGCCACCAGTCCATAAAACTTCCTGAAGAGTAAAACACATGGAATGATGCCTTTCTGACTTATATTCTTCTTTATTAGATGAGAGGACAGCAATTGTATGGCTACCTGACTATAATATTTATATCACCTCAGAGGATAGTAGAAGATAAAATAGATTTTCCCCTACAAATACCTGAACATTTAAATTTTCAGATTTAAAACTTTGCAAATATGGAAAGTACTTATGTCAACATTAAAATAGAGAAAGAGATACATAACAAGGTTTGGACAGGGCATAGGGCAAAAAGAGCTTACATTTAAAAAAAAAATAAATATTTGTAACCTTTTTTTCAAATGTGGAACTAGAGAGGGGAGAAGGAATTAGAGAAGAATAACAGGAACCCTTAAAAAGGAAGTAATGAATTATAGGATGTGGGTCTTGAACACTTCCTCATGTAAACTGTTTCCCTGGAGCTCCAGTCCCAGTGGGGGCCTTTAATTGCTGTGTGAAAGCAAGTGATATTAATTAAATAGAGTAGGTATTCACTTGCTGTGAATGTCCATGCCTATAAAACCTCATCACTCAAATATTCACGAGAAGCAAACACTGAGTGCAAGTCAGCTTTAAATGGATTAGTTATTTGAAATAAAAATTTGATCAAAAGGAAATTTTAGGTAATGTTTAACTAATATTTTAACTAGAGCAAATCAGAACTTTCCTCAAGAAGGCAAATTCTTAGTATGCCCTTCCCTATTCAACTGAGGTTTTTGTAAGGATAACAAGCCAGTCCAAGACCCAAACCTTGAAAATGCTCTTCAGACATAAGAAAGATTTATTAGTTTCCAATGCAGAAATACATCTAAGTTCCTTATTTTTAACTTTCTGTGTTTTAAAAGCAGTGAGGAGAGTCAAAAAGCCTTTTCCTCTCCCATGCAGAAGGATAACAAGGTATTCTTTGCTTGCAATACCTCTTGGAATAATTTGTAGGGAGAATTACGAGAAAAAGTCTTTGAAGACTTAGATTTGGTATTCTCCCAATTTCCAACAACAAACACATTGAAAGTTTCCCCTTATTTTTACCAAGTTGTTAATTTTTATATCAAAGTGTCCTAAAAGTAAAGTAACAGGTGTGTAATTTGCCACAGAAAAAGGTTTTAATCAGAATTAGTGCCTTTTTCCTTTATTTCTCTGTATGTCAGCTCTACCAACAAAAGCCAACAACTGATCAGCAATGCTAAATCCCTGCAAGCACTTGGGTTACTTTCTAGCCTTCCATCAGGCTTAGTGATGAACTATATCTTCCGTTCTACTTTCAACATGTAGATTGTTGAGCTGAAACCTTTAGACTGGTGTGTGTCTCTAGGAGAATTTAGTGTATGTATCCATTCACCAAGATCACACATTAGTCCTCAGCTTATTTTCTGTTCAAGGTTCACATAAAAAATTGTATCTTACACTTTTAGACATCTGCATATGACAAAAAGAAACTCAATAAGAATTAAAACTATAGTATCCTTATAATGAAGTCCTGGGTCAATGTAACGGCTCTTTTTAGCACACAGTTTTTATGATGTCTCCACATGGGCTTGAGCAAACTATTATAAATTTAACTTTGGCAGAGAAAAACTAGAATTTTTTCCAAAATAAAAATTGTATTCAGAATTCACAAGATGATTACAGGAGTCAGAGAACCAGCAGCTCTGCTGTGGGTAGCAATATCTCTCACACTCAGCACGCAAAGGAGGCTTCTGGAAGCAAGTGCCCTTCACCCAGCTAAACAGAGAGCTCTGAAAATTACTGAAAAGGTTAAAAAACTAGATCTGAAGTAACAACTCTATGTGGTAGCTCGAAATGTGTGCTCATCTGTTTTCTGCTGCCACACAGACAAGAGCTGCAGGTAAGTGTGTTTGCTACTCATCATGGAACAGCACTGCCTCGGCATGGGGAGCAGCCTGGTGGCTCAGGGCACAGCCAAGCAGCCCAGAGCCTGCAGTCTCAGAGCCTGCTTCCTACCACAGGGAGCCACAGACACAATCTAATCCAGAGGATTTACTTCCAGACTTCCTGTACCTTCAAGCAGTAAATGCAGTATCAGGTTTACTAAACTGACATCAGAATTATGAATGCCACTGTTGAGCTTGTGTAATCAGGCTGAATATAGCTTAATGCAATGATTACTTTGCTAGAGTTTTCAATGACTACCTTCACAGTTCCCCCATAACATCTGGAATTACTGCAGGAAGCACTGAACAACCTGGAATCACTTTAGAAGTGTCACTAAGACCTCAAGCAGAAGCAGCCATAACTTAGTTAGCAGATTTTCTTACCCGACAGGGTCTCTCGGGTAGCACAGAAGCACAGACTGAATTAAAACCCAGAACCAAAGACACCTGATATTTCTTTGAGTGTGTATCTACCCTTAAAACTCTTCCTGTGTGGAGGATGAAGAGTTTAGTCCAGATTTTAATCTGGGTAGACAGCTTGAGGAACTCGGAGATATCTGCAAGTGATAAGAGTTTTTCCTGATAGTCATACACAATGCAAAACTGTGCTTTTAGTCTAGGCAAAATGCAGATTTTCATTCCATGGTTACTTAGAATTGTGAACCTACTCTTTTTTTCTCACAAACTATCCCATTAACCTGAACAGTGTTATTTATATATCTGCAAGTCTTACTAGTATGAGTAAAAGTTGCTGGATTAGACTGTGTGTTTGCAGTGTGAACTTTATTTTAGGTGCGTGGGAGCAGAGTCCTGAGATTGCAGAGAAACTTGTTGGTGTGAAATGCTGAGGAAAGAACATCTGCTGAGCTCTGTGAAAAACAGATAAAGAAATAAGGGAGAGATAGAGCAGATGAATGGACAGAATGATAAAAGTCTCATAACAAGCCCCAGACATTTGACTATTTATTTTGAATTATTCTAGTTTTGATAGCCCCCCAAAGAGCACTTTAAAGTGCTTAATTTGCTTTGCTCCATTGATTTTAATTAATCTTGCCCTAGGCTTTCAAACTTCCTGAGCATGGATAACTTAGGAAAAAAAAATAGCAGCCTACTTTCTCACCATATGAAATTTCTTAAGTGCCTCAAATCACAGGCAACTGCAGTGCAGCCCTGGACATGAGCACTAGTCATGTTTACCCCTTGTAGGGGTAATACCTTCACAGGCTGAACTCAAAGCAGAAAAGAAATATCTACTGCTGCAGCCTTCTGGGTGGATGGAGCTGATCCAGTTCCTTTCCCTCCAGCCAAGAAGCCATCAGATACCTGCCTGCAGAATGAGTGGTTCTTTAGTTCTGTCCACAGCCACGGCTCCACAGTGGCCCAGTCACACAGACATCACACTTGAGTTTTGTGAAAGGCTCCTGCCAGCACACAGCAGAGGAGCTTTTGCACTTCCCAGAGGGAGGTGCCTTGGCAAGGAAGGAAGGATGATTGACGAATGAGAAATCACAGGATCCCCTGTCCTCCCGGGAATGACTGACCCAAGGCAGCCCCTTCACTGAGACATCTCCTGGGGTCTTTTAAAGGGATTGATAATAACTGATGACTGCAGCACAGGGAGAGTGGCACTGACATCACCTCATGAAGGTGAATTTGACTCCTGTCAAGCAGTTTAGTGGTACCTAACCAGGTATTAAGCACCTATGTAATTTAAAAATCTTGTTCCAGAGTTACTAAATTTGTTGTTTAATAAATATTTTCTTCCAGCAACTTCCATTAAAGAGTCAGAAATCCCAGAATGATAGGGACCTTCTGTCTGACAACACCATACGTGGGATGTGTGATGGGATCAGAGACTGGAGATGCCATTTTCATCCTTTCCCAACCAAGCAGTAACAATCAATCAGGTGATTTGCCATCACTTCTGCCAAAATGCAGTTCTGGACATGTAATCTCTTCTTGATTCAGGTGAAAGCAGTAACCTCCACAAAAGCCCCCAGTCCCTCAGCATCTCCCTATTGAGAAGGGCTGCTGAGTCCTGGGGGAATGCAGGGGTACCACATGTGGGCAGCACCATGGGGGGAAGGGGATGCTCTGGCAGGACCAGCCTGGGGCAAGGAGCCCCAGTCCATCATACAGGGGGATAATAAGCTCAGCCCTCAAGTGGGATTTACACCTTGTCCTCCTAAAGGGCAAAACACTGACCAGCATGAACTAATCAGTGCTTAAACTGTTACTCAGAAGCTGTAATTTAACATTTGTAACTTCTCTAATTACTTCTGTCTCATTCTGCATCTTGCCTTTCTGGGAAAGGTTATTAGAAGGTCGCATGTTTAGATAACAATAACTTATATCTCCTGCCTATGAATAAGCAGCCTCAGAGTTTTTATCTGTAATTCTTAGTGTGCCTGTGTCCTAAGAAAACAAAGGAAAAATTATTTGCTTTAGCAAAGGAAGGTATTGATAATGTATATCCACAAGAGACTTACAAAGAAATCCACAAATAAAGTAATTCTTTAAGAACATTAATCAGTTTTGGACTATCCCACACTGTAGTAATCAATTATTTTAATTAAAAGAAACCATGTGTTCTTTTCCTGTCTTTTACCTCAGCCTATCTTTGCAACACAGCTGATCAAAGATGTCATATCTCAAAGATGCTGAGTACAGTTTCTATAATCTTCATTAAAGAATTTCACAAAGCAACAATATCCTCTGTATTGAAGTGCCTGCCTTCTTATGGAAGTTTTTGCTTTCGCTCAGCAGAAAATGATCAGATAATTGTTCAGCAGCTCCAAATTCCTGTGCTCTGTGTAAGTGAGGAGAGCAGTCCCAGCTCCCTCACAATGAGGTGTATGGGTTCACCCTTGTTTCTCTGGGACAAATCTGGTTTTCCACACCCAGACAGGCATCACCACTCAACAGCTGTCCTTCCTGTGTGTCCCCAGAGAGCTGGACCTCACAGAGGTCTCCATCCTGCCCATTCCTTTCCTTCAACAGCTGCCAAGAGCAGACAGCACAGAAAGAAAGGAATGACTGCATAGGGGAGGTACATAGGGATATTCCCCCACTCTGCAGAATGCTACAGGTCAGAGTCTTCTTGAGCCAGAGGCAGGGTTTATTGGCCAGAATGGATTTTTAATGCAATGCATTTCTCCAGTCCTTTTTGAATCTTGTAAAAAGCTGAGATAAATTCTTTTTAATATCAGCCACTTTGTTCTGCAATTTTCAGAGCAATCTAACTCTAAAAATTATGGGAAAGAATGAAATATTTTGTCTCATAATAGGCAAGGAAACGATTTTGTTCCACTCATCAGTGTGTTGCAGTCTTCTAAGATCAAAGAGCACTGCTACTTCCCTTTTAGGAGCACAAGAGAGAATGAAGAAAAAAAAAAAGAAAATGCATTTATAAAGTAGCTGTATCTTCCTTTCCTTAAGTTGATTTTGCTGTTTAGCTGATATCTGCCAATCAGCATGAAGTTTCAATGGATGTCTGGCTTTAAAGATATCCAATGTTGATTTAATTTAAGATAGAGAAAGACAAGGGTATAAAAGGAAGAATCAGTCAACAAGAAAGGCATAAGTCAAATGCTGTAGCAGCTGTCCTTTTCTAGAAAAAGAGAAACAAAAGGCAAATGGATCAGTCTCAACTATGATTTTTGCACTGCTTAAACTGCTGCTCAGAGAAAGGGACTCACAGAGATAGTTCCATTTTTCACCACCCTACAAGATAGCAAATGGAAACAGAAGCAGCTGACATAGTTCAGCAGCAGGTTCAAAAAGCCACTGGCAGAGTTCTGTCTGAAAAGATAAGTAAATCATGGCATGAAAGATAAGCAGTGATGTGGCCTGTAAACACTGTAGGAACAGATGAATCAATAAAGGGTCACTTATCTCTAGACAGAAAGTTACACTTGAGCATGAAGTTCCTGACTGAAATTAGGGAGTTAATTATTATATTTATATATGACTTGAGAAAAAAAGAGTATGGACAAATAGAAAAAAAATATTTACATTAATCAAAACTAGAAAAAGCCAGGAGGATCTCCTCAAGAGAATCCTGCTGAAACAATGTGAGAGCTGGCAAACAGACAAGTGTGAGGGAAGTGGTCTGAAGGACTCTTCTGCATTACTGGTATGGAAATGCAATGCAGCCACAAAAGCCCTGCATCCATGCTCACTATGAACTTCTGCTTGCAGGTACAGTCAAAACATTGGGATGTAAAAGGATGAAAAAGAAAAATCTTAACTCATAAGGTCCCAAAGTAAACAAAATGCTCACCCTTGCTTTCAACAGTAAGCCTGTTCTGAGCTTCATATCTCAAGAAAAGAGTTTAACTAGAAAAAAAGGGATAGTGCAAAAATTAATGGATATAGCACAATAAAGGCAGAAAATAGACAAACAGAAAAGACTGTGACTCTTTAGAGAATAAGTGAACAAAAGCAGATATACTGGAGAAAATTTTTCTTTACCCTGCTATAAATCAAAAGGAAAGTATCACTTGAAGTATTTAGAAGGCAACACTTATCCACATCTGAGGAAATGTCATCTCTTTAATTAGAAAACAAAAAGGCTAATAGCCCATGGATATCTTTATTTCAAGGTGTCAAGTAATAAAGAGCCTTGCAGAGTAAACAACAGGATCAAACACCTATGGTGCAAGCAACACACACTGACACTAGACAAAATTAAATAGAAGAAGAAGCTTCTATCTGTTTTTCAAGCTAGCTACATTAGCTTGACCACTGTAAGATTTTTACAGTTTCTGTGTCTTCCTGGAATGTACACCACAAAGTGGTGTATGATGGAAAGACAATGGAACAAGCAGAGACCTGTGCTCCTGCTGCTCAGTGCAGCACTCCCTGGACTTCACTGGCTGTGACGTGGGTGCAGTCCAGCCAAGACAGGGCTGGGCTTTGTTGAAATGTGGCTTTGTACAGCCACACTGAATGTGGCTGCAAGCACTGAGGACCACCAGCACTGCTCTGCCTCTCCTGCACACTGACTCTGCTGTGCTCCACCTCACCCTAGACAGTACCTGCCAGACTGGGTTATGAGGAAATAAGGACCAGCCTTATTTCCTTTGATGCCTCCTGTGATTCCAAGTAGAAATCAACACAGTGATGATAGCAATGCTACCTCTGGATGCAGACAGCAGTCACTCTGCTGAGGACACAATCAGAAATAGGCCACCTCCCTCACTCAGCTCTACTATTTTGTCCCTTTACTGTTTATTTTCCTAATCAAAAATAAACAGCACTCCTCACTGCTGCAGTCCTCACTGTAACACAGCCAAAATATTTTACAATTTAATTCTGTGTTCTTAAAATATGCTAACTTCAAATGATCACATTGATTGGGGCTTCCTCTAAGAGGATGACACAGCATTTGTAGACTTCAGAAACCAGCTGTCTCTGAACAAGTGAAAAGACTTGTTAAATGGGAATTCAAGTAAAAAGAAGAATTACTGTATGTAAAGAGGTAGTGAAAACTGACAGCTGTTTTGTTGTTTTCATGGAAATACCTTGTGGATGACCTGAAAATTTCATATGGACCACAGTATTGGCTTGAAAATGGGTGAATTATATTGGGAGTGTGCTCTTACAGAAACTTTTAATGCATTATTTATTCTAAAAGAAACATGATCACCAATTTTTATTCAAATGGACTTGAGACACGGTTGCCCTATGGAAATAGGCAGGCTTGCTTAAAGGGACTTTGCACAAAATGTACCACTCTTTAATATTTATGAGACTTTTCTCAAGTTTGCTAAAGTTCATGTCTCTTTTTATTGCACGAGTCACAATATTTAGACTTAGTTAAAAGTAATTTATTCCCACTAATTCTGATCAAATAATTCTAATATAATTCTAATAATTCTGATCAAATAATTCTAAAACCATACATCCAGGAAAATCTGTAGTGCAAAATACCCAGTTTCTCCCATTCAGATATCTGGTCCACTGATACTCCTGACACTGCAGCACACATAGGTAAAAACCTCCTCAGTGCATTAAAACTATTTATTCAAGGTACCTCTGCTTAAATGTTTGAACCCAGAAAATCTCTGAGAGTCCTGCTGTTCAGTTCTCAGTTGAACTGTTTCTTTGTTTGCAAATGCAATAATTACTAGAACTGATAATAGAAAAAAAGTTGGCAGACCTTGAAAAATAATGTATTTTATAAGTCAAGCCTATCCATTTGTGACCAGATTGTAACTGGACCACTACAACAAAAATAGCACAGGTACAGTTCCTACCATAAAAATCACTTTTCCCAGTATACTTCTTCTATAATTTCTCTCTTTCTCCCTCTCCCCATATACCATTTTTGTGATGGCAGTTAGCCAAAGGCATGCAAGAATGAATTGCACTGTTGTGGCATTTAAATTATATCAATACTGAAATGCAGAATAGAGTCCTTTTCTATTTTATCTCTAAATTGAATGCTTTCACAGAGAGGCACTGTTATCTGCATTACAATTTGAGAGCTACATTAGTAAATCTTGAATGCTCTGAATTAGCGTATTCAACTTTTGAGATGGATGGTTGAGCTCAACACAAAAAATGTATTAAGCTGAAGATATGGCTTCATTTGGAGTGAACATGTATTTTGAAGAATATATGGGATTCAGAAACCAAGCCGAAATTTCCAGGCAGCCTGCATCCAAATGAATGTTACCCCCTTTTTAAAGTAAATATTTTTAGATTTTTCTATTTAAAACTATGCATTCAAGATGATTCTCCAGGAACTATTTCCCTGTTAGATGAGGAAATTATGCAAATTCCCACTTTCACACAATGATTGGAGCAGTCTGGAAATGCTTCCTGTGAGTAGGTTCTCATCCCTCCTGTGGCACATTGTAAGCACACTAGTAATGCTGCAAGTATATTGATGGGTCCTTCAGCTGCTAAACAGTTGTAAGGGTCTGAGGAAATGAATTAAATATCTGAGTGTGTTTCAGAAGTTTTGTCCTTAGGACTTCAGTGACAGAAACCTCTCAGTGCCTCACAGTGACCCAAAGACCCTTTTGGTCTCTAACCAATCTGCAAGTTTTCAGGTTTCTGAGATGCCACAGCTGCCAGGTGCATCTCTGGGATAATCCTGGAAATGCAAGAGGCTGTGCTTGCTGCTCTCCAGGGTGGGTGCAGAAACAAAAACACCCCTCATTTTCACAAAAAAATACACAAAGCGAACAAGAACATTTAAAATCTATGTTTGTGGAAAATTGATAAATAAAATGATGATCAAATTGTCTTATTATCTTGTGATGAGTGAAACATGTATTCTGAAGCGTAGTCTGTGTTTTCTTTTTTTGTGCATAGCTGAAATTTGCTGACAGATATCCAAAGTGCAGCTGCTTCTGTTAAAAAAAAACAAAAAACACAGAAAGACTATTTACTTCACTTGAGCTCAAATGATAATTGCTGTGAACCCACTGGTAGTGTAAAAGAAAAGTATTCCCCCAATTGAAAAAATTGGGTCAGAAATAGTTATTTAAAAAAAAAAGTTTTTTGCCACTAAAAATTGTTTCATTTGTGAAACTGATATAAGTTATATTACTGGAATAAAATGTGCCCTCAGTACCAGTATTATTTGAAAATGCTGACCCAGAAACCCATCTGTGAAAAACAAAGTCCTTTGTTCAAAGAAACCTGAAAAAGACGGAAGGACTTTGGGGAGAAAAACTCAGATGGGCTATGTTTGCAACCTCATAACAAGGCAGGTTTGAGAAGAGCCCCAGAGATCTCTGGCCGTGGCTGGAGATGGATCAAAGGAGTTTGCTTTATGCAGGAAAAGGAAGGTCAGGGCTGAGGTTGGAGTTCCACCTGGCCCAGGGAGAGGTGTGACCTTGCACTCAGCTGGACACCACCAGCTCTGCCACCTGAACCCAGGCAGAAACTGCAAGGACTCTTGTCAGTATTTTTAGCCCTTTTCCTCAGATATCATGTGCCAGCAGCTGATTTTCCTCTCTTGGTAGCTCCTTGCACCGGAGGAGCCATGCTGACCTTGGTGACACAGATACACTCCAACACATGCCTGGGAGAGGAAAAGCCTCCAGCACCCAGCACCACAGTTCAAAACCAGCCTGCAGCTCACCCTGGCCCCACCCCAAGAAATTATATTATTTTTGCCAGTGCATAAAATAGTGTTATATGTTGAAGTGCAAAATATCCCTTTTCTTTCCCCTTTGACTTAAAAAACCCTAGAAGGGTTCAAGTTTACATTTCAGTTTAATAAAGAACCATTTTTTATTGAATTCTGCTGGTGATGCCCATTAGGGAACCTGTTAGAGGTTTCAGGTGAAGTCTTGATCCCTTTGATCTTGAGTCCATGGGGATGAGGAACAGGTCACATTACTTTGATCTGAAGGAGATGATATGGGATCACATTCATATGCTCCTTGGTCTTCCTGTAGCCAGAAACCTTGCTTGCAATTTTTGTGCAACATAAAGATTGATTTATTTCCTCAAACAAATCTATGGAGCCACCTCCTAGGAGAAAGGGTTGGCCCCTGCCAGGGCAGGGGGTGCAAGTTGTTCAGTTTCTCAAAGACCTCCTGCCTCACCTCTCCCCCACCTGTTATAGACAGCTGTTAAAAAGCTGTCTTTTATTTACCATTCTATGATTCTGTTTGATTTGATCCAATGCCATTATGTGGCAGATGCTGAGTCCATTCCTGCAGAAAGGTAAAGTGATGTTTATCTACTTGCACAGCAGATACATTTTATCCAGGATTTTCAGATGCTCACATCAGAGACTCACACAGGAGCCAGAAGAAGAGACTGCTATTCTGATAGGCTTGTATACTCATTTTCTGTAGGTTTGCTGTTCACAAAAAGAACAGTTTTAATGCATCACTGGTATAGCTGAGCATGTGATACCACCCATGAAGGATCTCCCAGAAACTCTTGTGTTTCTCTCTCTTTTCCTGACAAATGCCTCTCAGCTGTGGCATTTCTAGTCCAAGGTGGACCTGATAGTGTTGTTCGTGAAAGCATATGGAGGATGTGATGCATCATCATTTATTTATTAATTATTCATTATTTAGTTGCTATTTAATTATTTATTTATTATTTAAGATTTATAAGAAACTAATTCTTCACTAGGAGAGTGATGCCCAGAGAATCCCTGGAAGTGTTCAAGGCCAGATCGAATGTAACATGAATAATGTTATCCAGTGGAAGGTGTCCCTGCCCACAGCAGGGGGGGAACAAGATGATTAAAATTCCTTCCAAACCATTCTATGATTCTGTTTGATTTGATCCATTGCCATTATGTGGCTGATGCTGAGTCCATTCCAGCAGAAAGCTGAAGTGACGTTTGTCTACTTGCACAGCAGATAAATTTTATCCAGAGTAAAGCACTGACCCTCTCAGCACCTGGATGCCTTCCTGCAGGAGACTGCTCTTGCACACCTCTCTAACTGGTGGGATGACCTTTATCTGGCTATAAGCTGGAGGCCAGACCCCAGCTGGTTTGTTACCCTTTGCTCCCCTCAGAGTTCCTGGAGAGAGAGCAAGGCAAGTATCTGGGAGAATTGTTCTGAAACCCTCTGATTGCAAAGAATGAGGCCAGAGGTTTCTAGGACAGCTGCAGGTCTTTAAGGAATAATTTCACAGCAATTCATGCTGTATTTAAAGGATATATTTTATTATTTGATCCTTATACATAGGACATCCCCCCTGTTTATTCTGAGCACATGGTGTTGAAGGACCCACTGAAGGCTTTGGGCTTTTCTTCTCTTGGCATTACCCTGTTCTGGTACCCTGCATGTGGGGGAAGATTCCCCATGTGTTGTAGAGCTTAGCTGGAAATCAGTTCTGATTTTATCCATTAGTTTTGCCTCTTCCCTGTGCTCCAGTTTTCAGAGTATTTACTTCAGAAATAATTTAACTACCATCTCTCAGCCTTCAAAGCAGCTTTGTCTTCCCTCCCTTACATTAGCTATGCCTGAAAAGCACAAGAAAGTGTGTTTCAAGAAACCATTGCCCTCCAGCTACCTTCTCCTGCACTGGATCCCACCAGTCAGCTGGATTTGGATCTCTGCTCACCAAAGGTACCGGGTCACAGTGTGAAATACTGGTGGTCTGAGGGTCTCTGACCACTCTCCCTGGTGGTGGTGGGGATGCTCCCAGATGTGGCAGATGACAGAATCACACCATTTTCCATGCACAGATCCAAGGCGTGGCTGCACTTGGTGTCTGTTGTGCTGTGGACACAGGAGAGGAGCAGTCTCCAGGAGGGATGGGTTGAGCAAAGAGGAGCCATAAAATTCTCCAGAAGAGCACATCATGTGGGGGTGAAGAAAGAGCCTTCCTTTTGGCTTTTCCTGGTTCCTTGTGTTGTATGCACAGCAAGGGGCCAAAAAAAATCATGGGAAAGTCTCCTCCTACAGAAAGCACAATACTTGGATACAAGTATATGAAGCAGTTCTGTGTTCTGGGACTGTTAATGCGTGGAGTGATTCACTTGATACAACAGCATAGGTCGGCATGAAATTAATGTGGGGCTAAAAATAGGTTCTGAACCTCTGAAATTTCCAGAATACCAGTATCTTTTAGGTGTTCCAGCAACTAGACTGCAATAACAGAGACATGAAATTGTACTCAAAAGCTTGAAAACAGACAGGCACAACAGAGCAGAGCAATGTAGCAATGTGAATAAGTGAACATAAAGTGTGACTAGTAAGGAAGTACCATGGTCCAGAGAGATAAGTCAACAGAATGTAAGGTGAGGTCTAAAAATGAAAGTGATGGCATCATATGAAATGAAAGCCAATCAAACTCGAGGAACATTTTTTATATTTCTTGTGATCAATCTCACCAAAACACATAATTATTGTAGCCGTTGGTTTACACTAAACCTATTTACTTCCTGCTCTTAACAGCCCCTTTTGAAGCCAACAGATTCTCTTGGATCTCTGTGGAGAGCACAACTTCCTTTTAAATTGATAAATTATAGAGTATATTATCCTGCTTTTTAAACAGTACTGATGAAATGCTTTCAACTCCACAAAATACATATCCTCCTTTTGAATGCATTCTGTCAAATGTGAATCTGTTTTAATTGGTTATTGCTGAAGGATGTATATAAAATTAAGAATTTAGTCTCTACCTCAGGAATTACTGTGCCATGGTTCCTATAAAAATTCTCAAGCAGTTTGTTCTAGCATCTTCCCTGTCCTAGATATCCCTGCTAGGTTGGTTCAAGCTCAGGTGTGTCCCAATGGGCCCCATGTGCAGCTGGGACAATGGCAGCAATGGGCCTGAAAACTCAGGATGTTCCAGAAGGACTTATCTAATTTATTTAATTTTGTCTCTTTTCTTCTGAAAATAGAAATGTACCACTTTGTTTCGGAGCTTCATGAAAACACAAATGCATATTCACATACTCTACACAAACATTTTGCTATAAATGGGTGTTTTCTTCATGCATTACTTTGATTTCACATTAAATCCTTTTTTTGTGTGTGTGTGTGTAGGAAATCAGAAACAGAACTTTGTTTTCTAGTGCAGCTGACACTTTACAATTCAGGGGTGAGAAAACAGGAAGAGAGTAAAATGTATTCATATTTAAGTATCAGAAGGTATCCCTCTGGTCTTATTTTGGCTAGGGTCAGGAACACCCAATAGGCTAATGACACCAGTGGCATTTATAAAGCCTGAGAGACTTTTGCCTTCAGCACTTCTCCCTGCTGCTATAAAATTTATGAGCGTTATATGCCACCTGGACCAGAAGGTCTCTGCTCTTGTAGTGTTTATGAGCTTTGCAGGAGAGCCAGGAGTTAGGAACTCTGAAATCTTAGAGAAACTATTGAAATTCCAGAGACATAGACTGAGACATTTGCAATTCTTATAACCTTTTTTGCATAGGAAATAGATTTCCATCAATCAGGAGGTATAGGGGCATTCCTATGGGAGTACCTAACTGAAATTAGCCCAACAGTCTCACTCTAAAATAGTAAAAGGCTCTAGTCTGAGCTAACATAACAAACCCAAGTTATTAGGTGTAGCTAGCTTTGAGATAAGATTTCTTTGCCTTTCCTCCAGCTATTAATAGCAACAGAGAAAGATGAAGGTTTATGTTGTTTTTTCCCAAAGGTTGAAAACTCTGGTATGTGCTAGGGATTCGAAATGTTGAAAAGTGCTGTAGAGTAGCCCTGAGGTTCCTGAACAGCTTATTTGACTCCGAGAAAAATTTACAATTAATTAATTTAATTTTCATGTGTGTTTAGGTAGATTTGTCATGATAATAATAATAATTAAAAAAATCCCTATAATCTTAACTGAGAAAGATTTTTGCCCTTTTGCAGCAAGTCTTCTGAAGTAGTCATAAGGAGAACCTTAAAAAGCAACACACGGTTCTGTTTAACCCTGTATATGCCACATGCTTCAGTGTCCAGACAGCACTGGGATTATGGCAGACACAATCCTGAAACCCTGACCGTGAAAACTGTGAAGTGACAGATAACCAGGGGAGAGAAATAAATTAAAATCTAAACTGCTTCTTGGTTTACTGCAAGCAGACTGTTGAAGAAAATTCAAAGCTTACACTGAGTATGGTCTTAAGTAATTTTTTTAAATATCCAAACTAATTTTGTAAACTGAATTGAATATTACATTGGGCCTCCCATGTGATCCAGAGGAAGAAAGACTTTGACTGCCTTAGGGAGGAGAAACCTTCAGATGAATAAAGTTGTACCTCCTCAATTAGGAGCTATGTGATTGCTGGGGCAGATGGGCTCAGACTAAGAAAACAAACACCACCATAGAGCAAGGAGAGCTAATCTCAAAGCAAAGCTTATGAGCTGCAGTCTCATTTTCCCTGCCATCGAGGAATGAAAGCAGGACTGAGAACATGTCTAGCAGTTGAACTGAGGTGCTAATTGTACAAGAAAGCAGCAGATTCACAGGAGGGAGAAGCACCTTCAAAGTCCTCAGCCTGGAAAAGGGTGATGGGGGTAGAAAACATTTAGAGACAAGAAGGAAGGGAAAACTTGAGTGAAGTGCTGTCTCCTGTAACTCATTCTGTGCTAAAAATGTTTCTAGAGGTACGTGCTCCAAAGGGCCTGTCTGCAAATCACTTAAGAAAACTGGGTGGGTCTCCACCAGCCCCAGCAGCAGCCTCTGGAGGAGGAAGGATGGTTTGGCTCAGCTGTAATGACACAGCTCTGCCGGGGAGGCCTGGTAAAATGTGCCATACTTTTCTACATCTAGAGTGATTTTGACTAGCTTTTTAATATACTTCCAGCTTCCAGCAGACCTGGAAAATATTAATTCTGGAGACCAGTTCCTGGTTATTCTCATATTACTCTGGACTGCACTGAAAAAGATAATTTGCGTGGATGCTCAACTTTCTGATCTATTGTCCAGTTTCAGTCATGTTGGACAATAGAGCAAAAGTCTCAGAGAAAATCAGGCTCCTACAGACTCCACAGAAAGCTGCAGGCTACACAGAGAAGACACTTTGGTTCAAATACCCACAGGCTTACCTCAGCCACTTGAAAGTCTTGAAAGAGATGTGCAGTTGAAATGTTGCCTGTATATAGCTGTCAAACTATTCTGCAGAAAGAGATTGTACATACATGCAGAGACAACAGAAAATCTTACTATAATTCAGTCCTAAAGCCAATCAAACAAGAGACATAAATCTGTAGTCAACTAGGTTCTGAAAAAACAGGTGCTTGCAAAACTGTTCATTATCTAATTAAATTTTCTATCCATTCTCTACATGTTAATAATCTCCATACGCATGCTTATGATCTGCCTGAATCTACAGACCAAAACCAGTGACTCAAAATGCACAGGATAAAGTGAAAATGTCAGTACTGCATGTTCCTCCTGATAGTGTACTGGAGACTTAACTCTTTAGTCAGGGTAACCCAGCTGGATTTTCTTCCTGTACTGGATCAAAAAAGAGTTTAATCTACTAAGTGTTATAGTGGGCAGTGAGAGCATTAGTAGTAGCACAGCAGGGCCCTGAATTGAAGTGATCAAAGCCAATGAGCATGTTCTTAAATGCATGTTCAGGAGTTTGGCTAAACTAGGTAATGGTCTTGATTATAATCTAAAAAAAGTTATGATTCAATTTAAAAGAAAAAGTCAGACTTATTCAGGTTACAGGTAATTTGGGCTGGATTAACAATTAAGGTTAGTTAAAAAAAGAAATATACAACTTGCATTATTTGTTATTGGATTTATCAGAAAAGATTCATTTATGTGAAAGCACATATCTTATTTGTGGAAAAATCCCTAAAGAATAATGAAGGCAAAATTACTACTTACTTCAGAAATTCAATATTTTTAATTGCTTCATACTAATATTCAATGATTTTGCAGGCTGACTTTTGATGCCTTCTGAAAAGGGAGAAATTAGAGGTTTCGTGTTCTCAAGTAAACAGTTTGTGGAGAGAAAGGAAGAATTTCAGGGAAATTAGGAGAGTTTCATTTCAAAGTCAGAAGGAAAATCATGAAGGTATGATTTTGAAGGCTGAGTGAAAGTTGAAAAGCTAAAAAGTCAGATGATTCCCTTTTCATACTGGGGAGATAAATTCCTTGTATATGTTCATTAGGAGTAATTGTGATGTGTGGTAGCATCTCCCCCAGTTTTAAATACCATAATCAAAACTGTTACTCATAGATGAATTTATGTAAAAAGAATGGATATTTTTCCCTTCCCCATGAATTTCGAAAAGCTATCAAAAGGTATTTTATCTGTCCATTAGCTCTCATCACAGCCCAATTACATCAAATTACAGATTGAGAGTTTTTCATGATTGCTTTGAAATAGAAGTCCAATGTTGAAAACAAACTGAAAATGTAGGATGAGTACATAATGTACAGTTTCACATACAAAGTAAAATCTCTATTATGCATAAGCACTTTAAAGTTTCTTAGGATATAACTTGGGACCTTGCTAGCTCCTCTTTTCTTCCTAAGTCAAAGAATTTAAAATGATTACATTCTCTTTCATTTAAACGGCCTGAAACTAAAATATTTCATCATTGAACTATCAGCTGCACACAGCAGAATGAAAGGATTTGCTTCTGCATCATGAGACTTGCTTGGGTTCTGGTGCAAAGCTTTATGTTTTGGATAACATTGTCTCTCAAGACCTGAAGGTCAGATGTTGTACAACATTTCTCTGTATTTCAGAGAGCTGTGCCTTGACCTCTCAGTAGCATGAGAAAGCAGAATTGCTATCAATTAGGAGCAGAAATATCTATGATTCTATGAGAAAAAAAACTTATAAAACTCATTAGTAGATGTCCGAAAATGTATCCATTTTGCAGCTAATATATTTTGAATCAAAGCCACAAATAATTTTTAAAATAGAAATGCAAGATTTCATTAGACATTCTTAATTATACAAGTATGCAAATATTCTAAGCCTTTGCTGTTTTCTTAACCAAAATAAAGATTTACATGAAAAAGAATTCATAAGCAAGGTGAGTAATTTTCTCTGAATATCCACAGCTTTTGAAAATGCCCCAAAAAAACATTAACTTCTTTCTAAGAGAACTGCTTTCTGTCAATTACGTGTTAAATGTGCAAAGGAACACCATAGCTAAAAAGAATGCAAGTGTAGAAAAGAATTTTTGTGTCCTATTCCTCTGTTAGAGATGCCAAATATGCCTTTTGCCAATAAAGGACCTGAAAGTTGACAGAAAAGCATTAGACACAACAGAAATCCATCACTACAGAAAAACCTGAGAAAAGGAGATATGACAAATCACATGGGCTAAATCTGAGCAGCTTGGAGTCCCTGCAGATCCTGTGAAAAATGAGGCATGTGGATTGACAATACAGGTAGCAGAATGTCTCTCTCCTGAAATGTAGACTTGATCCAGCTCTCAACAATTTTTGAGTAACAGACAAGTGAAGCCAGAAGTTGTGTAAAAAACTAGCACGAATGAGATAAGAATAAAGGGGAAAATGTCCTTAGGTTAATTACTACACTTTGCAGGATGTATAGACAACCCACGTTAGTGTGGCTGCTCCAGGACAAGAATGTTGTGATGAGATGAGATCTGGGGCTTCAGCTGCCCCCTGGGCCATGAAGATGGGCAAAGGGAAAGTGGGCACTGAGAGGAGCAGGGGACCCAACTCACTCCCCACAGAAGAGAGGGATAACATCCTTACTCTGCCAGAAGTCCTGCAATCACAAATGTGAAGGAGAGAAGCTCCTATTTTATCTGGTACAGCAAAACCTAGGCAAGGAAGGGTGGAACAGCTCACTCATGATGATACAGAAAGCATATGGCAGCGGTAGGTTTTTGGGGAAGGGCACTTTTCCCTTTAGTACTTCATTTTACTACCTGTTTTTGGCATGAGGCAACACAAGTTTATCCTCTGGCAGTTTATGCTGTGAGGTCTCTTTTGTTGAAAAGGAACTGGAGGAAGGAGCAAATGGAAAGACACAGTAGTACTCCAGAGCAGCTCAGGCAGAAATGCAAACTAATAAAAATGATGATGATGTTAATAATAATACGATATGTGAAATAACTACAGCTGACATATGATCTATTGATTAAAGCCTTTCATATGACAGGATGACAGCCAGCAGAAACAGGAAATCAATAACTCATTTAACTGCAAAGAACGACTCAACCTCCTCCAGGCCAAAGAGAGACAGGGCTGCTTCAGCAGACAGTATGAACTCATTTGATCTACTTTTGTGAAAAAGAAAGGTTTAATTATACTAAATAATGTGTTTCCTTGAATCCAGCAGGGAAGGAGGAGTTGTTAGGTAGCTTATGAGCAATTAGTCAATCTAACCAAATAGCAGTGTTCATGCATTTTAAAGCACCTTTCTGGGATATCAGGATTTTTAGATAAACCAATGACTGTAGATTCCATGAAACATGAATTTAAGTACATATAACAAAGGCAGGAAAGGCAATGTTTTCAGGAACTTGCATATTATTTATATATTTGATACAAAATGCAGATTCTTCCCCAAAAAATTAGTTGTCTGCCACTAGGAGTTGACAAGCCACAAAAAACATGTCCATGAGGAAGTCCTGATGAAGGAATGTTCTTCACACTGGATATAAGAACATTTCTCCAGGAAGGAGCACGTGGGTGTATCTATTGTTGCTGTTGGTCTCCTGGGCCACAAGGGTTTTCTAATCCATGCACACAATCAAGAGATTTTTACCCCATCTATTTTTTTTTTGTTTGCTTTGTTTTTCTTTTTATTTTTTCATTTTTTGAGGCAAGTGTTTTAGTTCTAAGGGTTTTTGTCTTAATTCCTATAAATGAGCCTCTTGCAAAAACAGAACAGGAAACAACTCATGCATTTTTAATGGAGAAAGCAGGATAGCCCAGGAACTCAGGATCCATGGACGGAGTACACATCACATGATATT
Organism: Thryothorus ludovicianus; assembly: GCA_013397245.1. Lineage (NCBI taxonomy): Eukaryota > Metazoa > Chordata > Aves > Passeriformes > Certhiidae > Thryothorus > Thryothorus ludovicianus. Next base: position 619,214 of record VZTB01005582.1, on the reverse strand, counting down.
TTTGTAACTTGTGTACAAAAGACCTGCTGCACCATAAGCCCAAAGTTACTGAGATTCAAAAAGAATCAAAAGGAAATAATTCTATGGTTTGCACGTTGTGATTTGTGGGCATCTTATAAGGAGTCATACTTGCCTTATTTCTATTTCTAAGAAGAGAATAAAGCAATAAAAAAAACCAGGAAGACAACAAAGCAATTTGTAAAACTACCCAGGAAGGCACCTGACTGCACCAGAAATATTGCATTTTCATGCATACAAGCCACAAGTGATCTGCAGAGAAAACTGATTCTCTACAGTTTCACAGAAAAAAAGGGTGTTCTACATGTAGTTTCACAAGAGAAGGTTTACCACAAGCACACTTGTACCTCCAGTACCTCCCCTGCCATTTTTCTTCTCTCCCACAGCTCACTCCTTCTTGCAATCCTGAGGGGAGAAATCCTTCAAAGGCTTGAAGGATGTTTGTTAAATATTTGTTACCCAGGGTGCAGGGTGCACACTGAGGGACATGAAAAATGAGCACCTCAGCAATGCTGGGTACTCATCCCTGGAGGGGAAAAGCGACAACTTTGATTAAATTCCTTATTTTATCTTTGCCCACACCACTTAACCTCGCCACAGTGCAACTGCTGCTATTTAAGTTGCCAGGATGGTGGCACTTGGGCTCCCACTCAATAAGAAGGCATCAAGGGAGGACTGAAGAATTTTCCATCACATTCCTTTTTTTCTCTGTACATCTCCCCTGAACACAGAGATCCACTCCTGAATAAAGGCAGATTCCAGTTGTTTCTTTTCAGGAACTTGAATTAATTCTTTTTGTTTATTCTGATAAATAGTTTGTTTCTTGTTTAGTAATTATACCAGATGGATTTGATTTAATATATTATTTACTACCAATACAATGATACCCTGATAATATGGCTATAAGTCATCTTTTCTTGCAACCTTGTTGACAATCTCAGTGAAGAGCCAAAGATCAAAAGTGCAGGAATGCTAAATAACCTGTTAATCAAAAATATTGCAACAAAAATTAACTGGCAATGTATTCTGAGGAAATCCACAGAGTCATTGGTAATCCTTGTCAGTTCTCACTTCTAAAAGAGGTGTTTGTTTCCAGAGCAATAAATGGTTCACAAAAATAAATTAAAACCAGACTATAGAGAATTAATGAATCCATAATTTCAATATGCAGAGATAAGGATGAAAGCTCAGAGTTAGGCAAGAATGCATTTTTATTCTGCTTATTTTTGTAGCTTGACCAACAAAGAGTTAATTTATTCTTAGTTTAAGAAAAAAAATATGCACACACTCTTGACTTGATTTTGAAGTTTTCCTACTAATATAACTGTTTTCTATAACTATCAGTACCAAGCACCACATTCAGAGAATTGTGGATTCTCAGTATTTGGTACAGCAGAGTAGTTAAACCCTATCCCAGACTCCCAGGAAATGCCCAACCATGTCATAGGCTCACCAGTTATAAGGACAGCACCAGGCCTCTGGGCATCTTGGAAAGGTTCCAATATCTATTCCAACATTACAAAGAGCAACTCTGTTTTTTGAGCCCAATACAGGCAAGGCTACTGCCTTTAAAGCCCCCCAACAATACTGTTATTTTTGTATGGACATCTAGAGGTTCAGGAATTCACATGTTGAAGAGTTTGATGATATTGCCTCATTTTAGGGACAAAGCACATGATTATTTTAGTTTCACCTCTACAGTTCAGGCAAACCAGTGCTGCAGTGAAGGGGAATCATCCAGGGTGGCTAAGGTTGGGATGTCCCAAACAGAGTTGCTAAAATTTCCCTAACAATAAGTACTGGATCTACATGGAGACTGAAAAAGGTGACAATTATTTGGAATAGGAATGAAAACAAATCCTGAGCTATTTTTTGTGAGCTGCCAGCTGAGCAGGTGCTAGTTGGGACATGGACATTCAACACAAAGACTTCCCTACCACAAAGTCTCACTGCAATAACGTCAAGAATGTCACAATTCAAGGACATTAAGACATGGAAAGCTGTACTTTGCACAATTCAATGTTTATTTCTATTCTAGAAATTTCTATAGTAGGTTAAAGATTTATTATTTTTAAACTGTCCCTGTGATGGAAATATTCTTCTCCTTTTACAGCTGAGGAACCCAAAGTGTTCAGTCTATCAACCCTGTATCATGTTTTGGTCCAGGCTGTCCCATCTGCCTCCCAAAAAACCTGCCTGCAGCTCTGATGGCTCCTTGGAAATGCAAAAACACAAGACCTGAAAGCCCACAACTGCACACTGCCCTAAAGATGTCTCTGTTGGCAGCAGTGGAAGATCCAGAGCACCACCAGAGCTTGGATCAATTCAGAATCCCTCATGCCCCTGGCCACCATCAAGCAATCCTATGCTCAGTTCTCCAAGCCTGGCCTGGCAGGTTCTGTAGCTGGGGTGATCCAGCCACACCTTCACCACAGGAGCATGATATTCCCAGTGCAGAAACTGGGCATGGTGGGAAATGCAGCTATGCCCAGAGAGCATCTACCTCATCCTTTGGACCCTTTGACCCTTTGTGCCTCTCTAGGATTGTTCTTGAAACTGTGTGGTTTGAGAATCTCATGTTGTAATGCAGCATACCTGCTGACGTCTCTGGAGGAATTTTTGAACTTGTACAAATTAATTATCCCTCCTACCCACACATCATTTCTTTGGCAGGCTTGGACAATTTGTTCATTAGCTACCAGATAAAACCACATATTTTTTCCCTTCAAAGCTAATTTTCAGTTAATATTGTGTATGAGTATTTTCTGTATTCTTTTCCATAGGTTAATTATTTAATTTACCATTTCTGAAGCTTAATCTAAAACACCAAGGCTAGACAGAGAATCACAGGATTAGGCTGGAAAAGACCCCTCCTTGATGGAGGCTTATATAAAATATGGGGACAGATTTTCAATAAGGACTATAAGGACTGTTGCTACAGGACAAGAGGTAATGGTTTTAAGCTAAAAGGCGGTTTCAGGCTGCACATGAGCAAGAACTTTTTACTATTAGGGTGGTGAAGCACTGGAACAGGCTGCCCAGAGATGTGGAGATGTCCCTTCCCAAGGAACATCCAAGGTCAGGTTGAATGGGTCTCTGAGCAACCTGGTCTAGCTGAAAATGACCCTGCTCATTGCAGAGGTGTTGGACTAGATGGCTTTTAAAGGTCTCTTCCAATTCAAACTATTCTATGAATCTGTAATTCTGACTGATGCCAAAAGCCATATGTATCATTTACTAAGAAAATGGACTTTCTTTCTTGGTTCAGCAAATGAAAGGCAGCAGAAGCAGCTGCACAGGGACTGCAGATGGCCCTGGGGAAGGGCAGGGCTGGAATCAAACACCTGCTTAAAATGAGAAATGGGAAGGTAGGAAGCTTATGGGTTTTGCTTTCATTACAGATCCAGCCCTGGGCAAGATTGACACACACTGTTAAAGTGTTTAAGTGTTAAAAGAGCTTGCATTGTGTTATACAAAGTGTTCATGCTGTCATGGCCATGCACAAGTCAGAAATGAAATTGAGAAACTAATAAATCCAAACATACCTGCTCTGTGTCTGAACAGACAAAATCCCCTCCAGGGCCCTACCAGCACACCTGAACTTTGATAACCCTGTGATGTTCTGCCTAGCACAGACTTCCAGCTGTGGCAGTGACTTTCTATAAAGCTACAAAACTCCAAGCTAACCATTAAAATCTGTTAAGGCTAGAGCTGGATGGATTTTCTCAGGACAGGTGTTAACTGTCCTCTTCCAGTTGTAGTTGAAAGAAGGAATTAACCAAGTACTGGCTGGGATTTAGGAACCCTGGGGCATACTGCCTGCCCAGACCCACCTGGAGTGCCAGGACTGCCACCTTGTAACGTGCCTGGGATGCACAGAGACTCCCCAATGGGAGATAGAAATGGCACGAGTGAGAAACACATGGCCAAAAGCATTACTCTTGCATTTTCTAAAAATCTCACACAAAGTCAGCAGTTAAATCCATAAAGCAATCTCAGAAGGCAGGACCTTTTTCCTAAGGCAGAGGAAAATTGATGAAAGTTTTCTACTTTCCCATGCTCAGAACAAAGGGCTGTTGAGGAGAATTTGTGGGGCAGCTAGTGAACCTCCTCGACAAAAGTGTAAGGCTGACTTTAATGTATTCCTGTCACAAGCAGTGAAGAGGTTTATTAAAGAGCACTGAACTCCAAAACCTGCTTTAAAGCTGTTAAATCTGATCTTTGGTTCTTAACACGGTTATGAAATACATGAAGCCAATTGGCTGCACAGCAGCTGCTGCGACTTCTCTGCACAAGTTATGCCCCTGCCTCCACTAAAGTGCTTTGCCCTGGAAAAAGCACCATCTAGGCAGCAGCAAATAGAAGATGGGCACCATCTGCCAAGACCTAGCTTCTCACAGATCAACTCTTTGTTGCTAATGACACAGGAGATGGTTGTATTTGGTCAACTCACACCCTGTGGTAACATCTGGACCAGGACACCAAATCAACTTGCACAATCTCCTCCTCGCTTATCCACCTCAAAATATTGCTGGGAAGGAGGTGATATGAGTGGGGAACAGGGGACGAGGCATTTCTAACTGGTTTGAAGCATATCTTGGGATTAAACATCATAAATATGGATTGACTTTTCAATTTTGGCTAAAACTATTTCAATGCTCAGTTTTTTTAAAGAAGACTCTGTGTTGTCTTCAGCTGGTTTCCTCAAGAGTCTCAGCCTAGGTAAAAGGCTATTGGAATATGATTTAAAAGAAAAATCTTGATGTGTCTTTCAGGAAGTCCTTCAAAGCAGGGCTTTAGACTTGATAGCAGCAATAGTAAATTTTTATTTGGAAAATCTTACTGGATCTTCCAGAAGAAATCAGTACAGAAGAGGGAGTTAACCTCTGTCCATGTAACTATGTGTCACACAAAGCACCAACACATATTTTTAAAATAACTGTCTGCCTATGCTGAATATGCTCCCTAATCACAGACTTTAAAAGAGTATTTGAGCCTTTGTTCCTTTTGCAAGTGTCAAGATCACTAAGGGATTAACAGTAACATTTTATAATCATTTTTGCTTCTCAGCAGTTCATGAAGAAATGCTTACACCACGGGAAATTTACTTTTAAATTTTTTTTATTTGCCAGATTATGAGATCAAACAGAGCCAAACCAATTATCTGCAATTCTCAAATGACAAACATGCAAACAAAAATATTTGCAGCAAAGCAAAGAAAGTGCCGAATTTCTTTGTAATGCAACAGAAAAACAAGGACTGCAGCATTTTTAAGCGCTTTGATTCAAACTCTCAGTGGGACAATACGTCAGGTGTTACTGCAAGGTCAGCTCTGCTGAATGAAGCTGAACCGTATTCAGTAACTGATTTTGCAGTTATGTATGTCCTTATGTCACTACTTGGGACTACTGAACCACTAAGCCAGAGTGTGATGTGCTCAACTTGTCCTTCAGTTGCTCCATAAAGCAGGAAAAACCATCCCAGGTAAGGCACAGTCACGCTGTGAGATTTGTGAAAGGCTTGGAAGAAGGTCCTGAGCTTTCTCTTGGGAATACTCTTAGAACACAAAAGCAGCAAAAGGAAAAGAGTGGTCCCCTATAGAAGAACGTGGGCAATAAAGTAGATTCCAGAGATGAACCGGGGTTGCAATGATGACGCTTTGTCACAGTTGACACAGCTTCAGGATTTGTTACAGCCTGGGGAGAGAGTGGCTGCAAAGCTGCCGGATGGAAAAGGACCTGGGGGTGCTGGTCAACAGTGGCTAAACCTGAGCCAGTGTGTGTGCCCAGAGGGCCAAGAAGGCCAATGGCATCCTGGTTTGTATCAGCAATAGTGTGGCCAGCAGGACAAGGACACTGACTGTCCTACTCTACTGAGAATTACAATCAGGCTGGAAGGAACCACAACAGAATCAAGTAGGGATGTCCTAGAGCACAGGATTGAATCCAGATGGTTCTTGAGTATCTCCAGTGAGGGAGACTCCACAACCTCTCTGAGAAGCCTGTTCTAGTGTTTGGTACCCTGCACAGTAAAGAAGTTTTTCCTCATATTCAGAAACTGTGCATCAGTTTCTGTGCAGTGACTCTTGTCCTATTGGTTGGCACCACCTAAAAGAGCCTGGCTCCATCTTCTTGACAATCCCCCTTTAAATACTTATATACTCAGCACTGGTGAGATCACACCTCAAATCCTGTGTTCAGTTTTGGGCATTATAAGACAGACATTCTTGTGCTTCAGTGTGTCCTGAGAGGGGCAACAGAGCTAGTGAAGGGTCTGGAGCACAAGTCCTTTGAGGAGCAGCTGAGGGAGCTGGAGTTGTTCAGTCTGGAGAAAAGGAGGCTCAGGGAAGACCTCTCACACTCTATGTCACTCTCTACAGCTGCCTGAAAGGAGGTGGTGGCCAGGTGGGGGTCAGTCTCTTTTCCCTGGTAATAAGCAACAGTGCTAGAGGAAGTGGTCTCAAGTTGCACAGGGGAGGTCTAGATTGGATATTAGAAAAAAAAATTGATCACTGAAAGGGCTGTCAAGCATTGGAAGAGGCTCTCCATAAAAGTAGTGGAGTCATCATCCCTTGAGATATTTAGAGGACATCTAGATGTGGGGCTTAGGAATGTGGTTTAGGGATGGACTTGGCAATGCTGGGTTAACAGTTGAACTTGATGATCTTAATGCCCAAACCTAAAGATTTTTTGACTGCAATGAGGAAAGCACCCATGATCAGCTTGGGCCTCTGAAAATATCCACTTTCAATTCAACTTTCTGGCTGCTGCAAGTAGAGCACTGCTGATCTGAAGAGTGCAGTACGTAGTTATGCAGAAACATCTTTTGCACCCTTACAACCCAATTACATAATTTCAGTGCTATATAAAGAGGATCTCCACAGGGGACTCAGCAGGCACACTCAATAGTCCCTTCTTACATGCAAAGTAAGGATCTGAAGGCTGACATGCAGTGAAGCTTGAAATGTGAAAACAGCACACTGAAAGTTCAATATGCAATTAACCATAAAAGCAACACTGCCTCAGTTTTTAGAAGCATTTATAATATGATGTCTGAGCTGATTTAATAGTATGGAGAAGATAGCAACTGACAATGTCTCTCAGAGGAACAGAACAAACAGGTGTATTTAAGTCACATACAGGTGATGAAAGTTGTAAGTGGGAAATAAACTATTAAGATGCTTAAGATTTTCAAAGGTTGACTAAAATTTTGAAGATATTTGGTGTAGCCAAATTTCAGTAGAGGCCTGTTTTCAGAAAGGGCTGAGTAACCGCTCTCTGACAACATAACTGCATCTTAAACCACGTACCCAGGAACTGTGACATCCTCAGTGACAGTGGGTTTAATGACAGCCACCAGAAGGACAACATCTTCTGGTCACATGAGTGCTCAGCTCCACATTTGCTGGGACACAGACTGCTCCTCTGCCATTGCTGTGAGACCCAAGTGTGGCTTGAGCTTACCTAGACTCAGTTTAGGTGAGGACACATTGAATTAATTTTTAAGAATGTCCTTTCAGGATTGTTCCACTTTTTTGTTATCAAAAGAACTGTGAACTGCATGCGAAAGGACAGTTAAAACTCTGCCCCCAACGAAGATCTAATCATTTCTAAAAAGGTGGAAAAATCATGCATGCAGAATACAGAAAATAAAAAAGATGGAGAGCCTCAGAGTAGGAGAAATTTGTGGAAAAGCTTCTGTCTTTGAGTTCCAATAGAAAGACTGTCATCTTCAAATTTTGTGAGATAATCCAAAATAACTCTGTTCATTCTCTCTTCTCCTCTTCCCTTCTTTCTCCTCTCTCAGCCTGCCATCTCTTCTCTAGCATAGCTTAAACTTCAAATTCATCATTTACTTCAAATTCTCACACAAGCAAGTTTATTTCACTCTTCTGAATGGAAGCAAATGAATTTTATTTTCATGGCTCACTCTCTCAATGCCTTCTGCATGGTCTGATACATTAATGCAGATTATCATTCTGTGCACTTTTTGCATTAATTCTCAACTGACTGACCCTCTTCATCTGTAATTATTACCATGAAGGTTTTGAATATCATTAAACTCTTTTCACCGACTGCATTAACTTTAAAAGGTAATTTGATTAATTCTGCAAGCCACTGGTAGATGGAGATTTAACGCCTCATGGAATTTCTGCATTATCAGTATTTTGCAGCAGCTAGATCTGAAAGATAAACAAAATCCTTGGAGACCAGATGAAAAAGGTTGGTTGTTTTTGTGAAAGATTTTAAGTAATTTTGTTAAGCTTTAAAAACAGTGTTCTAAATTGTTTTTCCCAGAATTACAAATGGATCATTCCTCTGCATTCCCCCACAGTACTGATTTAATAACTTTTCATTTCTGTGAAACGCATATGTTTCCAGAGCTCAGCCAAAGGTTCTTCACTTGGGAAAACACGATGTCTGCGAGGCAGCAAAAGTTATCAACTGATAAATTGTAGAACAATATAGCCTGCCAAAATTGTCAACATGTAAAAACTTCACCTAAGTTCAAAACTTCGTGGAGAGCAAAGACACATGCTAATGCAGCATCAGTGTGGTGTCACATGCAGCTGATGCTGATTTATTTAAATAAAGGTACTGGAGGATGGTAAAGATGGTAATGGTGTAAAATACGGCTGTAGCATTACTGAGCATCAATGTATTGTATTAATGGCCCAGTGTAAGCAACTACAGATAGCAATTCTCTAGCAGACATTCCCCCCTTCTCCTCCTTAGACACCTCTGATGGCTGTATTTGCAACAGCTCTTTTCTATGTCTACTACTTCAAGGGTAGCGGAAAGCAATATTCATTAAAATTTCATAAATGTTAGCAAAGGCTCAAATTACAGATTAGAGTAGTGAATTAGGGCTACATGATTCCTTGCATGGCATATATTGAAGGGCAATGGAAATAGAAATCTCGCAAGGAAAAGGAGTTAATGGAGAGGCAGCAGCCATAGAAACCATCCTCCTGACCCATACCAGAGCACATCAGCTCCAAAGACAAACTGCAGTGAGGCAGAGCTGCTAGAGAAGGGATGAGCTGAGTGGCTTGTTTGAGATCTAGTAATGAGTAAAAGTTTGTGTCCTTCATGGCACAGGTAGCAGAAAAGGACCACAACATTATCAAGCCCTGTGATACTCTTACAGATGACACTGACTTTTCAGTAGTTGGAGGCTTTGTCTCTCCTTGTGTCAGGGATTTCCCTCATCTCTGGGGTTTGGCTGCTTGGGTCAGACAAGGTTAGAAAGGCTGCAGCTGTCCATCTTCAAAGAAAGCTGTGGGAAGCCTTAGCACAGGTCCCTCTGCTCTGTCCAGGAGCTGCATTTAAGCGGAGGATGCCACCCTCACTGTCTGGCTGTGCTATGCTGCAGGAGAGCCTGTGCCCCATCTGACAGCCAGGCTGGGTACAACACTGGGAATGCTCCTGTGCTGCTGAGACTGATGGCAGTGTTATCCAGAAGGGCATTAAACAGGTGCACAGGGAATGATATTTTTTCTTTTTCTAGTAACACAACTGTGAAGTGAAATACTGAGATATCATAAGGCAGGATGTTTATAGCACATGAAGGGAAAGATTCTTTTCCCCCCTACAAAATGAGTAATTGAACTGTGAATGCAACACTGCAGAATGCTGTAAAAAATAAATATACAGATTAGAAAATAGACCAGACAGATCAATTTACAGAGGATGAATTCACACTCATATTCCAGACAATTGTACTAGATGATCACGGTAGTTCCCTTGCAACTGTACTATTCTATTATATTCTTTTTCTTTTTTTCCTTTTGCTATTGAATGAGGGTGAGTGGGCTAAACCAGACCAAAATCTGATTGTCATATTTACGTTGAACAACTTTTCAGTGGTAACAGGGATTCATGCACATAACTTACCACATTAGCTTCTTGACATAATATGTATTTCTTCCTCCAAAACTCATTCTTTTGCATTTGCATATGCACTGTGGTTTGTCTCAGACAATGGGTACCGAGCGCCCATCATCTGGAAGAGCACAAGGTATCAGGACTGGCAAAATGCTGTTTTGCTTCACCTATGGGTCTGCAACGTGAATACCCCACTCCAGCAAATGGGACCTACGCCCAAAGCTTTGATGGTGCAAATTCAATAAAATCCCAGGCTTTTCATGCATGCCCCAGCTGCCCACAGGCAGTTTCAACTCCACTCTGTTACCCTTTGTGGGTGTTCTAACTACTCTTGTAGTTGCTATCTTTACAAGCCAATTAAACACCTGCTAATGATGATCCTATCGTTAGATCAATGAGGGAAACTGACCTGCAAAGAGCCAGGATTTCCCACCAGTCAGACTGGCTTTGTTCTCACCCCAGGAAATGGCATCGTGTATTTGTGCTGCCCTATTCCAAAAGTCTGCCTGCTTCAAACTGTGCTCAATATCCACTTGACTTAAAGACATGCCAGATGTCATAAAGCAGAGCAGCAAAATACATAATTATACTTTCCTTACTGTATGCACCTCATTGGCTAAGCTGCATGGTATTATTTCTACTTCTTTACTGGACCAGTTGAAATGATGAATTAATGAAGTACAAAAAACTTCAGAGAGAAATTTTTGAATAAATAATGCTGCTTTGTTTGATAAAATGTAATTTTAATTGGTGTGATTTAGGTCATTAATTTTCTGTGGCAGTGCAGTGAGATGGACCTAAGTCTTTCCCAGGCCTGCATTTCTATTACTCTGTAACATCTTTCTGTATCAATCAGGTCTTGGAAATAGTAATGTGTCAGACAAAAATATCTATGGCAAGTTAGCACAATGAGAGCATAATTATATTAATTAAACGTCAATGTTGTTTGAAATTTCTGTTTTTTTTTTAAAGTAGACACTGTGAGAGCTGCATAACATGCTTAGAGGATACACAACTTATAAAAAATACAACATTCTTGAGTTTTCCTGAAAAACTCTGGATTATATTTGTTAGATCTGATTTATCAATAAATATCTTCATGAGTGGAAACTTATTTCCAGTACCAATCAGTCTCCTTTTTTTTCCAGTTCAACTGCATATACACATACATTTCAATACTTTTCAAGCTCCAGCTGCTATGGCACTCAAATCACACTGCAACAAAGATTTGCCTTGAACACAGAGGGAAAGAAAATATAAGAAGATCAAAATGAAACAGCAGAGTGCTGCTTCCAATACACATTTCATAAGGGTCTGTTTAAGAGTGAGCTGGAGTGAGACAGGGGAGGACAGAGGAGATGGGTCAGCTGCAGGAGATGCCACAGCCATGGCTGTCCTGCTGTCACAGGGCTGGTGGCACCCATGGTGACAGCGAGAACCCACCCTGTGGCTGACCCTCTTTCACAGAATATGCCCCCATTCTTACATTCCCCTCTGTCTCTTTCTTTTCCAGTAAATCAGAACAGACACTTTTCAATTTTCCTGCTATTACTTCCTGCATTTCTAAAGCCCTTACTACTGCCTGGGCTACCTCAATGCACACCACATAAATTAACCATGGGCCAGTTTCCCCTGGTCACAGCGTGGGTTAGAAAAGGCAGTTTATAGTTCTCTCCACAGCCTCAACAGCAGCAATGAATCCTTCCCTTAAAACATCTTTAAGCATCATTATTGTTTGTAATAATATATTGTGGGTCATGGGTATTACCAGTGTTACCACACTCTATTCAACTTTAAAACATTTAAATGTGGAATTCACAGCAGATGGCTTTTTGTAATGGAAGATAAATAAGTGAGACCTAATTTTAATATTATTTGTTGAATTTATGTGGATGATGGACTGGGCAACAGTAGTATCACACAAACCATAATATTTTTGGTGCATTTTGTGATACATACATGTGTGTACTTTGCAAACCATATATGAGAGGCAAAACTGATACCAAAAATCCCTTTCAAAAATTTGCATCCAGATGGGTGAGGAAAATAAACCATGCTCCTGAGGTACAATAGTGTACCTAATCTCCCTTAAAAGTGGAAGCAACCTCATCTAAAATAAGGGTTTTTGCTCTGGTTTAGATACAAGGCAGATGCATGTAACTGCTGAGAGAGCCAGAGGCAGGAAAATGAGCAAAATGTTAATAACAAAGTATTTATGCAGCAGCTGCACTGTGCTGCAAAACAAGCACAGGTCGTTAATTGGCAAAACATCTTCATCCATGACCAACACTTTAAAATTTGAGAGACTGCTTACAAATAACTGAAATATTCAGAATATACTGTTTGTTGAGATCTATTTTTCATCCTATTGGTTTTTAAAACTCATGTGCTGTAAGAAGCAAGCAGATATTTGTTGCACTCCACTGCTAGAATCTGTGAGAGTAAAGTATGAATACAAATACCTCCAGCACTAGGCATTCAGAAACAAGAGCTCCAAGTCATCTTCATAAGAGGCACTTTATCAAGGATGTCACTGGGACTGACTAGACCTCTAAATACATTTATCCCTGACCCAACTCATGCACAAACCCTGTGGAAATGTATTCTGCAAGTCCCCTCAGGTAAAGATTTGGGTATATTAAGGGATGCCTGTATTCAGACATGATCTAAAGTAAAAAATAAATCACTCTGTTTACCTGTGTTGGGCTCATTGAATGCACATTAGATTTTCATCTTAACTACAAAGACAGATTTTAATGGGCCACAAAGTGCTCCAACAATCATTAAAAGCTCTTTATCTGTGCTATTGCAAAGAATGCTGTTAAGCTTAACTTGGCTTTTCTGAACATTACACACAAACTGACAAAAATAGAGGGAAAATGAAGAAAACACAAGGGAAAGAGTTTGTTTTGAACATAACCCAATGAGTAGAAAAAAAGGGAGTGAAGATGATGGAGAAGACATATGATGGTATACATGAGTGTCACACCCTGTCACACTCATGTCTTCATAGCTTTTTTGCCTTGAATGCTTCACAAAATAAGGCATTTTCTAATTTGAGAACAACATGGTTTTTTTCCCTAGAAATTTAAAAAAAAGGACTCCCTTTGTTTTGCTCTGCATCTTATCATCCTCTATTGTAGTTACAAGTGAGGTGCTGATATTTCATAATCCAATGGCTAAATTTAGTAACTGTTGTCTTTTCATGCTTGGAAGCAGGATAGCCAAGTTCCCTGATCCCAAATCTTTGGGCCTCAGAGAATAATGGCATTATCTAAAAATATGTAGCTTTTCAAATATAAACGCATTTCACTTTGTCAGCATTTTGCCAGGTTTTCAATGCACTGACACCAAACTTATTTTCCTTAACAAAGTCTTTGCCAGGATGGAAATCAGTATTCAGCCCTAAAAAAAGCACAACAGCTTGCAGAATCTCCTGACAATAGAGGAAAGCACAAAAACTGCATTTTTATTAGTTATATCTTTACGACAGCATTTAAATACACAGGTGAATTCCCAGTATATAAACAAATATTTATTACTAACACAATAAAATATTTATAGCATTGAAAAGCTATTCAAGAACCTAGAAACTAGTGTAAGCTTCAATATCAGGGAGCTTGTAAATGAATGCATAAATAGAGAAATTATGCCTTAATTTAAATGCATTCGTTATTTAAACATTCTGCAGCTTTTAAATAATTTTTTAAAAAAGCTAATTGAAAGCACAGAATATTTTAATAATTTAAAAAGACTTCCTGAGTTATTTATAGGATTTATCTCCTTTCATTTTTGCTGTAAACCTTGCACAGGTGCACTGTGCAATTTGCTCCACAAATTATTTCAGATTGTTCACTAATGTTTTTTTGTCTGCTAAAGTTTGACAAAGCTAAAGATCAAATGGTTACCTTGGATCAGATGTGGCACATGAACATTTTGCATTATAAGTCATGTAATTTTTTATATTGGTGGTGCTGCAAAAGAAGCAGAATTTTTCACGAGCCTATTTTGAAGAACAATTAATGGGAAAATACCTGAGTTTTGCACTCCAAGACTACCAACATGTCTAGTCAGAGGAGGTTTCCATTGAACATTCTTGTTGTAGCGTTGAATTTTTATAAAAATAAATTGAGTGACATTGGCTGTAGTTTCAGATATCTTGGATATTTAGGCACAACATCAACTAAAGGAATTTATCATGTTCTGAAAATGGAGCAAATCTGAGAAGTCCTTGGAGAGATCTCACACAAAGGGTATTCTCAGCTTCCATTTTGCAGAAAGGAGCTCGGTGCTGGTGAAGTTCAGGACAGGTCCCAAGGGAGGAAGAGGTGGGAGTGGTTGGGATGTGATCCCGTGCCTGTGCTGGTGGTGCAGCAGTGGGACAGCACTGGGGAAGGGAAAGCAGAGCTGCTCTTTGCCGAGGCCAACCAGCAAGGGAGAACACTCAGTCCAGGCACTGGGAGGTCAGACCAATCCGTCTTCGTGCAGAGGATGTTGTGGGAGCAGGCAGCAGCAGCAGCAGGTTTAAAAAGGGACTAGGCAGGATCATTAGTACATGGCAAGGGGAGTAGGCAGGGGAGCTGGAGAAGGCAGAGCCAGGAGAAGGTGGCCAGGCTCATGTGCTCCCCCCAAGCCTTTTTGCCACCACAGAGCTCAGAGCATGGGGTAACACAGACCCCTTTTCTGCCTAGGATGGCATTTATTATGCTTGTATTTTCACACTTGAGATGCCAGGGTGAAATGCTACAGAGCAGAAAAAAAAAAAGTATCACAGCCTCACAAGAACTAATTGGAGTTAGAAACTACAGAAAACAGCCCAGATATTTAGCAATTTTCTGTGAAAGAGCCTTTTACTGAGGCTGGTTAGCTGTGTGTGCAGAAGAACAGCATAGCTGGCCTTGGTGGGAAACTGCTCCTGCATCAATGCCATCCCACATACTGCAGGATTACTGGTACAGATGTCTCATTCCCTCACAGGGCACCATCAGCAGCTCAGTTACGTGAGACAACACAGAAAAAGAAATTTTCTCTGCAAGAGAAGCCATACTACAAAATGGCTCTGGACTTGCCCTGGCTAAGACATGTCCTAAGCACCTCAGACACTGGACAGAGAGAGACAATTACTATTCTTTGGTCCACTTATCTCCATGGATTACAGGAGCAGGTGATTTAGACAGTTATATCCAGTTCAGGCCAGAACTACAACTACATCATCCAACCCAGACAAGACAAAGTTTTCCTTTTATGGCATTGTTTTAAAAAATTCAACTTGACAGCAGTAAGACAATTGATAAACTATATTATCTCATGGCTATTTTTAATCCTCTGAATAGAGTCATACACTGTCTTGTCTTGTATTATATCTGGCTGCCTTTATGACCCATGTTTGTGCAATACCAATCCTGCTGTGTGATTAGAGCTCCTCTGAACAGAAGAAAATCCAAGGAATAATAACAAGCTCTGTCAGAAACACAGCATTTTAGCAGGGCAGAAATTACCAATCACTGGGAGCAACTTTTCTGTTATGTCACAGGCTGTGGGTGAACCTGTATTTAGTATAAATTTCCCTGTTGTTGGCTTTTGCACTCCCCA
Organism: Thryothorus ludovicianus; assembly: GCA_013397245.1. NCBI lineage: Eukaryota > Metazoa > Chordata > Aves > Passeriformes > Certhiidae > Thryothorus > Thryothorus ludovicianus. The sequence goes on along the minus strand of VZTB01005582.1, from coordinate 603,717 downwards.
GGAGTACAGCATGATTAGTTCTCTGCAGACAGCTCAGAAGCCTTAAAACCACCTTTCAAAACTCCAGGTGACAGAAGAGCAAGAGGAACATCCACCCTTGCTATTCCCTTGCCAGCTACAAGGGGACAGACGGTACCGTTGAATCAGGTTCATGTGACTCCCTTTGCCTCTCCCACTGCTGGTAGCCCTCCCACACAAACTGGACATCAGAGCAAAGCAGGTCTCTGGAGAGCACAGAAGAATTTTGATGCTTCACCTTACAGCTTTAATTTCTGTCTGAGCACTTAGGGGTTCCAGGCCAGCCTAGAGCTTTTCTTGTGACTCAAGACGCTGTAATATACTTGTTATCCTTTGGGCTTAAATGCATCTCTGAAGTTATGTAACTGATCTTTTAACTTCTAAAGTCAACTAGGAGCTAAAATCTCATGAAGTATCCCATATCCATTTGAATTAAAGAAAGATTATTGTATGCTTTCAAGCCTACTTTTAGTTAGTGAAGAATTTATCAATTGGCCATATCTGTAGAAATAATTTTTTGTAGACAGAAAAGCTTCATTTTTTACTTCTCAGAATGTACTAGTCCTTTTTTCTGTAGTAATTCAGTAGCAGTTAGTAAGCTGTATAAGAAAGATGAACTTAATGTGAGTCTTGGAGCAGACATGGAAAGTCCTTTATTCTTGGAAAATGGTTTGATATTTAAGTCTATGGCCAGAGGTGAAGTCTGATCACAGTTAGAAAAATAAAGTGTAGAGTGAAATGGAACTCAAGGAAAAGTGAAAAAACAGGGTTCTGGGAAGAGAAAATATCTTAACCTGTGAATGTAAGTCACATGAATGAGTGAAGAGATGGGAAAAAACTCTACCAAAAGCCTTTAAAAGGACAAAGTTTTAGTTCCATTTTCACTTTGCACAAATCGATTTATTGCAGCTGGGTTGTTCAGGCGTTAGATTTGCCCTGGAACATTTCTGACCCTGCTGGGCTGCCAATTTCAGCATCTTTTTGACACACTGCAGCAGCAAACACATACACAGAGATTCAAAAGGATTTCTCATACTGTGGAAATGCTAAACAAGCACTAAGAAACAAGATTCAAGAGTAGTTGTAAAGCACAGGCTTCCTTCACCTGGCCTCTGACACCAAGCACACAAAAATACCATCCCTATTTGAGAAGCACCAACTTGCTTGGCTTTTTTTCCTGATAAATGACTCTTCCCCAGCTCTAATTTTTGCTCCCTTATGGAAGGAAGTGCCCAACAGGTTTGTGCAGTGGGGTACAGTCCAGCCAGGTGCCATAAAAAATGCTGCAGTGCAGTGCCACAGGTGTTGAAGACAGAAAGTTTCATGTCCCTAAATTTTTGTTTCAGCTCTCAGGATACTCTGCCTACACAGAAAAGTCACCCAAAAAGTTACAGTTTTTATATTTTTTTCTGGGAAAGCAGCCCAGACTGTTTTCTGGCAGTAATGTTATGGCTGATGGAGTGTCTGCAAGAAACAGCCAGAAACTCCCTGCAAGGCCCAAATGGTGCTCCTGAAGCCTCAATGCCATTTCATTATGGGCACTAAGCGAGATGGAAATCAAGAGGGAAGTTTCATCTAAGTCTCATCATAATTCAGTGATGTGGAACTTAAGTGTGCCTACAAAATTGACTTTGCTCTTTTGCCTTTGCAAAGTCCTTCTTCAATTTACTCAGTTCCCCTTATTTTTTCCCCTACATTTTCCATTTGCTGCTATGTCCTCTTTTTCACCCTTTTATTTTCTTTCTGACCTCTCTTCACAGTCCCACTGCAGCTGCAATTTCTATTAAATTTGAAGAAATATACATTTCAGACTGCTTTTTATAGATAAATTCTGTACTGATTGAGACCTGTGAAAACTGCATATAAGAAGAAAGTTTAAAAAAAAAATAGAGGAAGTAGGCTCCAGCTATGATCTCTTGCCCTGTGAGCACAGATTATACCCACCAGGAGAGTTTCCTCATGGTCTTGAACAAAGTTGCCTTTGCTCATTAAATTGGACCTGAATTATCTGAATTCAGGGTGATTCTTAATATAACAAAGTCCCTGCAAAGAAGTTTGCAAAGGATGAGGACATTACATGGAAATTTGACAGCAGTATCTGATATAATGGATGAAAAATGGGTTCCTTCATAAATGTGGTGCTGAACTAGAGGGAAAGTAAAGTCATCTTTCCTAATTTCAACCTCCTATGGAGAAATTGTTCTCTGTTGCACATTATGGTCCTCTCCTACACTTCTCTTTAGAGCAAGGAGTTTCCACAGGGAGAAGTGGAACCTTGGGAACATTTTTGTGTAGGTAGAGTGTTAAACATGTATCTCCTCTCGTCTCTTGTCCTCAAGTCATTGCAGATTTGGAGATACATGACTCTGTGGCCTGGATCATACAGCCTAAAAGGTAAACACTGTAGCACTTAACTGGCCTCCTTCTTTTCTGGTCCAAATCCTTCATTACAGTTTCAGTACTGAAAAAGTTTGTTCTAAGATTAAATCAGAAGAAGTTCAGCCTTTAAAGAGTGGTGACATGCATTACTTTATAGCAGTGTCCTTTTTCAGGACACAATTTCAAAGATGAATCATGCTCTTATGCAAAAGGTGAGAGACTCAATTTTCTGTTATCAGTCCTGTAAACAATACACCTTCACTGTGTCAAAAATACCCAATTAAAAGCTTTAAATAAAAATAGATCTTAAAATAGATATTAGCCTGCACACAGTTCAGTTCTGATGCTATTTCAAAGGCCCAGGGGACTTGCCCTTGATGCTCCTTGTGCCATGCAGCAAGGAGGTGGAGGTTTTAAACACAAAGGGACAACCTTTGAAAGGGACAATCAGGAGCAGCTCTCAGCCATCAGTATGACCCTGCTGGTAGAGCTCCTCAGGAACCTGCCCTTTATCCAGGGACTGCCTCATGGCAGCAGCCTACGGACAGCAGGGCAGGCATCCCCTCCTTCGGGCTGCAATGGAGTTCTCTTGGGTCAAATCAATTCTTCTTTTGCTGCTACAGAGCAGCATAGCCACTGTGGTGATAGTGCTTGGTGGTTCACCCCTCTCCTGAAGATGTCTAAGTCGTACACACTGGAAATTCCGGGAAATTCTTGAGCTTTTGGGCGTTTGGATTCAAGGATGGCAACATTCCCTCCTGCATCAGGAGAAAATAAACAAAGACATATGGAATCCCTGTAAGACCACAGAAGCAGGTGTACACATGAAGGTGTGGTACACTGCAGTCACTTCAGCCACAAGGATTTTATGTATCTCCCATTTTTTACAGGAGGTGGCCACCAAACTGGACAACACTGCTGAGGCCGAAGTTCTTCTAGACATGTTCCTGGCTTCAGTGAAATTGCATTGAAAACTCAAGTGTGAACAGAGAAATTCTTACAAAACAATGAAATGAGACAAGAAGATTTGCACTCTTGAACCCAGAAACTCAGTCTGCCTAAATTCCTTGAGCTGCATCTGCATCTTGTGTGACTGTGGACCTACATGAAGCAGAGCTCATTGTTTTAAGACACACACAAAATGAGAGAAAAGAAGCTTCTGCCAGACAGAGAAAGGGCAGAGAACACAGAGGACAGAGGAAGAGGATAAGGACCTAGCTTGAGGAGATGTGTACATGAGAGAGACTCCAGTGATCTGAAAAAGCTACAAGGTGTACAAGTGGGATCTGGATATCACAGAAGACTCCAGCCTGAATTAAAAGGATGCATTAAGAAAATGGTGGGAGCAGATATTTATAAACTGTATTATGTCAAAACATCACATGTTAGCTTTGGTAAAGAGGTAAATGCAAAAATTAAGAGTAGGTTAGGCATAACTGGTATTATTCACAAAGCAAGTTTTGCCTGAATATAAACCATCTAGACATTAAGAACTACATGGCTATTTGTAATATAAAATAAAAATTTCTCTTCTGACTAGAATGGGCTGAGGCATTTTCAGAAACCAGCACTTCAAATATTCCACACTGCTGCAGTTGCCAAAAATGCAAAATATTATAATGAAGAGATCACAGTAGTTTTTCCCAAGAAAAGTTTGCTCTGCCTCTCGCGTAGTTCCAAATTCATCTGCAAACCATTGTTTCTGTTACAGCTTCCTTCTGCTATCACAGAATCACTGTATCACATCGTGCTCCTGAGAGCATTGTCCAAACACTTCTTGAATTCTGTCAGAGTTGGCACTGTGATCATCTCTCTGGGGAGCTGTTCCAGTGCCCAACCACCCTCTGGGTGAAGAACCTTTTCCTGATCTGTGAGAACAGTGGCTTGTGAAGACTTTGGCTTGTGAAGTTAGTGTGAGGGGTAGACCTTAGCTGGACATCAGGAATCCACCAAGCCGCTCTGGACAGGGGAAAGAAAATAAGAAACATTCTCATAGGTTGAGATGAGACAGTTTACTGAAGCAAAACTGAAAGTTTGTGTACTCACAAGTAAAGAGAAAAGAAAAAGGATTGTTCTCTACTTCCTGTTAGCAAGCAATGTTCAGCCACTTCCCAGGAAGCAGGGCTTCAGCATGTGGAGTGGTTGCTCTGGAAGGCAAATATTGTAAATAACAACTGCCTCCTCCTTTCCTTAGCTTTTATAACCTAGCTGACATCATTTGGCATGGAATATTCCTTTGGTTAACTTGGGTCAGCTGGCCTCGTTGTGTCCCTTCCCAGGACTTTACACACTCCCTGTCTATTGACGGGAGGCAATGTTGGGGAGACAGTGCTAGTGCTGCTGCTGCTCAGCAGTTTCCAAAGCACTGGTGTGTTATCAACACCTTTCTACACATCACTGCAAAGCACAGAGCTGTGAGGGCTACTGTGGGAAAATAAACTCCATCTCAGACAGACCCAATACAGCTGGGATAGCTACACTGCTGCAAAACATGTTTAAAGAATCAAGTTAAACTGATTAAAATCTCTGCATTACCTCTACCTAGGGGTTTTGCTGGGTTTTTTTGCCTATCATTTTGGCCAAGTCACATGGGCAATTTGACACTGAAACTGCAGTTGCATGTATAAGACCAAATACCTTTTGGACCTCCTTCCTTTCACGCAAATTCCCACGTTATGTCACATGGCCACTCACTTCATTGAAATCTTGTTGACAGTAACGCTAAATATCAGTTGTTTAGGGATTACCTACAAGGGGCCCTGATGTTGAAGAGAGAATTATGAGGTTATCTTTCTCCTCAGAAACTTTCCTCCTGGCAACGAAAACAAGTCCCAAAGTTTGATGATTTGCAGTTTCCCAACTGTTTGTTGTTAGCCTTAAATTCCAAAGATCTACTATTCCAATTTTCATCCATATAAACATGCAGTTTAGTTTTGAATCGTGCTAAACTCTGCTTCAATGATTTTTAATGGCACAGAAATATAAATTCTCATTCTTTACAAGAATGTATTTACTAGTTTCTCGTTTTAAGCCCCTTCTTTCAGGTTCATTGGTTCATCAACTACGCCCTCCTATTTGCCATTTGAACTTCATTGTATTATTCCTGTTTCATTTTGCTCTCTACTCTTAAATAAATAACCCTTACAGGTTTTAATGCCTTCATATGAGATTTTCCTTAACTGTCTTTGACAATCAGGTCTCCCAAAGGTTGTCAAGGACAATTTCTCTTAGTAACTTATGCTTGGGCCATGCAGAGACCACCAATGGTCTGGCAAGGTGCACCACCATCACTTTTAGAGGATTTGTCCCCCAGAACCACAGATCATTTACTGAGCCTGCATCATACTTGAGTTCACTAAGAATGCAGGCAGATCCATGGTTTTGGGCTGAACTCATCAGAGCAGCAGCATGCCTATTTATGTGCTCTCTGGAAAAACAATGTGATTCTCCATAGGAGAGCCAGCCCTGGTACTGGTCTGCTGATTGTTTCTCTGTATGTTACACACCACCAGTGACTACTGTTATTGTGTTTTTAAATACTACCAATAAGCAGTAATAAAAAAAGTCAGGAAATATCTTCCTTCAAATGAAAGCCAGTGGAAGTTACCAGCAGACCGTAAATGTTATTTCTTCTTCTCTATTTGTTTGTTGATATTCTTATGGTTTTAAATAAAGGAAAGATTTCTAGAAATACTTTTATCCCTTTTCATCATTTTTATTCCTGACAGCAATAATGATACACTAAAGTGGTTCTTTGAAGAGCTGGAAAGGGCATGAAAAAGACGAATGAAAGTAGTGTGTCCAGATGCTAGCTATAATTTCAGCTTCCCAAGAAATAACACTGTTTAATTTATTTTAATCCTAGTAATCACAATCTATACTATCTAATGCTGAATCTAGCATCAAATCTTCCATTTAGCAATAACTCCTACAAAATGTGTCAAGAATGGTTGAATACCATAACCAGAACCTGGGCATAAAGAGCTCCAAATGCATTTTTTCCTTTGGCAAATTTCTACATAACGGCAAATTAACTTTCTCAGAATTATTCTGCTGATACCTGTTTCTTCACCCAACCTTTATATAACATCTGTTTTGTAGAGAATAAACAGTAATTTCTTCTTTAATAACTATTTTATATAACACCTGGAATTCTAGTGCTGGAGTAAAGGAGGATTAGTTGCTCTATTATGATTTTAGGATCTGTGAATTTTTTTCAGAGCAAATAATTTGTCTCCCTCAAACAGTATGTCTTCAAGACTTGCACTGTTTTTTTCATTTTATGCTACTTCTCGTAGTGCAGTTGCTCTTGAATTTTAAAAATTCATCTATATCTTTCCTTCTGAGGACTCTATTTTCCTGCAATGTCTTAATTACTCTGCTGGACTAAACCAGGATTACTGAGGAGCCTGGAAAGGAGGAGGCTTTAGCTGAATCTGAGTGCTGACTACTTGTCAAAATACTCTGTAATCCTTGGTAGGATTACTCTCTTCAATGTTTCCTTGCTGCTAAATGACAAACAAATAAAATTTGCTGTTTCAATACAGCGTGAAATGTTCTTTCACTTTTAAGAGACCTGAGGCAATATTTGACAAAGATACCAGGAGGAAGAAGAAGGGCAAGGGTATGTCAGATTTGTGGTAAACTGAATCCTGCACCCCAAAGAGCTAGATTACAACAGGTCTAACTGTGACAAGTCTGTTTCATAGAGATTTTTTTCTGATATTGAAGCTGAAATGTGTCTTTGAGGTGGTCAGACAAAACTCCTCAAATTCTGCTTGCTGGGAATAACAGTCAACACTAATTCAATGCCAGAAGAAATGTCAGGGAAGGCAGTAAACATACATAATAGCTAAAGGAATCTTTAAAAAGGAAGCCCAAGGTAGAAGTTTTGGGTGAAAAATGAGTGTAGAAGACAGACACTCAATTTAGGAAGACGAGGGTGAAATCATGGGTTAATAGCTCTCAGTGCAAGCAGCTGTCATTTTTCTAGGAAAAATTGACTTACAGCCTACTTCCAGGTACTGGTGTGGTGGTGTTTTACCAAACTATGGAGTTATTTTCCCTGCACCAACCCCTCCATTTTAATCTTGGCCAGTTGTTCTGACTTTCTGGTGATGAAACTCTGGACCGAGAGGAGCACACCGAGATTTATCCCTCAAAATACTTCATGAGATTCAGAAGAGGTTATAAAAGCACAACTGCAATTTTATTTCAAATAAGTGCTGTCATGAAACTTTGATGACTTCCCTGTTTTTGTGGTAACGTGTAACAGTAATGGACATAATACAGAAATCCACACATGCATGCTTTTGCCATCACATTCAGCACATCTTCCAGAAAGCTATAAATTTATTTATCTCTTCTGAGTTAGGGACATTTAGTGATATTTTAGGATCCCAGGCTTAGTTTGTATATATTCCTGGATCATTTTACAGTTGGTTTGTCTGAAGAACACTGACAGAAGGGATACTCTCCCTATTCTCCTGATTTTTAGGTGTTCTGGTGGGACCTCAGTGCTACACATATTGCGTCCCAGAGTACTTTGTTTGTATCTGTAAGTGCAGCTTGTCTTTCCCTTTGTTAACATATCACCATGTTTTCCTTTGTAAATTCTTCATACAAAATAATTACAGGTTTTTTCCTATGTTTTTTTCCCCAGGAATGCTCTTCTTGGTTCTGAAGTGCTTAATGTCCTGCTTGTGCTTTGTGGCAGTCTCTTCTAGAGCTTTCTTTCATTTTCCAGGACCTGCTTCACACCATGACAGCATGTGCCAGATGATATTGGCACAATAAAGTTTTTGGGATGTTCTTATGATGTCTCCTTCCTTATTTTTTACCCTTGTATAAAAAAAAGCCACTGTATTTTGTGGCTCTGTTTAAGGAGTATTCAACATTCTAAATATAGACTCCAAGTAATATTCTCAGTTCATATGCTTCACATGGTTGTGCTAGTAGAAGCCACAGATTTTTTTTCTTGCTATAGAGGGGAGAAGAAATATGTGTGAACTACAGCCTCAGTATATTAATCTGCATTAAAAACCAAAATGGTCCTTCCTCCTAATGGCATTTAAGTCATAAAACCCATAGCAGCAGTGAAGGATAAACTTCTGAAACTCTTTAGAAAATACACATCAAGCCTGTTAAACTTGATCCAAATCAGCTAAGTCTTTGGGGCACCCAGCAGCAAAATGTGGATGTCTCAGAATACTCCAGGTCTGGGCCAAGCTTGCCCATATCACCTCTAATACTTCACAGTTATCTGAAAGAAGTTAATTCTTTCCAGACATCCACTCATACTCAGAAACATCTTTAATTCCTAAACTGAGAGACTGATGGAGGAAAACCATTTGTCCTACAAATTCTGGTGGTATGCTGGCAGTGAACAGAGGCAAAGCTGAGGCAGTCAGTCTCTTCTTTGCCTCAGTCTTCACCAGCAATGTCCCTGAGGTCCCTGTGTGATAAAAGGGGACCTGTGCTGGAAGAGTCTGCTCCTGAAGGACTGCGCTCTGTGGAGGGGACCTACACTGGAACAATTTGTGAAGAAAGGCAATCCATGGGTAGGATTCACACAGGAGAAGCTTGTGGAGGACTGTCTCCTGTGGGAGGGATCCCATGCTGGAGCAGGTAAAGAACGTGGAGTCCTCCCCCCAAGGAGGCAGGAGCAAGGGAGATGTGGGATGAACTGACCACAACCCCCACTCCCCGTCCCCTGTGCTGCTGAGCAGAGGAGGCAGAGAATTCAGGAATGAAGCTGAGCCCAGGAAGAAGGGAGGGATGGGGCAAAGGTGTTTTAAGATTGCTTTTATTTCTCATTACCTAATTCTGATTTGATTGGTAATAAATTTTATTTACTTTTTCCTCAAGTTGTCAGTTTTGCCTGTGACAGCAATTGACGACTGAACTCTCCCAGGCATTATCTTGACCCATGAGCCTCTCAATACATTTTTTCTCCGCTGTCCAGCTGAGAAGGGGAGGGATAGAACAGATCTGATGGGTACCAGGCATCCAGTCAGGGTCAACACATGACAGGGAATAACTCCTGACAGGGGTACATAGGGTTCATTGAATCAGTGCATTGACTTAGATAGTTGTCAGTGTGAATCTAAGAATATCTGCCCTAAATTTGTTTTAGCACTCCAAATACTATGAACACTCATCCCAATTGCTTTCCAAGGGGATTATTTTTCTCCACTGAAAAGCAGCCAGCTCCACAAGGCTGCTTGAACTCAGTTATGGCCTGAGCCAAGTTGATTTTTAACATTAAATAATGTTTCTAAATTGCTTTGGGGTTCACAGGTGACAGTTCTTTGGAATTTGCAAAGGAGGGTTTAATTCTGCAAACACCCAAGTCACACACAAGCAGTTCTCACTCAGTGATACTGCCTCTAATTTTCACCAGGACTGTGGATTTTTGGTATGATTATGCAAAATCAGATTAGCAGCCTATCAACCACAAACCTTTCAAAAACATGAGTAAATCCCATGAAAAATAACGTCAGCTTAAAAACTGTGACATTTTAAAGATTCCTTTACAATGCTAATATTCTTACAGTGCTAATATTCTATTGATAATTAGAGTTTCTAACTTCATTTTTTTAAGCACAATCTTGAAAATAAAAATGACAAAAATCTTAATTTTTTAAAAACTAAAAGTTTGCTTTGGGATGGCCTGCTCCTCATAGAAAAGAAGCCTCAGGATAAATACAACAGCAGCTTATGTGCTGGTAACACAATGTTTTGCTTAGGATAAAGTCTGTTTTCTTGTGGAGAGGAAGGGGAGGTCCTTGAGAAATGGGTTAATCTCTGCCAGATCCCATTAGGTTCAAGGATACTTAAAATCACTCTCAACACACTGGTATCTTTGACTTTTTATCAGGGCTTGCCCAGTGATGGAGATACTGAAGTGTTTCTCAGCAAACTCCTCCAAAGCTTCAGTATTTTAAAATAAAACCTTCTTCTCATCTCTCCATTTTACCAAATTGCTTCTCATCCAGCTTATGGATAAGCATCTCATTCCTGGGAGAGGCAGCAGAAATGGGGAGAGGAGATTTCTGGTGTGAACTGACACTTGGCCTCCATGAGTCATCTCCTCGCTAAACTAAACAACCAGTTTTCTCTTAACCTTTCTTATTACACAATATTTTCTGAATATCTAATTGGCCTGATTGTTTGCCTTTGCTGCTCTCCAGTGCAGCTCACTTGTTTCCTGAAAAGCAGTGCCCAAATCTGGAGAGGTTACTCCAGCTAGGTTTTCACTAGTTCTCAGTGGCACATTATTTATTTAATATCTTATTTACATACCATGGCTCTGCATCCTGCAAAGGTGGTTGCTTTTGTGTTTTGGAGAAGGATGACGCTGCTCGAAAACCACTGCACCTCTTACATCAGTTTCTGCCACCCACAGGACCTTGCTGCCACATTTTTGGACTATTTGTGTAACAAAGTCAGAGTTAAGCAGGATTCTGCTCAGTGCTTTGCAAGCTGAGCTGCTCCTGCTGAAAGATGCTGCAGTCGTGCAACCGGATTGTGTACTGACAAGCTGGGTATCTGTAGTTTATGAAAAGACTGACACAGGTTTACACAGACACATGTATCACTGTATGGAGGGCCATGTACCTGGGGAATGCTCAAACATCAAGACAAACTGGACAAGCCAAGCAGACAGTGTGGGTCCTGGTAGGGACTGCATGCAATGAATGTGGGTAACAAAGTCATGCAGCTTAAAAGGACAAGTGAAAAATGCAAGATACAATGCACATCAGAACTCCTTAGGAAAGGAAGCTGTGGGTAGGGCTGGTTTTGTTTCCTGAACATTTTGGCCCAGTGTGTTCTGGTCAGTCTCCTGCAGAGAGTGAAGCTTACAACTCACCACACTGCCTGGGTAAATAAATCCAAGTGCTGGGTCCAGTGTCAAGTCGGGGTTTTTTTGTGAGCAGACTGGCCCCTTACCTGGATGAACTGAATTAGAAAGAGGTCCTGAAAAAGGCATCTGTGTCTGGAAAGTGAACAGTGTGCTGTGCAGCTGGTGGCTGGGAAAGAGAGGCTGGGAGGAAGAGTTACAGACACTTGCCAGCTGCACGCTACATATCTCAGAACTTTGCTCCAGTTTGAACTCTAAACCTGTCCTCCAGCTCCTTTTTTACATGTAGATTTTATAAACACCCTCCTTAGTTCTCCATTGCTATAACTGATGGAAGCACTGAGCAGTTTTTGGCTCAGGAGCTCCTTGTGGAGCTCCTTGTTGGAAATTAAACCATGGTCTTCATTCTGTGAGCATGGCTATGGGAGCTGGTGCTCTCTTGCCCTTCAGGTTTCCCTTAGATGAAATTTCCCTCTCCAGCTTGCTTTGAGATCCCCATGTAAGACCACACTGGAAGCCTGATGTGGTGCCCCTTGCTTTCCCCTCTGTCCACAGTCTCCTGCCTTTGTCCTAGGAGAGAATTATTTTCTTTTGACACAATTTGTTCAAGGCAAATTGGTGCTGGCTTTTTCCTCACACTGTTTTATCCCTCCATAATCCATTTCAAACACATGAAAGAACTCCATAAATATATAAATGAATTAACCAAATATTTCCTACCTAATCTTTAATGCAGTCTACTCACAGTTCATAAAAATATTTACGCAGAGACACATTATTGTGTTTTTCTGATCCTTTCTGAGCTTACGTAAATGCTTAACATAGATGCTCTCTGCACAAATTAAATAAGATAATTCCCTGTAAATGAAGTAAAAAGCTGAGACTTAATTTGTGAGGCCAGTCACTCACAGAAAATCCTAGAGCAGTCTTTTCCAAAGGCTGAGGAGGGCTTGGCTCCAAAAATTACAACTCTGATTTTGCCCCTGAACTGCTTTGAACATTTATTCAAGTGTTGAAAAAATTTTAAACGGTAACATCAAGTACTGCATTATGCAGCAAGGTCTGTAAATCTTTTTGGTGAACTTCAGGAGTTTCATGAGGGTATTCAGAAAGTATACAGGAAATATTTAATAAGTTTATTTATAAATCATTATAAAGGTCATAAATGGTTTATGGGCATGTAATAAAGAGATAAATAAGTGTTAAGGAGTATTTATCAAATCAATCTACTCTCCAAATATAGGGTTTAATTAGCATTTCTACAAAGTCTCCTGCTCTCCCTGCTATCACAAATGTTACACTTCTCAGCAAGGCTAGGATAAGATGTGGTACTCCTGGAGCATTTGTACTACAGCAATAATTCATCGTTTGGATGCCAGGATGCTGGGACTTTGATTAATGTAATGACATACTTTATGGTATCCCTGGCAGAAGCTAGGAGAGATCACAATTTATACTGAAAAGTGAATTCAGGATTCTTATTCAGAGCAGAAGGTTTCAAGATAAATGATACACTACCCTAAGGCTTCTTGCAATGGTTACTGATTGTATTTTATTACACAGTGGCGTAACTTGACCTTAAGAAATACTGCATATATTCAAGATGCAATTTATCAGGTGGCTTATGTATCAAAGAAAAAACTCTCATGCCAGCACTCAGACATTAAAACAGTCCTCAGAAACCACAGCCAGACATACACCACAGCCAGACATCCCCTGGATGCTCTGTGTGTGGAACTGTAAGAAGACCTGCTCCAAAAGCTGAGATTTCATTCCATCTCCCTGGAGATGCTGCAGGAGCAGAAGGATCTGTTCTCCAGCCCTCCACAGAACCACAGTGAAATCATCCAAAACACCTCTGTCATGGACAAGAACTTTCAAACCAAAATAAATCCCAGGCCTCCCTCCAATGTTCGAACTGTTATATCTTGAACACAGGAAGGATTTTTGTTTCACAGAATAACACAAATGATAATGATGTAGTCTTTTTTACAAGAGCAACTAAACATCATTATATCACTGCCAAAGAGATGGGGAGTCATTGAAAACTAACACTGAGTATCATAAATTATTGTTTATCACTAGACAAATAAATGGCTGTCTTTGAAGGCAGACCTACTTGTATGGTTAAAGTTTAAAACAGCATTTATGGTAGCAATTTAATCTCTTAAAATATACACTTTAAAAATAAAAAGACTTCCTGTAATGTCCCTCGGCTGCATTTCTGCAGAATAGTCTTAAATCATTCCAATTACTTAATGCAGTCTATAATTTATCAGCCCAAATAAGTCAGGCTTCTCAAATCCAGACCCAGATACACGTAATTGTTAAATTACGTAAACTTCATGTATATTATGAATTATTCAGATATCAAATGGACTCTTTAAAATTAACACATGGTTTCTTGTATGCAAACAGCATATTGATTACATATATCTTACTTTTTCTTCCTAAGGGCCAATGTATTTTTGTAGAGTCTGAGAAAAGAGTTATCAAAACATGGCTTGGAGTAAGTGCTGCAAATTAAGAATGAAGAAAGCAAACAAAAAAACCAACAAAAAGAAACCAAGGCATGAACCTGTTAAGGCACACATGAAAAGCTCACCCATGTCTGTGTCTGTGAACATTCAGAGCCCCCTGTGAGTTCAGAAGTTGTGAGGTATCTGAGTCATCCCTTTGGCCCACACAGACAGTCTCTGCCCACACAGACACACTGCAACATTACACTCCTCCTACGAGTTTGGTAACATAAATATTACAATTTAGAACTTGAATAGTATTTTCATTTTTGCTTTTCTTTACAAGCATTGCTTAATTAATCCACCCACCAGACCAGACAAGTATTACTAGCTCTGTTAATCCACACATAATTTTCAATAATGGTCCATTACCATTGCACAAGAGGTGAGAAGCAGAATTGGAAGATCCCTTTGGGATCCAGGTGATCCAATATGCCCCTAAGAACTTCTAAGGGTGTCAGGCTGCCAGAGGGCAATTTTGAAGACTCATATTCAGGGGTGACTGTGACTCTGCTGTCAACATTTGGTGCCAAATGATATATGACTGACTAAACAAGAGCTGAACCTCCATTTCACCTTTTTGTTCGTATTGCACTTACTCTTTTCCTGCTGGAAATCGTTATATATACAGGTTTTTTTCCAGGTTTCATGCTGTAATGTTTGAACACCAGATTTCACTGAAGTAAAGAATAAATTTCCATTTGGTATTATGAAATACAGTAGAAAAAACAATTTCTGTTGTAATAATGGGTTCTTACCACAGTTTCCTTTGTGCATAAAATGTATTACAGAATTTTAGGCAACACTTAATTTGATTAACAGTCTTCTACATTAATCCTTTGCTCAGTCACTCTTGAAAGTTGCATTAATTTAACAGAAGCTTTGCCAGGCTGCCTACATGGCCATGGATCAATATCCCAAAAGGCAACCATGCATAAACTTTGATTGTGACTTTATGATCAAGTAAGAAAGTCCATCTTATATGAATACTAACTGAGATACCCAAACATTTATGCCTACTTTTCAAGATTACAGTGCTTAAAAACGAGCTATCAACAGAGGTTGCAACCTCATATTACTCTTTTGATATTGTTTCTGACTATGAATAGAATAGTATATTAAATCTTAGATACAGCCCCAAGTTTTAGGTAACACAGATATACCTGATCCTAGAGGCCAATACGGATTTTATAGAATGCAGAGTGATATTACACAGTTATACTTTGCAAAAATTATACCTCTATACAGCCCTCTACTCTTTATGTGGAGATAATGGAATTGATGAATATTATCCTGCTTCTCCCAAGGTCCTCACAAAACACCTCCCCAGGAAGAAGAAGCCTTTGAGGAAAACTCTTTTGTATTTCTCAATGAAGACAGTGAGCTACTGGGCAAGAATAATAGTCTTCCTTCTTCTAAACTTAACCTTTTCAGTATAAACAATCATAAATGTACATTCACAGAGCCTAACCAGCATTACTGGGGCTTCAGGGTCTGTAATTGCTAAATTTAACCCTGCAAACCCATCATAAAGAGTTCAAGCCAATACCACTAGGCTAAGTGCATAGTTAGGAAATTAAAAATAGATGATGGCTATAAAAACAGAAGAAAAAATGATGAAAGAAATAAAAGAAGGCCTGATGTTCACAGCAGAGCATTTAGATGCTTTACTGAAATAGGCCTTGGGAAATATTTGCAAAACAAAGATTAGCATTATTGCCACTGTTCTCAGGATTCATTATTCATGGTGAACCTCTCTATAACTAACACCTATTTAGTAATAAACTGTGCTCCTTTGATGTGGTTAATGACTGATATAGGAACAATTATTCTATTGAATTTTCTGTTAGGGGCTGGAAAACCTAAAAGGGGAGGGAATGGAGCGCAGGAGCATGGAAATGCTCTGTTTGAATTCAGGTCTTAGTGAGCTCTGCTGAAGTGTTTTCTTGTTTTCTGCTACTCTATTGCACAGGTGGGAATTTAAGATGAAGCACAGTGGAAACTTTAACATATAACTTCAAAATCCAAACACTGAAATAAATTAGTTTTTTGAAAGATTGTCTTCATACAACAAACTGTCAGTCCCATTGCCCTTCTGAACAGCACTGGAAGAAGCCAGCATCAATTCGGTATCATGTCCAGAACCAGGAGGAAGTGTTAATATTTAAATGAGTTTACTCAAATTGACTCAGATTTGCATGTAAGGGTATGTTACTCTAGTTCCTATCAGTTTAGTTTACAAGTAGGACATGGTTTTGTTCTGTGCTTTTTACTATTTCTCTCCTCCATTTTTCTTTTGTTCTTCGGTCCTACATTTTTCCTTTTTTTTTACCCCATTGTCATCTTTACATTCAAAACTTGAATTTCATAATTTTTTCAGCTGTCTATGCTAGGTTTATTTTCCCTTGTGAGTGTTTTTCTCTTACACAAGTATGTTTCTCTCTAACTGACCAACATAAATCTTCAGTTTCCTTACACAGCTTGCTCAAAGTGAATTTTGCCTTCATGTTAAATCTCTATCCTACTTTCATAAACTTTCTACCTTGGTGTACTGAGTGACAAGAAATAGTCAAACAGTGCCAGTTGTCGCAGCCAGTTGCCTCATTGCTGCTTTGAACTAACCAGATCAGCAGATAGCTGATCTGTTCCTGGGCAGACAGGATGGATCACTAAGGTTGGTCAATAAGCTGAGCTTCATAGACCAAGATTCTACTAAGAGCAGATGAGAAAGATAATGGTAATACAGGAAAGGGAGAGCAGGGTGTGCAGCAGGATTTGAAGGCCAGAGGACTTGCATGAGCTTTCTTAGTATATGTCCCAGAAATGTGAAACTTTTATGCTTATACAGCTCTTCAATCACTTGACTTCACATTTCAATAAACTGCCTTTTTTCAACTGTTCTAATTCTATCTTTCTGAGAACGTACAACTTTTGAATGTAGAATAGATAATTTGATCCATGAAATTTTATGAGTAGATTCAGCTAAATGCTGTTAAGCCCAGGAATAAAACCAGCTTAAAGATGGGCTGTACCGTGAAGTTATGATGGATAGCACAGAAATTTCATGCAGTCTGCTTCCTGAATCTCATCACCAAACACTACAACTTCCTGGCTATGCTCTCTAAAAAGCTTGTCCCTCCATGCAGAAAAGTCAAGAATCTCTTCTACACTTTCTGTCAGGGAAAAAGTCATGGGATCTACTGGAAAACCACCATTATTTCATGTTGTTTCTTTATCCCAGAATATGATTTTTCTATACAGCAAACTGCAGTGACAAACACATGCAAGATATGCATCCTATCTGTTCTGTTTGCAGCCAAGGTTAACAGGAAAGAAACAGGTATGTCTGTTTGCAAACGTGTTTGTCCATCATTTTAACACTATCTCACTGTGCTTTTGCAGTTGCTTTCATTCAAATCCACCATTTACTGAGACTTCTCTTCAGATGGAGTTGCCCTTAAGACTGGGATAGATCTCATCATCTTTAGATGATCATCATCTCTGCTGGAGATCACTTCCCCAGTGGCACCTGTAACCGAGCACCTGGTCATGATGAGAGGGGCTGGAAAGCACTGAAGGGATTCTCGACATCTGGAATTAACTTTATAAACAGGACACAGTCTGACAAAGACCCAAAAGCAACCATGACACAAAGTTACTCTCAATCTGGGCAACTCACTGTTAGCATGGATAGGAGCAGCTGTGGGATTGAAAACTACTTGCAGCAAGCAGAGCAAGCCCACTGGTGTTAGTGGAAACTCAGGATTGACTCCCCAGCCCTCTTAACTCTGTTATCAATGCTACTTTTTCTTTTCACAACACATAGGAAATGCCCTAACAAACTGAAGATTCATAGAGAAACTAAAACCAATACACAGAAGAATGTTTCCTACAGGGACAGCCAGACTAAGGTCTGGACTAATTTTGCCCTTCTGGAGAGCCTTCATTAAGCCTGAAGGCTGTACTGCACAGAGGCAGAGAAATAGATCCTGTATAATGGATCCAAACCATCAGATATTCAACATGGATAATATCAGGGCATGTATCATGTCTTCAGAGTGGTAACAAAACAAAAACTTGCTAGTATGTTGGACTGGAAATTTACACACTGAAAAACTCTGTTCTTTATCATCTGATACACAGTTAGAGGAAGGATTGGCATTATTCTCATGCTATAAATGGGTTGAAATATACCAAAGTATTGTAAGTTTTTAAGAACAAACTAAACATAACATAGGAAGCTGTTTGATCTGCTGGGATGGATGCAAGGTCTATGGGCAAGCACCCAGATTAGAGACAGATACTTAAGGAGCAGTGCAGCCCTCCAGCAGGTAAGCAGCACCCTTCTCAGATTTTTGGGCCAATGAACCACTGACTGCAGAATAAAACATTTAAAATGGATATTTTCCTTGGGATTGACAGTAATGAGTATTTTCAGAAAACAGTGTATTGAAACCACTTACATATGTTTAGGTTTGGAAATCAAGTACAGAGCCTGCACATTGTGAAATACAATGGATATTTGTACCAACTGTAATTGTCTATTTATTTGCATGCCACTGAGTATCATCAGGCAGTCATACAGCCAGCAGCACAAGGCTGAGAAAACAATAATATAATGTCAAAACCAAGTCAAACCATGTCAGCACAAATGATACACTGCAAACCAAAATAAATTGAACATGAAATCTTAAGCCAGCAGGGAAGGCAAGCTTGGAGAGCTCACAAAACCAAGGAGCTCTAAGGATATCCCTAATTACTATGAGAAATTACATGTTAAGAGCATATTTGCTCATCCATGCTTCACCTTATGTTCAACAGGTGTGTATGGTGGGCAACCAGGGTAATCACTGCAGGCACAAAAGAGCTACCAGAGCTCCTATTTTGCTCATGACAGATCAATGTCATCTAGGAAGGGACAAATGACACTGAAATGAGTGCCTCCATCAAGATTAGCAGACTATTTAACAGCTTCTTCAGAGATTTCAAAGCTAGGGTTGGTCATGCTTGTTCACTGCCAGGCTCTGAGAAAGAGAAGCAAATAACTCAGAATTAGATCCAACATCCAAGTCCCTGCTCCTCCACCTGCAGTGGGTGCCTGTGATGTTACTTCTGGGATATCAGTCCTTACACAGGAACTGCTTTTCCAGAAAGGTCTCCTTCTCCACAGCCACTGAAGCTGGAGTTATTAGTATTTTTCTCCCAGCTCTGATGCAGACAGTTGGGGCACCTTCTCTTTAAAGCAAATGCACCTGTCACGGCTTCCATCTTGCAGGGAGGATAAATATTTTCAGCAGGAAATTTCTTGTATTTGGTTTCAGACCTCAAGGCAATATTGTTCTAAACATCTGAACTTTAGATGTTTTTGTTATTTTTCTGCTGGGAGGAAGGGACACAGAAAGACATCCTTTGAATGCTGAAAAAATATTTTTACAACCTTTTGAAAGGGAACAGGTCTGCAGCTTGAGGTAAGAAATCAAATTCTTCCTGAGAATAAAGTATATTCTTCAATACAGTTAAAAATAACAATTAATCTTTCATTTTTTGTATAAGAGACAGACTACTTTACTGATTTCACTTACAAAACATTCGACAATACATTTTTCATATAGATATGGTTTGTTAATTGTCATGGTGATTGATTCAGTTACCTGCATTTATTAATGAATCTTTAAAGCATATTTTTTCTGGCAATCAATTTATTCATCAATTATCACTATATTTCTGAAATATTTTTGTTGGATTGTTTACTCTCCACTATGTATTGGAAGTCTTATAAGGAATTTTTCTTCTTTCAGACAGAAAAATAATTTTAGCTGTTCCATTGTAATTGCTTTATGAAGTTAATAAGCATTCATATTATTGCTGTTGTAGTTGTTACTGTTGTTGTTACTGAACTTGCAGCAGTGGTTGCAGTATCCTCATACTTACTTGCTCCACAGGAGAGAATTAGCTCATTGTTTTCATGCCCATGAGCAAAACCTGGGGAAAAAGCCATCATTTTCATGAGAAATGTTTCCAGAGATCAAAGCAGGGGAGAAACACAGCATGGAAAACCCTGAAACAATCACTGGGGAGTGGTATGTGCCCTTGTTAATCCATGTGGAAGTGCAAAAAAGTGTGGCCATGAAAGGTGCTGTTGTTACACATCCATTGCTTTGCTTGTTCTTCTCCATTTTGCAAAAATGGTTGTTTGTCTCCTGGTAATTTTTTGATATAATGGAGGAAAATGAATTTTTTCATATGATGAAAATACTCATACTAATATCAAGGCTGTGGAAAGGTATAAAGGGAGGAGGTTCCTAAAAAGATAAGTAAGTAAATCCAATTTCAGCATTAGACCAGCTATGGAGTACTAAGCTGCCTCATTTTTCTTTTCTTATTAAGTCAACAGTCCTCACCATTATTGTTTTTCATTAATATTTGACTTGTGGAGTCTTATTACTCTGTAAAACTCAGTTTCTCTCTTTTTAAAGTTTGTTTCCCTCTGAGAGAAAGGAAAAGTAAATATCAGTTCCAAAGCAAAGGGTAATTTATTTTTTAAGTTATTACAAATTTGGTATTATAAATATAATCTCATTAGCTTAAGCAGTGTAGTAATTCTTTAAGTTCCTCAGGGCAAGGCTTAGCAGTCCCCTGAAAAAAGACATTTCTAGGAAAAGAAACTGTTTATTGGTTTTGATTCATCAAGGCACTGATTTTCAAATGCACATAAAAATAAATCCTTAGAACTACTTAGAACTGGCGTGCTTTTATAGTAAGTGATTCTATTCAACAATAGATGCAGGTATCTGTCTCTGTGCTATCATAGGCAAGACAAATGATTTCACCCAACATTACTACATACTGCCATGATTTTGGCTTGGGCCCTAAAATCCCCAATCTGTTGTCCAGCTGCAAACAGAAGCCATTGCAGCCACAGAGCTGCCTCCTCTGGGACACTTGTGCACAGGGGAAATAGGATTGCTTATGTGGAGAAAGGGGGAGCATCAGATTTTTTGCAACAAGCATTCTGCAGCAGCATCTTATATCACCCTGTGTGGGGCTAACAATTCTGTGTTTCTGAAACTTCATAGCTGAAGGTCTGTCAGGATCTTTTCTTCACAAGAGCAGGATCTTTACTTTCTCAAGAGCAGCTCTGTAGATTAGCTCTTTAAACAATACTCTTTTTAAAAACATCAGGTGCTATTTTTCATCTTTGTTTTTATAATATAGAATACATTATTTCTCTTACTTAGCCAATGGTAATAGAGAGGGTGCTGTTCCTATTCATAAATCACTTTTCACTTAGCAAAGTGCCTTATATAAGGTGTTTCATTTTGTTAATAAACTCTCTCTTGTCAGCCTTCTATTGAACTGCAACTGGAGTCTGTGTGTTTCTGTTCATGATTAACAGCAACATCCTTGGGTCAAATGGGGACCTCTGTCTAGAAAGTGAAAAGGTTTTGATCATGCACAGAACATTGCATCTGATCAGTCACATAAGAGGCTGAGTCTATCAGACTGGAGGTATCAGTACAGTAGAATCACTTCTTGGTTTTTTTAGTATAATTTCACACTTTTATTTCTTCTCCGGCAGTTTTAAATTACATGAAATGAATTCTAGCTCCCCAGTTTCCCTCTCCTCTCCCTGAGGCCTCCGTCCTTCAGATGATTTCCTGCAGTGCTGAGCTCCATCACCTGGGGACAGACCTGGGAGATCCCCTTCTGTAGGTTAACACTCGAGGCTGGATGTGGAAGGTGAGGAGCTGAGCCCCATTACTGCTCCATTTGGGCAAGCTGCCCACCATCTGCAGCACAGAGCCACAGCTTTGGCATTGTGTAGGTGAAGCCCCTGCACAGCAGAACCTTGAGATCACCTGACAATGCTCACCATGATGATGAAATTCAGTGTGGGTTTCCACACTGAAAATCATAGGCCAGATCATTTTATTGTTACTAAGTATATGTAATATTGTCATTAAATATATTATAAGATACATAAAACCAGAACTTAGATTTTGTTTTTGTCATCTCTCTCTCTAGAAGCTTCCTGGACATACCTGAAAAGCACCTAACGCATATTTCTTCCACTTTCTGCTGGAGTTTCTCCTTTAATTACTGTGAAATGAATAACTTCTTTCCACTTCCTTCTGTTGTTTAGGGATTGAGACAATTCATGTCCAGCAAACACAAACCCAGTAATATGCATTTTGGGGCTGAAATTATGTCTTCCATGTTCTGCAGTTACTATGGTTACCATCCCACAGCATCCCTGCATGCATGGCTAAAAGAAACAGCAAACAAAAAAATGTCCAGTTTAGAAACAAAAGGAGAGTCTGGGCCTATTAAAAAATACAAAGTATAACTTGAGGAATCTAAAAGACTTATTTTCCACAATGACATAGGAAGATGGATGTCCCTATGGTCTTGTTGATAAATTTTCCCTACTTTGGCTTTAAATGCTAGAGTAAATTTTTGTTCATCTAGAAATGGGAAGATGGATGAAACACTCTCATGTTCCAGAAAGCAGCCAGTGTCAGTGCATGCTTGGGAAGGGAAGGACAACAGTTGCTTTATTTCAGTAGGAAGCCAATGACCTGGAACCATGAGCTACAACAGTGTTAGGGCTCTTAATGCCAGCCTGGGCAGCCTGCTATCCTCATGGGAGTTAGGAGGACATCAAGGATTACAATGAGATCTGAAAGTTCAAGCCCTGCTCTGTTTTTGGCCCACAGTAACAAAGGGGCTTGGTGACTACAGTGGAATTTTGTTGGAGTTCTGTGTCTCAGACCACAGATGCAATATTCAACATCAGGCCAAACCATGAGAGGTGCCTGTACCTGTGTTGTCCCCCACAGTGAGTGCTCTCCTGCCTGTATTCACAGCTTAGTGTCTTCTTTGGACATAACCATGACCAGGAACCTCAGCCAGACCCTTCTCAGACCTGTGAGGAGATGGTTGTAGACAACTTCTCTGGATGCACCTGACCCACACTGTCTTCACAGCAGACATGTCCAGATATCTGTCCAGGAATATGATTTATGTTGGTGGGGTCAGGGACATTCCTGACTTGTTCCCCAACCTGAAACATCATGGGGTGACAGTGCTCATCCTAATCAAGGAGGGAGACTTGTGTGGGTGATGGAAACCCAATTCTCAAAAGACGGAAGGTGCTGTACCCCATAGGAAATGCTGGCATTTGGCAGGATGTAACTGAAGACCAGCTGGAGCAGAGAGAGTGACCAAGATGTAATCTGTCTCTCTGCTTGCCAAGGAGGAGGTGACCTGAGTTCCCACCTTTTCACAAGGCCAAAGGTTTCACATCACTGTAACCGCAGTGAAGGAGGGGGGAACCTTCCCTGGGAGGTGAGTGATGTGAGTCTGACCAACCACAGGCTGACTGACCTCCAAGCACACTGAACTCCTACCCTCAAACTCTGCCCTGCAAAACTCTGCGTGTTCTGGGAAACATTTACTCATCGCCTTCAGGCAAAGACATCACAAACTGAAAGCCACGACAGCTGGGATCTGAAGACAGATATGAGGATTGAATGCTATAATTTCAACAAATGAGTAACTAAATAAAAAACATCCTACAAGTAGAAATAGGATTAAAAAAAATCCCCAGTATTAAAAAAGTCACACATTTTCAACTTTGACCCACCATATTCCCAAGAAAATATACTGAGATAATGCCTGCAGTCCATTCTTTTTGTACCTAACTATTCACTCTGATAAATAACTGACCAGAGAACCAACTCCATTGCTAAGTCAGTGACATCACTGGGAAAGCAAATAAATCATCTTCTTACAGTCAGTCATTTGGCATGCATGATTTCAGAATAAGTATAAATTGGTGAACTGCTGCAGACAGTAAATTTACATGCATACAACAGTAAGTGTAGGGAAAAGACTGAGGTCTTCCTGAGTACCAAGAGACAGCTGGAAGCAGAACCTCCACTGTCTTGAGCCACAACTTTGATTATTATGACCTGTGCTGGGCTTTACTGCGTACCAGCATGATGGTGGCTTCCATTTCTGGTATAGCAAATAGTCTATTTAGAGCAATGATGCTGTGGAATAGTCCAATTTATGTGAAATCTAGATGCTAGAAAATAATGCTGTTATTATCCTGCACCTTCTTATTTTTGCTTTTCCTATATGAGCATCATTGTATTATAATTTTCAGAATTTTCACTGGAAAAAATATTGCAAACTGAATTCTACAGCCTTACGATAGTGAAAAGGAGTTCCTAATTATTTTCATCTATGTTTGTTGACTTGAGAGATTGCAGCACCAAGAAGGTCATTGCATTTCAGGGTCATCTTTTTGTATTTGGTCTACAAAGGTTGATTGAAAGCAGAGCAACATCTGAATGGTGAGTTCTTCCTTCAGTGTATATCTCAGAGGCAAGGTATGATTTCAGGAACAAATGACAACAAGAAAAGTCCCAGTTCTTCATTAACAAATAATTGGCATGAGGTGCTGTGAAATGTGAGGGAATAAAATAGAACAAAAGTGTGAAAATGCATCCTGAATTCCCCAGCACTTCCCTGCTGTGTCCTTAGGGCATTTCAAGACCTACCTTGGAAAAAGTCTTTGCATAATAATCACTGCTATGATTAGTGCAGTGTTTTACATTATATAATATATACAATTCACCTGATAAACATTGCAAGAATTATTTGCAATTAAAGTTTTAAAATGTTCCAGGCTTTAAGATTTCTTCCTCTCTACCAAAGTAAGCCTGTCAGTTTTCTCATCAGCTCCTCAGTAACTCACTTAAAAGTAGGAACATTCTTGAAATTCCCTCAAAATGATCACAAATTTATAACAGCAATGATACTGGCTGACCCAGGGCTGTGAGCAATTCACCAACAGAGGACTGAAGGGTGGGAGCTCAGTAAACTGGGTTTAACAGTAATGAAACAACACCCACATGTAAGTGACAGTAGGTTCTGGCCTATTGTAGACTGTCAAGCCAATAAAGAAATTGCAAATTGCAATACATGTTAGTAAAGGTAAAAAAAATCCCAAGAGGATCCCAGGAGGCACATCAACATAGTGCAGCTTGGGATACTGAGGATGCTCTGTACTCAACACACTGGCAGCAGAACCCAGTAGAGCAATGGAAGGATAAGCACACCCTCAGAGAAATGGATGAGGATCAAAAAGCTTTGCAAACGTATAATTTTAACAATCTGAACTAATGTTAACTGTGATCATCATAACTGGAGTAATAATAACCCTTTCATTGGACTCCTAAGACTTTAAGCAGACTAAATTCTTGGCTTTACACCTAATATAGGCCTTTTGCACCTATTAAGTCTTAGAGTTTAACAGTCTGGTAGGAGGAACTCAAGCAACCTTTTCTGTAGCTTGGATGCAGCAAGTTGGTAACAGCTGTCCTGAGGATACACTGCTAGCAGAGTGAAACATGCAGCTCAACACCACAGCCACACTTTCCTGGGAAAATCTGGTGCTGCCTTCCAGGAATTCTGGCTCCTAAACTGAAGATGGACATGGACAACAAGCCTGACATCGGATCCTAAGACAACACATGTGCCTGAAATGATAAAAGCTAGGAATCTGGTACTTCCAAAAAATGATGAGATACAGTTCAGGGCACCTCTCTTTCCTGTCTTACTGAATTATATTTGGCTGAACTGTATTTAGAATTATTTATTTTCCATATATAGTTCTCCATAAAAAAAAATTATGTCCTTGGAGTCCAAAATCAAAATACTATAGCATATTTAATCATACAGTATAGTTTTACAACTCTACCATGTACATTACTTGATTTTTTTCTTTTTAGCAACATGTATTCTTCTAATTTAAAAACTTGCAAGAAAGATTAAATATTCACAGCAGTAAACTGCAACTCTAAAGTTATTAGGTACTAGCTATTGCTCAATACACATGATAATGTAGTTTAAACTTTCTAGATAGAACCTTTCTAGATTTAAGATACCACCAAATAAAAACTTCTGGACTGAATCTAGATTTCTTTTTGCATAAGTAAGCTCACTATTACAGAATGAATAATAATCAAAATCTATTTTTTCCAAATGATTTCTACTGCAGCAAATAACAGTAAGGGAAACAAAAAAAAAGTTTAAGTGAGAAATATTCATATGAACTATGAATGCAAAAAAGACACTGCATTCCTGAATATGAACAACAAATTAGCAGGCAAATAATGTTGAATATTCTTGAGAAATTTTGAGTTTCACATGTTTAATATGTTTACTGTTGTTGTTTTGTTGTGTTTATCAGGGTAGAATGACAGAAAAGTACATGTATAAAGAATGAATCCCACAGTAGCAAATACCTTACAGTCTCACGAGGAAAACTGAGAGATGAGTGGAAACTTCAGGAGCAGCTGTCATGAAGCACTGGCAACAATCATGGTTAGGGAAATCCATACACTTCCCTGTCTGCTTGTCTGTCTTGGGTTGATGCTAAATTGTATCCCCATTCCTCTGTTTAGCTCAGAAATAAGTGTTGTACCTTTAAAACTGGATCTGAGAGTGAAGGAGACGTGGTGGAATGTCTGAGGTTGTTGTTTTCTAAACATAAAGATAAGAGTTTTCAGCTTTCCTTCACACACGGCCTGTGCTGTCTGCAGTGTGGACAGCAGAAGAGAGCTCTCCTTTGCTTTTCGTCAGTTTTTTGGCTACCTGAGGAAGAGAAGTTCTCCACACTGTGCTTTTTCTTTTTCCTTTTTCTTGGAACTGTTTGACCCTGCTCTGGTTAAACACCCAAAGGGCCCCAGGAGCTCCCACCTGTGTCCCACCGGGCCTGGCCTGGGCCCGGCCTTTCCCAGCCCTGAGGGACCGACAGCAACTGAGCCGAGCTACAGCCACGGGAGAGACTTTCTGAATTTGGCACCTCTGCGGGGCACAGAGAGCTTTTGTTGTTCAGTGTTGTTCATTTGTTGTGCTGGGAAGTGCTTTGACTGTTAAATAAACAACTTCTTTCCACTTTCCTCGAAGGAAATTTTTTTTCTGTCCCAAACCAGCTGGGGGGAGGGGCAGTTCAAATTCGTTTTCTAGAAGGACTCCATCCAGAGGTTTTTTTCCCAAATTTGCCCTAAACCAGGACATTGTCCTATTACCCTACATTTCATGGAACTGTACATGGGAACTGTAACTTCAAGTTGCCAGGAGAGAGAGCAAAGTAGACCTGAGGAATGCCTCCTGCAGGGACCATTTGTTTCTCTCTTTCGTGTGTAAGCATCTTCCCTGGCTGGAGGACCTTGTGTGCTCATTTTGTGCCATCAGCTGCAAAGACCATTTCTGGAGGTGATGCCATGCAAGCATCATGGTGATGCCTGTCGTGGTGATGCCTTTCACGGTGATGCCATGAAGGAGCTAGCCAAGAGCTGAGTATGATTTTTCAGATTTTTGTCTGAAAACAGAGCTAGCATCCCTTCCTCCAGTGCCAGCCACAGAGGGAAGGGGTGTTGCCTAGTTCGGGAAGGATAGCATTCACAGAAGGACCACATTAGGATAACACTGAAGTTCAGCACTTGTTTTCTTGGTACAGCATTAGGGAGAACATTTCATTTCTTCTGAAGGTAAGTTTCTGAACATTTTAAACCCAAGTCATCCCATATTCCATCTCCTCTTTCATAGCAGCAACCTCCATGAGGTGAAATGGAAGCTCTGGATTTCGTGTCCTAGTAACTTGAGGCTGTCACTCCCCATTTCAGACACAAAGCCTTCGCTCAACATAGGCCCTGTCTACAGAAACACAACTGTGCTGTGAGGCTTAATTATGTAATTGCAGAAGTAATTTTGCCTTGTTAATTGAAAATCACTGTAGCTTTTTCCGTAAAATGAAAATGCCTAAACTGTAGAAGCGGGGACTCCAGTATATAAATTCTGATTTATATTCATACAGACTGCCTCCTCCTTGCCATATTATGAATATATCCCCAGGCATTCTGAACATTTTGTTTGCTTTGGTGAACAAGTGCAGACTTATATGTCTGGTGTCTTTTATGACAAGCTGTACAGGTGTCATTCTTCTGGAGCAGGCCCAGCAAATGTACTCTGAGTGAGTACAAACATATGCCCTCAAAAAAAACCCCAAAACCTCAACCAGTCACAACAGAATCAGAATACAAATCCCAAGAAATAAGTGTGGTTCATAAAGTGAAGGGAGGTCATGAGCATCTTTCTTTGAGAGGCTGGTGTTACATCAGAGAGAGAAGTGTGGCTCTGCAGCACGTAAATCATCGCAGTGGAGATGGAATGGTCAGTTCAGTGGGAGGACAGAAGTATGGGGAATGACATTACTGGATCAATAAACTCTTCCTCTACCTCCCACGCAGTGCATCACCTGCAGTGCTACACAAACTGCCAAGATCAATTTCTTGAGTTTTGCTGAGGTCTGGGAGACACACTGAGTTTTTGCTCACCAAATCCAGTAATGTAATTAACACATTAAGGGAGAAAATAAGAATAAATCCTGGAAAACCGAATTGCATGCTGTCTATATAGAATTTTGAATTAAAATATCATTAGTAAATTGACATACAGTTATTATTGCAGCAGACTCCTATGGCTCCAGTCTGCCAGTGAAGCATTGGCTGGGGTACAATACAAAAGAGACAAAGGCTTGTCTTCAGTATCAATTAGCCCAATATTGAGTTTGTACAACCATGGCAAATCCTCAGAGCAAAATCATTCTGACAGTCAATACTCTACTTGCTATATGAGCAATCATGTATGGACACAATTTCTTCCATAATTTCTTAACTCTACTGATGATGATGGTTTTTATTGTCATAAAGGGAAACATTTTACTGAAGTGTACACTGAGAGCAGGCACACTAACCATCAGGAAGAAATCAGGATTCCCCATGAACAAGCATTTTCCCCTAAAATGTGCCATTTAATTGCACTCACAATTGTGAAAAATAGATTAATGTGGTTTCCTTTTGTGGCATTTAGTTAGTGTAATTCTGAGACATTTGTTTGAAAACAGTACTCCATTTCACTGCTTCTTGTTCAACAAAGATTTGATTAGCAAGAACTATGTTGCTCTTGTGAAACCTAAAGCTGTATTTGGAATTAGGACCTTTTTTATTAGTATGCATTAAAACCTGTTATTGATCTGCTAGAGGTGCTAATGTAAGTGTCTTTTGCAATGCAAACCCAAATTAGATTCTGATCAGGTTCAGAGTGTTCAATCAAGGACTACCTAGCAACATTTTTAAATGAAATGCAGTTTGTGTTTGGCATTGCAGATCAGGTATTTGATTGAAAGTCAGGAAGAATTCCCAACAATGTAGCATCTCTCTTCTTTTGCTGGGCATCTAAAATATATCTAGCATTCAGCTGCTGCACAATGCTGACATATTGTGTTGTACAGTCTAAAGCACTTTGACATTTAATGTATACTACAGGGGCTAACTAAAAAAGGATCACGGCAGTACATCAGTTTAAAAAGCATTTGCTAAAAATTTTAAACCTAACTTCTTTATAACTAAAGACTGACATGTTCATTAACAGAATGCAAATGTATAATGCATCACTTCTTCTACTGATCACATAATGAAAATAGGAGCCTTCATGGAGTAGTGACAAAATAGGTGGAGATACAGTGCAGTGACCATTTAAAAACTCAGATAAACTCAGGGACCCTATGCAAGGTGCTATACATGGGCCTCTAAGAGATGGGGATTTCTCTGAAAAGTTTGTAATTTATACTTGAAAAGCCAGATGTAAGCCAGATGTGATATTTCTATTATAACCCCAGTACTGACACAAAACAGGTATTTTCACCTAACTCAATTCTATGATTCTAGAATAACAGAATCATAGAATCATCTGGATTGTAAAAAACCCTTAAGATCATCAACTCCAACTGTTAACTCAGCACTCCCATGTCCATCACTAAATCGAGTAAATCACTCTAGTAATTCACACAGTCAACAGACAGAAATACACTTTGAGGGTGCAATTAATCCAATCTCTGCTTTGTATTAAGACCTCTTCAGTGAAAAACATCTACTTCCTCCAAGCTTAAGTGCCTTCCCAGAGGTGCACAGCCACTGTGCCCAGGTGTGCAAGGTGAGGGCAGCCCCATCATCCATCAGCACAGGCTCACACAAGGGGCAGTCATCTCAGCTGTAGGTGTAGGTCTTGTGTATGCCAGTGGACATGAAAGGGTTCACTCTGGGGTGACAACCAGAGACACTGGGACAGTGCATGACTATGAGACAACACTGAGGCAGCAGAGACCAGAACGCAGCTCCTCAGGATGTTCTTTGCTTCATTTAAACTGATGGTATTTTTAATGATTCAACTTTGCAATAGGTCTACTTATAGAACAGCACAAAGTCTCTCGGTTCTACACTCCAACTCTGACAGGCAACTGCTGCATGCAGAGATTACTGCAGCCAAATAATGGTCTCAGTGGTTTAGTTTGTTTATTCAGATTTAGATTAACTCAACCAAAAAAAAAAATGCCTATGTGGCATCACAGTTAAAATATAAAATTTGACAATATATCGCATGAAAATGTGGTCAAGGAAAAACCCAAGATCCAGTGTATGCCAGATCCTCTCCTCCAGAGGCAGTTGATTCCTGCAGTGACATCTCCTGCATTGCAGGAGCACAACCCCCATTTTAGCAATGAGCTCACGGTATCTTAGGGTACTGTTTCTAAACAATTCCTGATTCCTCTAGACACCTTGTGGTGCCTAACTTTGCTCAGATTTCACCATCCTTTTACAGTAAGTGTAAATTAAATGTGTGAGTTCGTAAGTGGCATTAAACTCAGCACACCTCTCCCCATGCATGCTGCTTGTACCAGAAACAGGGTGGCCAGCAGGAACAGGAGAGTGACCCATGTACTCAGCACTGGGGAGGCCACACCTCGAGCACTCTGAGCAGTTCTGGAACCTCCACTACAAGAAGGACATGAAGGTACTGGAATGTATCCAGGAAAGGGCAATGAAGATGAGGAAGGGCCTGGAGCACAAGTTGGATGAGTAGTGGCTCTGGGAGATGGAGGTGTTCAGCTTGGAGGAAAGGAGGCTCAGGGGGCACCCGAAAGGAGGTTGTGGCCAGGTGGGGGTCAGACTCTTCCCTCAGATAAAAGTGACAGGACAAGAGGAGATGTCCTCAAGCTATACCAGGGGAAGTTTAAAGTGGATATTCAGCAAAATTTTTTAATTGGAAGGGTTGCCAGGTATTTGCTGCCCAGGAAAGCAGTGGAGTCACCACCCCTGGAGATATTTAAAAGATGGGTAGATGTAGAACTTAGGGACGTGGTTTAGAGGCAGACTTGGCTGTGCTGGGTTAACAGTTGGGTTCGATGATCTTAGAGGTCTTTTCCAACCTAAAAGATTGTATGGTTACATGAAAATACAAATCCATAGCTGGTACATAGCATTTCTTCCATGTTGTCCTCTAGTGTGACATGTGCAAAAGTTAAAAAACCCAATAACTGTAACTGTCTCATCAGCACCAACAATGCCTCCCCCACATCAATCCTCTTTAATCATTCCTTTTCTAAACGCTCCAGGATGATGGGAAAACTAAAGGACAGTGATTGTGGCAAGTGTCACAGAAAGGTCTAAGCATTAAAAGGTTTTGATTACAGAGCATTAAAAGGTTTTGATTACAGGTGTACTTTGCTGTACTACACAGCAGCCCCTGTGTCCAGGTGGTGACAGAGAAACAAGCTGAGGTTGCACCTCCCTGCCCAAGCAGTGTATGAGGCAACACCAAGCCTTGCTGGAGAGGGATGCTGCATCATTCCATGTGCCAGCCTTGCTGCCAGTGGGATGGCCTGGAAATCACAGCACTTTCTCCAGGACCTGAAAGACACCTGTCACTAAAAGCACTAAAAGTATGCAGTCAGATGCCTTGTCCGTGGAGCAAAGAATGCCAGGGTCAGAGTTCAAAGTGTGGGAGTGAAGTCGGGAGAGGAAAGCCCTGCATTCCCCGGCACCAGAATGAAAAGGTATTATTCCAAACCTAATTGAACTATTGTTTTCAAATAAAGAAATTAAGATATACTAATTAAATTTGGTTTTTTTTATTAACCAGAAATCAATCATTAATCAGAAGTCAACCTGGTGCTATAATTCATTATTGCACAGATATGTGGCTTATTACGTCATGCTGGAAGTACTCTATGTACCTAAGGATAAGGCTGAAGTCACCCTTAAGACAATGTCATTGAAGCCAGTTACTCCAGGGTGGAGCTTTACCCAGTTACAGATTTAGATAGTAATTTGTCAGGATGGCATCAGTCCTGGGTAACAAATGGTGCTAACACAAGTGTGGGGAAAAAACCTCTCTCTTTTCAGTTACTGCAGGTTTATTCTGACCTGCTTCCAAATGGAAATTGTAGGCTGCCAAAGGTTTAATATTTGAGTGTTTTCAATTGGTTGTCACACTAATAATTTGCTTGGAATCATTCTAAATAATACATATTATGACTGAACTAATTTGGCAAGCAGCCAACAATTAATTAGGAAAAGGTTAATTATGTACTTGTCATGAAATGCACTCTATTTATGGCAAAAGGTGTTGACTTTAAGTCAATCTTCATATTTACAGTGAAATTAAAAGTTACCACAGAGTCTAAACATTTATTTAAAGGACACATTGTCTGCAGGGGAATCCAGAAGAGGGAAGGAAGTTTGCTACCATAAACCAGACAGCAATATCTGAAAAAATGCGGATAAATTGCAGCAGATGCAAGTGAGGCCTTTCCAATGAAATCTGAGAGCAACCCTCTGGTTGCTGGGGTTACTGGAAGATTTCCTCAAAGATTAATTCTGGGGATCAATTTGATTAAAGACTGTAACCAAAGCAAGAGGGTGGTAATACTTCGTTGATGATACCTAGTTAGGAGGAGTTCTGTCAATTCAGGAGAGAACTGGGATTGCACACAGTAATAACCAGATGACCTTGAGGTCTGAAATGGATGGAAATCAATTGTGCAAAGTGCAAGGCCTTACAGCTAGGGACTAATAATGAGTATTTCTGGCATAAGCAGAGAGCTCATCATCTGGAACTGCTAAGGGACAGACACCTCACTGTCTAGACAGATGCTTCTAGATATCCAGAAGCACTGGCTGATCACAGAGTCACTGCAAACCACCAAGAGGCAGAAATGGAAAAACAAGATCCTAGAACATGCAAGAAGTATTTCCACAGAGATGAGGAAGCATTAACAGTATTGCACAAGAAATAGTGAGACGTCCTTCACAGTTTTGTGTTTGAAAATGCAGCACTGCTTACAATGTTTAAGGAAGGTGATCTCAGAATAGAGCAAGAACAGAGATGGGGCATTTATGATGTTGTGGAGGATTAAGTGTTTGACTAACAAGAAGAGACTAAAAAATTTGTTTGTTTGGGTAGGCAATGAGCAGAAGAAAGCTGATGGTTATTCAATACAAATACAGTAGAGGCAAGAATTTGTGTCTTTATTGTCAGAGTAGAAAAAGAGCAAGGTCAAGATAAGGACACTAAGAGAATAAACAGGTTTGAATATACTGCTAGCATATTTATACCAAATATATATATATATATTAGAAGGACACTTCTGATCAGTATACTAACTGAGCAGTGAGGACACTAAGCCAACTCCTTTTTAGTCAGAAGGTGATACAGCTGAGGAGGAAGTTCATGAGACAGCTACCAGCCACCATGGGGGCTGGAGGCCCCTTCAGAGAAATTTTTGGTGCCTGAGCACCACCATGAGGTTGAGCAGAGAGCCTTGATGTCCAGTGGGACTTTTCTTCTGTGACCTCTTATAGATGCGACCTCATTCCATGATTATGGTTCCATACAAAAAAGTTGTTTTGCAGGGTTTTTTTCCTGAAGGAGCAGAAACCCAATCTTTCTGATGAAAGAAATTTGTTGAATTAAGCCATTCCGTCCAATGTACTAATTTCTTCCCTGAACTAAATGCAGTGAACTAGCTGGTTCTACCTCACACCCATGTGATGTGAGCAGACCAAAATACCACTAACTTATCTATAGAAAGAATCATCTAGCACTCCTTTCTGGATTTATTTGTAACAATTGCATCCCATAGCAGACTGTTTCCAAGCATTTTAAGAATAGCAAAACTTTGGCTTAGATCATCAACTTTTATCCTAACTTCACAGCCCTGAAAATCCTCCATTTGCAACTAGGAATGATCTCACGGAGACAAGTATCTTTGACTGAAGTTTTCCAAACTTGATACCAGAGAATGTACCTTCTAGTCTATTATAATTATTACTCATATAGAGCATGGTTCTTTTGGAGATGGTCATATCAAACCATCTTTTCAACTTTAACTTCAGTAAATATCAGATATATGTCTTCCTGTCCATATTGCCTCTAGAATGAGAAATAAAATAGCATAATAGGTGATAAATCATCAAATAGAAAAAATGCAGCAACATCTTGTGTTGTTACAAGTGGTACTATACAGTACAATTTACAAGGTAATAGGTCTATTCATCACCAGCACATCATTCATTCCAGTTTCTTTGCTCAGATGATGTAGAATAGGAATTTTGATGGTCTATTTGTTCTTGCTTTGATAAAGAATAAAACATGGCTTGAAAATAAGAAATTTTGCCTGCTGTTTTGCATCTCTGAAATACCATCCTTGCATTACCAGCATGGATCAAAAGTACTAAATATGCTGATCACAACATCATGAAATCAAAGGCTGCACCCAAATTCCATCTTTTTTAAATTCATTGTATCAAACCAGGATAAGGATCAAACAGACATCCATTGCATTTCTAAACTCATCTGCTTTGGCCCCATGATAATCCAGGAGCTGATCGAGGACTCTGTAAAACTGGATCAGCTCCCTGCTGTGGCCTGATCATCCCATCTGACCTTAGAGAGGTCTCGTAGGCTGAAGAACACATCATGCTTAAATACCACATCAACCTACCTCTAGTCTTTGGCAGTTTTCTAGTCCTCTACATCTTGCTGACTACATCAACGTAGAACCTGCTCTGCTTTGCTTTTCACCAAGTGGTTATGGAGATGAACAAGAATAGAGAGGTGCTTAGATATTATGGAAATGTAAAAAAATCTTTTAGCAATAATTTTTCATGCAGTGGCAAACATGTACCCTGCTCTGTGACATTATATGTTGGCTTCTGTGTGACTCTCACTGGGAAGAAATGCTCTGGCCTTCAAAGTGCTCCCACAGAGGTTTTGTTCACATCTCTCTAATTCTTCCAGAGGGCCCATTTAACTCAAATGCCCAAGACAGCTGAGACTGAAGGAACTCCACATAAGGACAGCAACCTTCAAACAATGGTAATTTTTAATTAAGATCTTGTTTAATTACTTTCGTGCCAGCAGTAGATGAGTTAAGGGCACTGAGGTCCCTGAGTGTAAGCTGCTCTTTCCCTGGGCTAACTGACACAGGGCATGCTGCATACACAGATACAGAAAATTGTCAGCAGGTATAAGGACTGAAATCCTGCTGGGCCCCATGCTGCTCCCCTTTCCTCATGAGCCAACACATTGCACAGCCCCATGCTAACCTGCTGACTACAGATCCTGCCTTTTTTGGGCCCACCATTGCTGTGTTTCCAGTCTTCTCAGGGTTTCCTAAATAATGAAATATTAAAAGCATTGCAATGCTGGTGATACACTTGTAGGCTTCTTTGGCTTGGTCACTAAACCACTGGCACAACTCAAAACGTCTTTGCTTGCTGAAGGCCAGAAATGCTTATGGCCAGAACAGGTGTCCTGCTGTGGGACTTAGGACTGCAGCACAATCACCAGACTGAGCAGCATCCAATGCATAATTCTGTCCTGAAATAGCATTTGAAATTTTCATTTCATGGTCTGTGGCATTTCAAGTTTTCTTTCTATTTTAAATATACTCATTTCACAAAGTACAAAAGCAAACTTCCTTTCATAATCCTGTACCTCGCAAACTCTCATTGCAACTTGAGAACCAAGCTGAATCTTTTCTCCCATGAACTGCCATCTACAACATTTTAAGGGGCAATGTGAGCTTTCTACCCCTCTGCTTTTCTTAGAAATTTCTCAGAGAAATCCTGTAGATCTGACATCTCCCTTCTTCTAGGCAGTCTGACCCTTGTTCTTTTAAAACAATAAACACCTTTTATCTTGTAAAAGAAATGCCACTGCCTCACTCCAGGCTGAAAAAGTCATCCTGGTCATCCTGATTCCATTCGGGGACATGCAAAAACTCCTGCCAATGCTCCTTTAAAGGGGCCCACATTGCACACATCTCCTTTCAAATCCTTTCCAGTTCACTCACAAACATTCATTAAAACTGGCATATACAATTGTCAGTGGGAATCCATTATTTTAAAGTGATTTTTCAGTGCAATTTGTACTCTTCCAGTACAGTAACTGCAAGACAAGAGATGCTTCATATGTTGTAGCTCCTGCTATGGCACAATCTACCTAAAGCTGTGAGACAGAGCAGTTGCTGTAAATAATTTTTACTTCCAGCACTCATCCTGGAGCAGGCAGCTGATGGCAGTGCTGTCACAGGATATAAACATGGACAGAATGAGATACTGTGGCTGTGGCCATGCCCCCTGACAGGTAGGTAAGCACCTGAAGGAGGGAGGGGCACCCACATGTCTCAGCTTTGCTTCAGGCTGGGATTGGCATTTGCCAGCAAGAAGCAAGAGGACTGGAGATGGAAGGAGTGCAGCACAGTCAGGCAGGGCTGCTGAGCCCCAGGACAGGCAGCAGGAGCATTGCACTGTGCAAACAGGGTGTCCTAATGAGGACATGGTGCTTGCAGGTGCACCCTGCAATGACCTGACGTCCCTCAGGCACCTCATTTTCCACTCACTACCAGAAGCCATCTGAAGGCACAAACTAGTCAGACAACAGCAAATTAACATCATACTCTGGTCTGACAAGAAATCTCAGTCCACTAAATAACCCACATTTTTCAAATTATATGCCTAAATAAGTGTTTATTTGATGAATGCTGCAGAATAACATTTTGCATTATCAACTAAATAGTAGTACTTGTTTACAAACCAGCCTAATTATAGAGCCATTACATTTACTGTTCTATGAATTTGCCAGTGCTGCTACAATATTAAAAGTCAGAATTTGGACACAAACCACTGCTAATCTTTGACTCCACCTATACATACTCAGAATCATTTCAGTGGAACACAGGAAGGAGAACTGTGAGAGGACAGAGTGATAATTATTTCCTCTTAATTAGGATTTGATCTTCTGTACATTAGAGGGAAGAAAACAAGCCCAGATACACACACTCCTATTCATTCAGTAATTCTAAATGACGTGGAATTAAAAGCAAAGTGATGAATCCCTCACTCAGTATGCTCACACAACTCCCATTAACGATAATGGTTATTTTGCTGTGACCAGCACATGCTTTGAATGTTTAATTTTCATTACAGGTTTCTATTCAATTAGATCTATTGGCAGCAGGACTTAAACACTAAGAAGAAGAAGGTGAACCAGAGCTAAAAAAAATACTAATAGTCTATGCAGTGTTTTCGAGAACTGAAACATCTGCTTCAGGGATCCCCTAATTGGTGAGGTAAAAGAAATAAATTTATTCTTTGCATTTCATCCATGTTTTTTGTGCCTGCCTTTGCTGTCTCACATACAAGGAGAGCAATCAGTCCCATGTGCCATGCTCTCACCCACACAACTTGTGACTCTGAGGTGCTCCTTGTTTGTAGGTCTGTCATGAAGTGAAGCAGGCATGCAGTGCCACCAGCCTGAAGATGTCTGAGGATTCTGGTCATGGAGCTGTAACTCTTCACCCCTTTCTCCTCCAGCAAACAACCTCCTCCAGTGCAGCCACGGAGAACACGTGCAGCCTCGAACTTGTAATAGCAACCACAAAGTGAAGAGAGCTTCTTAACAAGGTTTTCCATTACTTTTGATTGTTGAGTCACCATAATCAGGTAAAACATCATAGAAAGATGCTCACCTGGGGGCTCTAAATGCTGCAATCTCTCCTAATAAAATCAAAGCCAGCTTTTCAAGGTCTGGCCTGCAAGAAAG
Organism: Thryothorus ludovicianus; assembly: GCA_013397245.1. NCBI lineage: Eukaryota > Metazoa > Chordata > Aves > Passeriformes > Certhiidae > Thryothorus > Thryothorus ludovicianus. The sequence goes on along the minus strand of VZTB01005582.1, from coordinate 565,917 downwards.
TATTTTACTGGTTCCCACAGAAGCTGGTAATAAAAAAATTCTGGTTTATTGATCATTTAACCTTACAATGTATTAATTTTATTAGATACCTTGGTAAAATGCGGGGGCTCCTGAACAAGAATTGCTTGGAGAATGCTACAAGCCCAGTTTCCACACCAGTGAATGTGGGGACCCCAGAGTCATTGCTCTGACTTCATCTGTGGGAGCAGGCACTTGTATAAATGAATGCAAACAATCACTGCCTGGCCTTGAGGATCTAGAGGCTGCTGTCAGATCCCACTTGCTGCCTGTGGAATTCTGCTCCTCATAAGCCATCCACCATCCACAACACAGAAAATGCTGCCAAAGAAGGGATATCTTGCACACCCATCAGCACCAAACATCAGCTCACAAGTATTTGTAGGAAATAGAAAGGGAAGATGGAAACTACCCAGGGCTACTAAATTATCATTGCTCTTCCAGGTATCTATGGCCAAGTCCTTCACATCCTGTCATTTACTCAGGCACCCTCATCAGGATCGTTTGCAGTAGCAAGTCAGTAAAAGGGACTGGATTTACTTCCAGAGAGAATTTGATCAAGTCAAATAAACCATTTTCATTGGCAGTGAAGACAAATCAGTCAGAAATTGATTTCCTTTTCTTACAACAGCGATCCATCTCTCTATAAAATGTAATATACTCTTTACATTTCCCTGCAACAAACTGAAAATGTGGATTTTGTAAACATTTGATAGGAGTACATGATCACACCAGACTGAGTCAGCAGAAAGGTTTGGTAGGGCAGATCTGATAAGAAATCAGATGGGTGAATTATGCAGAAGACTTTCTGTAAAAAATCCTTCATACTTCCTGTAAATTTTGATAGCTTGTCAAATAATTTCAAAGCCAAGAAGTTTCCCTCTGCTTCTGAATATTTATAGAGTGGAAGAAGTACTTGCTTGACAGCAATGGGAATCAGGATACAAATACAGCAGCATCTTTCCCCTCTTCCTTTAGCCCTCGGCAAACTCTAGATGTGCAAGACTGACTCCTGCAGCTGTGCCAGCCTGTGAGCCAGAGGATGGGGGATTCAGGGAATGCTGCTAGAAATCCAAACCAAAAGCAGATTTCTAAAGCTGTTGGATCGGCATTGTAACAGTATTTTGCATGAATACTGACTTCACTTGAGATGCAAAGAAAAATGCTGTGCTCAGATACAGATATAGTGAACCTGAATGTTCTCAGCACATTTTATTTTATGAATACAAAATTTGCACATTTTGTGTGCTGTGCTCAAAGAAATGTCAAGTAGGTAACCTAAACCCCCAAATGACATAAGCAGTAAATCTAGTTTAAAGAGCAGTGAGTATAATAACAAACTTTACAGGATTCCAATGTCACTGTACCTGACCAGCCATAGCAAAGTGCTACTACCTCTGAATTTCAAAATTGAAAGTTAACTCTTATGGGCAACAGTATCTAATACCAGGCTGGTACGAAGCCTATTAAGATATACCATCTGTGCAAACGTCTGTTCCTAAACACATTTTATTTCTAAGATAAAAAATAATGGGTGTGATATGAGAAAACCTAAGAAATAATAAGGAATTAAAGCTTGGTTTCAAATAGGAATGAACATTTTAAAAATATAGTATCTAAAAATATACACACGTGAAAGTTCAGTACAAGGAAAAGCACAGTGATCTTGCACTGTAAATCAGCCTCCTCATGATGAAACCTCTTTTCTAAGCAAGAAGGATTCTTCAATGTCATGGTTAAGCCACAGTTGCTGCAAGCGAATGGCAACGATACAGGTCAGGAAGCAGCAATAAGATCTCCTACCACAAAGAGAACACCACATCCTGATGCAAAGACAAGACTTTCAATGTGTGATTTTGATTTGAGAGCATTTTTTCCCTCTAACTTTGACCAACTGTGTGCTCACACACGAGCTAATGCAGCTGGGGTGATGTTCAAGGGGTGCACAGCATTCTGCTGACATCAACTGTGAGGTCAAGACCAAGGATTGAAGTTATAGAATGATGTCTTTTCAGTAAAGATACTTTAACATTTTAGAACTCTGAGAGTAAAAAATAACACTCCTTATTTGTTTTTTAAAGCTCAATATCTTCATTGCTGATATGGATTCAATAATGAGTATTTTCACATCTGGGAGTGCCAGAGCATTGAAATGTACTTATTGCATAGATTATAATCGATCTATTAATTAACACTAGTGTGCTCTCATGCTTTGGCTGAGTAATTTTTTTTTTTCTGCCAGGAGACCTGCAGACCTTTGCGGATGAGGGTGGCATGATGAATCCCCATGTACAATGTTGCTTAGCTGGCTGTTCCACAAGAAAATAACAGCAACCAGTTAAGGAAAAATACAGGCAAATATGCAACATGAGGGCAGCACCTTCCTCCAGCTCAAACATCCTAGAACTGCATGAGAGTTCAGGCATTAAGGAAATAATGCATTAAATGCAGCAATGGGTATTTAAAAGGTGGAGGAGTCTAGAAAGCCAGTTTTCTTTCCACTACCTGTTTTCTCACTGCTTGGTACCCCCAGTGAAGCACTGGGTTGCCCAGTCCCTCTGTGCAGGTGTCCTCTGGCAGCAGTGAGGCGCCCAGAAACAGTGACAATAGTGGTGTCCCCGTGGGCATTTAAAATGGACATGGGTAGCTATTTTACTGATATTTAGTTTCCTTTGGAAACTTATCAAGACCAAGATAAATGCCTCCATCTACAAAGCATGATAAAAAGTGCAAAGGGAGGTGATGCACTCACAAGGTTTGCTTCTGCATCTCCTCCCCACCTGCACACCTGGTTTTGTTCTCCCTTTGGGTGGATTCAGGCTCCAACTCACATGTGGAAACATTACACCAAAGAGTCTGGAAAAAACCCTCGATTTCCTACCTGGGCTTACTCAAGCCTCACCTTTGTGCAGTATCTGCAGACTTAAGGTGGCTGCAGTCCTGCCCCTGCCTGGGGCAGGGGGTGGCCAGGAGAGGACAACCAAGGCAGGGACACTCATCAGTGCATGGATACACAGTCTGGGGGAAAGAGCAGCAAAGCTTTCTCAGGTTTTTACCCTCATTCCTGTCAGTCTGCAAGAAGATTTTCCAAGGTCCTGCCCTTGACTATCTTCCCTCCGTGTTTGCAGTCTCCAGTAAAGCAGTGAGCTCCCAGCTGTGCTTCTGCTCAGACAAAGCACAGCTGCCACCCTGTGCTGGTGTGGGACCTGCACACACCCAGTGTCCCTGCCAGGAACCCAGGCCACCCTGTGGAATGCTGAGCTTCAAAACCTACAGGACCCTTGTGTGTGTCCCTGTCAGGGAGCCCTGCCAGCACCCTCCAGCTGATCAGGGCACCCTGACCAGGAGAGGGAGAAGAGAAGAAAGTAGGATCTCTCTTTGAGGATAGTGGGTTTGTAAATCTGCATCTATGAATAATGAATAACTGCAGCTGCATTTTTTACTTATGTTGGAGAGCAAGAAGAGTTTCTAATTTGGAGAGAGACATTGTTATTTTCAAAACTGAATATATAAATAAGCAAGAACTTCTAGTAAAGATTCTCTGGCAGAAAACTTAAGCAATTTTCTAATTTGTTTATATTTTTGATGACTGACTGAGAAAAAAATATTGATTGACAGGCCCAGAGATAAGTGTAAAAATGCTCAGAAAGTAGTATCTCACAAATGCTACTTTCATGTAACATTTTCCCACTTATCAAGTCTCTCATATTTCCAAATGGATGAGGTAATGTTAAAATCCTCTGGAACCAGAAAATTGTTTTCCACATAAGCCACATACTATCTTTCTACCTGCCTGCAATGTGCCCTGATTCCTAATGTCCTGTAAGCAAAAATGCTACATATTCTCCTTCTTAATTTTTTCATCATTTTTAATAAACTGCACCACATGCCATCAAGAATTTTAAGAGGTCCTTGTGCCATTGGCACTGTTCTTCATACATGAGGACATAAACTTTCAGACAACCAGAAAAAAGCCTCCTGTTGTACCAGTATTTTCAGCAGGTAACAGAGGCAGCTCAGGTAATTAAAGCTTGTGAGCCTGACTGATAGTAGAGAAAATAATGAAATGGCTGAGAGAGACTTGATTAATAAGGAAATAAAGATGGCTAATACAATTACTGCCAATCAACACAGTCTCAGAGAAAGCAGATTTTGTCAAAGTAATTTGATTTTTTATGGAGTTTCAAGTTGCTAAAAGTAACAATGATGGCATAATAGACTTCTAAAAGCTGCTTTAGATGGTGCTTACAATATGATGTTTTGATTAACCTGAATGATATAAAAATCAACATGACACACATTAAAAGGATTAAAGTGTGAGTTATTTTTCATTCTCCAGGGAATTATTCTTGAACATGTGTTTCCAGTGAGATCCTAAAGCTATTCTTAGTCCTACTCTTCCTTATGTTTTATCACTGATACACAAGAAAACAGATAATCATTACTAATAAAGGCAGATGGGATAAAGATTAGAGGAGTAGCTGAAGAATGAGGAGAGAGAGCCTGCAGTACAGGGAGGATGGGACTGCTCTGGGAACCAGCACAGACTCCATCACACGGAGACCACACTGTCTGGAGCACTAGAAAATCTGAGAAGGGCTGGGGGAATCCAAGGGGTTTTCAGCTGAACATACATTTGGGTAAGATTCTCTGCTAAATGAATGAATGCAATCCTTGGATGTGGAAATACCAAATGGGATGTGAAATACTGTCTCCAGCTTTGATGCCCACAGTTCAATACAGATATTGAGTAGTCAAGGAGCTCAGGAAAAAAGATGAAGGAATGATAAAAGAATTGGAAAACATGAGAGAAGATTCAGGGTGTTCAAGAGATTTAAGAACAAAAAGTCTCTGCTCACAGTCCAAGACACAGTGTCAAACACAGACTGGATTTAGAGGCTTCTTCAGTCTGGCAAACAGACCCAAGAACTGGAAACTGAATCAGGAGCATCCGATCAGACATATGGTATACACTTTCTATAGGAAAGATGATTTACCACTGGAACATCTTTCCAGTTCTTTGACAAATGTCACATCACTAGACACTAAACACTTCACAGGATTTTTCTCTAAAAGATATGTCCCATTTCAACCTAAACTCATTTGAATAAAACATGGCCTGTGCTATTTGGGGGGTTAGATTAGCTGATTATGGTGTGTTCTTGGAACCTGAAAACTGCCATTCTGCAAATATGTCTAGTTATTATGCAAAAAATGCAGCAACAATAAAATGTCCCTTGGAAAGAAGTTCTCTCTTTTCCTGTCCTCCTCCTCCTTGTAAAATTTCTTTATCCACTTAAAAATCCTTCTCAACTAATAGTCTTCTTTTTAATACAGTCTCAAAGTTTGAAGATGTTGGTTGTAAATGAAAAATTGTGAATCCCAGTGTCCAAAAGCACACAAAGAATAAAAGGGGCCATTAAGAACAAATCCTGCAAAATTCACAGAGAGAGAGAAAAAACTAATATAAAAAGGATGCTACAGACAACAAAGGAGACCTCAGTTCAACCCCTGCTCCTAGGCTATTTGAAAAAAGACTCCTCAACAAGGCTGGATAGGCTGATAAATGACCATTTAAAAGCTTTAAATTATTACAAGGCTTGGCTGGGATTTATGTTGATAATCTAGGGATGAAATGTTTTTCACCAATATTCTTTATCCTGTCCTATGCATTTGTGCATGTGTTTATTTATAGCAAACCTTTACTTTAAAGGATCTTTAGCAGCTAAAATAATTACCTGAAAGCACTGTATCACTAAAAAAATCAGTGAACTGGAAAAACAAAAATGACTAAAATTTGCTACATAACTTGCAGAAATTGAGCAGAATAACAGATGGCTCACAGTATTCTTTCTTCAATTAATGGCTAAAGAAAAATTGCTTACTTGAGGGAAAATGACACTTTCCATTTAAACTCTGAGTATTTTAAGGCAACAATTTAGGGGAAATTCCAGCAGGCAATCAGCAGCTGTTATGACCCTTAATATTTCAGGACTTGATCTTCACAGGGGCCAAACTCTGGCCTTTCCCTCTCAGGATGACGTCTTTATTTTATGCTAAGTCTTGTTCCTCGCTCCCATTAAAGTCTCTCCAAGCCCAAAAGCATGAGATAAAAAGGTGGTGAGCAGAGATATAAATAATACGTTCACTGCAGAATAAATTCATATCTAAATTACAGGCCAAGGGGAAAAAAACAGCCTCTGCAGAAGCCTCATCACATTCACTGCTTTCCCTTTCATATATATTTCTCTACCTTCATTCCCAGACTATTTACTGTTTAATAACTCATTCGAGGTCTTGCTTGAATGCTTTGATGCTTCTCGATTGAATAGATTTTCTTTGGAATGTACTGCCTAAGTTGTATGCATTACATTTGCTATGAAATGTATTTTGACCAATATATTATCTTAAAAGAAACCCAAACCAAGCCCACACAATTTTCAACTAAGTTTTTAAGACCATCTCTGAATTTAACATATCAAAATTTTGCAAAATGGTTGCCATGCAGATGAAGAAAATCCTGTTGAGGTATCTCTAATACATCTTTATTTATGCCACTGAGTTTCATTTTACATGCAGGTTTCTAGATGTTCCTTACTTTGCATGAGTAAAAACATTCTAAAATCATCCAGCAGGATTGTGCAGCTCCTATGCAAACAAATTTCCCAGTTAAAAAAATTAAGACTTTGATCTTTGGAGCGACAGTAAGATCACAGACTGGTAATGATTTATTTGTGATACCCTCACTGGTATCTCTGTCTCATCAAGCCTAACTCCTGTGATAAAGGTTTTGTTTCTACTGTTAGTAATGCAAGCAGATTTTATCCACCTTAATTATTCCTAAAGATTTTCAGTTTCACAACATTGAACTTATGAACATTCAATGCCTGTTTATTTTGTTTCTGATCTATTTCTCAAAGACACTTGAAATTGCATTTTTCTAAAGATTTTTTTTCCCCTTTAATTCTTCAAACCCTTCTGGATGGTGTAAATATTTTTCTTCCATATTGATTTTTTGTCTTTTTTTCCTTCAGAAACTGCTACTTATTTTACTAGTGTTAACTGAATCTGACTTATTTATGTTTGATTAGACATTTCAACACATAAATTGCTATTATACTTCACCAACATTATTAATGCAAGCAAAACTACAGGAAAAATATTAGTTAAGTTGTTATTTTAATTAAAAGCGACAGTTTCTGTGGAATCCTTTATTCTGCTGTATTCTGCTATGAATTATAATGCTAATTATCCCAAGGTATAAATAAGTTCAGCCTAGCAAAAGCCAAACATCCTATAGATAGGAGACACCAAAACTAAGATAGGTACAGATGCCAAATTTGAGCATCTCAGCACCATTTTAACACAAATAATGACAGTCATTAAACATAATGATTTATTAAATACCCAGCAAGATTAGAATATGTTCAGCAACAGTCCTGCATTTAGATGTACAGATTAGGGTGCTTTTGAGTACCCAGTATAAAAAGGATAATTAATCTCACCTAAACTTGCAGTTTGCAGTGCTGCCTCCTAAGTCCACAGAGATTTGTTCCAGCTGCTCAAGGCTGGTGAGAAAGGGCCGGTGAGCTCAACTCTTCCCCTGGGATGCAAGCCAGGGAGAAGCCCAGCACCCTCTTTCCTACAGAGACAATTGATATAGAGATTCCCACAGGGATTGATGCATTATATGCACTATAAATGCATTCTTTAAAGAGTAAAAGCAAGGGTTTGTGCTTTCTTCTCCACAATCTTCAGAGAGAGATGATCAACAGATATACAGAGCAGGTTTCATTAAGTCAAATACAGGCTTAAACGTTGCACCATGCCAGTTGGAAAAGAACAAGCTGCACAGATGTAGAAAGAATTTGTCTGAGAATTTATTTGCTTTTTGTGGCTATGGCCAATGTTGCATGCAGAAGAACCTACTAAGAGAAGGTGGTCACACCATACCTCATGGCTGAGCACCAACAACCAAGCTGATGTTCTTAGCAGAGCTCCATCAGCTGCAATGGCTGTAAGGAGCACAGTCAGAAACCTGGAGGGAGTGAGCTGAGAATAAACCAAGAGGGTGTGTGAATCAGGGTGAGCAGTGTGAACAGTGTGAGGAATGTGAGCAGTGTAAGCAGTGAGGGCAGGGAGAGCAGTGTGGGGAATGTGAACAGTGTGACAAATGAGAACAGAGTGAGCAGTGTGAGGAATGTGAACAGAGTGAGCAATGTGAGCAGGCCCTCCGTAGTTCAGTTCATTCGTTCCACAGCTTGCACAGATGCTAATGCAGGAACACTCCACCATCAGCCAAACCTGTGAGTAAGATTTGTGAGGCTGATCCTCTTAATTTTTCAGGATGCAATTTCAAGCCCAATTACAAATGAGCCCTATTTATTCTGGATTTCCACCAAAATCATCCACAGGAATGCAGCAAGTGAAGAGAAGAATTGGAAACCTCAAGCTTCCTGAGGTGTCTTGATTTACCCTTTAGCTGAGGGCACCACAGCCCGTCTGATGGCCACTGTGCCTGAATGCCTCAGGCCCCAGATTGAGGCACATCCACTTTGTTTAACAAAGGAACAGCTTTGCTTGGGCTCCTACCTACCCAAAAGCAATGTCTAAGCAGATTGCTGCACATATGCCTGTATTAAAGCAACACAGCAAATATAATGACAACAACAACAGTATTATCTCCTTTAATGGGAGACAACTAGAGATGCCATAATTTATTTGGCCATTTACTTCAAACAAAGGCTGTGGCATGTAAATCACTCCTACATCCTGTGATCTATCCAGTCACTGTGCAACACAACACCTGTGAGTCAATTACAGAGTAAACTCATGGTGTCAAGATGATCCTTTGTACAAACTGAGGTGCTGCAGTGGGAAGACTGGAGAAGCTTTACCAGCACTATCTCAATAGCTGCCTACTCTCTTCTAACCCAGGGGGTATATTTTATTTATCTTTAAATTATTATCTGCCTTAACTGAATACTGTTTAAATATTTTTAAAATGCAAAGGGCAATGGTTTTCTCGGAAACAGATAAACATTCCTCCTTATATCAGAAACCACAACTCTTAAAATAGAACATATTTGTCCTAAATTGGATTTGCAGTATCCTCATCACAACCTTCTTTTCTATTTTCCCAGTAAAAATCCTATGGGAAAGCGTACAACATCAGGTGGAAAATTCATACATAGAGTATGATATCTGCCTAGCTAATGTATATTTATTTCATTCTAGAGTGCAGGTTTCCCTCCTGTGATCACTTCAGAAAAGGATGAATACTCAGTAAGTAGTCTGTTAAACTACCTATATATACTTAAAACCAATTTTTGTAGTGGCTTATGCAGTATGAGATGAAACTTTTGAACTCTGGGTTTCTCCCTCATCAGTAGAGGCAATGACATTCCTAAGAAGTACCTATTTTGTAGCTCAGTAATTGGAAAAAACAAATTGTCACAGAAAGGAGATGATATAGAAGATACAACCTATGTAAAATGAAGCAAAATGTCAACTCAGTGTAAGGTCATTTTGTGTTACACTTCATTTTCAGATCATTGAGATACACAAGATCTCTTTCTTCCCATCCCCACAAGTTGCTCAATTAACTAGGCAAATAAAAGTTTTTAAAATATCACCTTTATTGTCTTTCCCTTTAGTGCAGACCTTTGAAAGAAAATTAGATCTCAGATTGATTATAAAACATTTATCTACTGATACACCAGGGATTACAGACAGGAATATTTAAAGTTTAAGATCAGCCTCTCAACTGAAGTCGAAGACTCTCACTCAATCAATACAATAAAGTATTTGGTTTTGGTCATCTGGTTGTAAGGTTACATGTCAATTTGTATTATATATTTTCTGAAAAGTGGCTCTAAGAAAAAAGTATCTTTGCAGTCTGAAGCATTTGGAGGGGGGTTGACCTGCTCGAATGTAGGCTCCAGTTTGGTTAACAGGTATATTTGAATTGCTATTCAGACTTTGTTTAGAGGTATAAAAAAAAGTAACAATGAAAAAAACCAGACACTTCTGAGGTTTTGGAGTAGATATTTATCTCATCCAAAAATAGAAAAAAGCACCTTCTCTCTCGTGCTTAACTATAAAGGAAGCTTCGGATGTAGAAGTCTACCTTGGAGATGTCTTAAGACCTTGCTGCGATCATAAGGCCCATGGTCATTCTTTCCACCACACAGCATAATTAATTTTTTTATTATTCTTTTTGAGATGCTGGTAAGAAAATATCCATTCTCATCTGTGACATTGTTCTCCTGTGAGTCACCTGGTCCTAAGTCAGTGCATCTGTCTAGGTGAGCATCTTTGTCAAAGACCTGGTGTATAGAGTCTGTAATTTTACGGATTGTTACTATATAGTAGTTCTGGGCTTTTGTCAGATTTTAAACTTAATTTAAAGGGTTTACACCCCCTTCAGTCTCTGTCAATACATTTTCTGTTTCATGATACATACACAATTGTGAGGAACATCAAAAAGCACATTTAAATAGATCTAGTTTGTCTTATTACATCCTTTCAGTTGTTATTTAACAAATTTCATCCTCACAATTTCTCCTTCTGGAAAAGACAAGCTGGAATTTATTCAGCTTGGATAGTCTCTTCACAAAATGTGGTTCAGACAGTTTTATTTGTTGCACTTCTCAGTGAGTATATAGCAAGTTTTCCCTTTACAGTTATGTGGCTTGAACTACTTTTGAATCCTGTATTCTTGTGAAGAATTGTCTATCTTTATTTGCCTTTTAAAAGGTAAGTAATTCTTTCCATCTGGTATTTCCTCCTTCTTACATTATCAAAGGTATCATGATGCAGTTTTCTTCAACTACTACTTTTGATCCTTTTCTTGAGAATATCTATCTTTAGAACCATAGCACTCTTAAAATTCCAGTATTTCCTTTATTTTTCTTCCCCTGTGACTTGCAAGAAAAGTAAAAAAATGGAAATAATACAATGAAATAAAATAATTTCATCCCTTAGAGGTGTCTGTGCTTTAGAAACACAAAAGCTATCCTGGAATATGACTATTACCAATTCAAGCATGGAGCCTTTTGTCCAGTATGGATCTGGATGTAAATATTTCTGCTTTCTATTGTGCTGTAACATTAGGCACAACAATAAGTATAATCAACATTCTTTATTTTCTGTAATTTTTTTAGCAAAAGTGAGAAGGAGAGAGAGCATAAATTCCTCCAACTAAGCATTTTATTGATCACCATTGATGAAAGCAAAATGTAGGGTTATTTTCTTTATTTGTTCTGTTATATTTCTCCTTGCTTTCACTAGAAATTTTATCTTGTTTCTGAGAAAGCTTCAACAATAAAAGGTTCCATAGAGATGTCAACAGACTGCATTAGGTGACATTTTTAATTCTCTAGGCTTTTTTTTTCTACTGGTTGTAAGCACAATATATTCTTGAGTATTTGTTTGTAGGGTGTTTGCCACATTATGAGGGGAAAATAGCACATATTCAAGATATTTGATGATGTTTCTTTGCTACTCTAGCTGCTACATTTTAAGAAACATGCACAATAACAAATATGAATTTTATATTAGGATGAATGAAGCATCCAAAATATTACTATTTTGCTGAATTTAAAAATATCTTCCACGTAAATTTTCTATTTGGTAAATACACAGGGACTAAGTAATTCTTTCTTTTCCTGGATGCCTGAGGTGCAAGCACTGGTGTTCTGTGTTTCACAAAATTTCAGCTGATATATTTTAAAAGCTAGGCTATGGCTTCTAGATATCAGCAGTTTACCTCTCTATCACATAACAGTTCTCATTTGATATCTTCAAGATGTTGATCAGCAGCCTGTCACCTGCACCTGGTAATTTTGTGCTCTTATCAATAATCTCAATTTAAAAAATAATACTAATAAGTAGACATTGACTTCTGCTGAGATGAATATCAAGATTTATTGACCCCAGGGCAAACATTTACCAAAGCAACCTACAGTCAATAATTTCTTTGTGGAACAATAACCCTTGATGTTCACAGAAACACGAAGATGATCTCATGGATTTGCATTAAAGTCTTCCTAACCCACACTACAGAAGTCTGTAAACCTACCCAAAAAAAGAGATTTCCAGGCTGCACATTCTGTACAGAACAGTACAATGGTTATTACTCCTCTAGCTGAAAAGGAACCTCACTGTAGAGGAAAGAATTAAGAAAAAGGCGAAGAGATTTCATGAGTGGTTCCCCTGTTCTCATTTCCTCAGCAGAACCTTTTCAGGAACAAAGGAAAAAATGAAAATTCTTTTTCTGGAGAGAGTAATTCTTACCTCCAATCATCCTGTCCATAGCCACACTTCTAGCATAAACACAAATCAGGACCTTACATACTTGTTTTGTTTCTCTCTAAACCTTCTCCAATAATAATTTAAAAAAAAATCTAGAAAGTCTTCTCTAAATTACAATCCACCCTTAGAAAAGCAGAAAATATTCAACACAATCTTTGAAATAACAGAATCCCAGATTATAGATTATTTGTGTAGCAGAATTTTGTAGCATCACTGTCATATCATGCCTGATACAATCTTTTTTCCACCATCAGTATTTACACATGAACTACATCTGAAAAAAAAAAAAAGATTGCAAAGAATTGCTAATAATAGTTGTTTGAGTTCCTTAAATAGAACATCCTACAATGTGAATTCCACTTGAGAGGAAAAAATAAACTGCTTTTCCCAGACTCTGATTCAGACAAACACTTCTATGGATCTCAGTAGGACCAACAGGGAAAATGTGTGCGTGTGTTAATTTGCCTGCGCAAACAGATGTTCCAGATCTCTGTATTAATGAACTTGGCCATGGAAGTCACTTACTGACTCACTACAAGAATGTTTACAGTCATTAGTGTAAGCCAGAAAATGTATTATACTGTTTAGATACATTACTCCTCCTTGGCTGAAATGGCCTTTCCCAACTCCTTCTTTTGCCACCTGAAGGATTCTGGCCTGCTGTGGACCCTTCACCCATTACAATGAGCCCAGATTGTCATGATGAACTCATATTGTTCAGACAGAGTCTGATTATCTCTTATTTCAGCTTTGTGTTACTCCAGCTTTTTTTAATTTCAGTTTGGTACCTCCAGGCTAAGCAAGACTCCAGCCTGAGGTTTGTACACATCACTAAACTCTAAGCACTCATTTACATTTTTGTTATTTCAGTCTCTCAGGTTTCCAGACTGAGAGAACAAAACAAGTTACTGTCATTGCCAAAAGGCTTCCTCTTCATACATCTTGTCATTTACTGTGCCATCTCATTTATAGTCAAACCTTCTCATTTATATCCTGATGTACAGCTGACTTTTCCTCTGCATTTTAAAAGAAACCTATCAACCTTCTTCTTTATATTCATCATATTTGAATCAATAGATAACACTGCCTTATTGTGCTTCCAGAAAAAATTATCTACAGAGTCTACCACTGTGTCTTCAGACATTTTTATCTCTCCCCTTCATCCACCTCCTTGGTATTTTACCACATTCACTGCAGCTCTCAATAGAAAATACTTCTTCCATTTGGCTGAGGAGAGTTGGCCATCTGCCAGCTCACACTTGGGGTTCAAATGCAGTTGTCCCAATGGTCACAGCTGGTGGAGCCAGTTTTCAGGACATAGCTTGATTCTCTCAACTTAAACAAAACGGTATTTTCAAATCAGGTTAAACTTCACTGAAATCAGTAGGGTTAGCTACCACCATTCACATCATTAAAAATTACAGAGAAACACACGTTTCTAGTTAAAATCCAGGTACAGTGCATAGGAAAGATTCAAATTCTCTGAAAGGAACAACCATGTTGAGTATTTTGGGGTGCAGAGATATATATGTGGGGGGGGATGGAGGGTATGGCCATGCATGTTAAAGGGCAACTTTACAGATGAAGAAACAGGAGGACATCTCACAGAAACAACACCAGGGTGTGGCCACAAGGGCAAGTAAGAGCTGAGGTCTGATGGAAACTCCCAATCAGAACAGTAAGAAAAGCAAAGACATCTGTGTAGCTACTGCAGACTGAGTTCCTCCTGTATATGGATAAAGACTTTGGTCTATCTGGAATTTGAGAACAGAAATGGACTAGAACAAGGGTATTAGAAAATACACCACAAACAACAACTCCGTGAAGAAATCAGAGGATATGCAAGAGGGAAGAACAGCTGAGAGCTGCTGGATGTCCATTTGGCCCAATAAAGGATTTATGCTTTAGGAAGAGACTGACTGATGCAGCTTGGGACCCTGCCTTTCCTGTCAGTTATGAAACATCCAGGCAGTTTTAGTATAGGGAAAAGTGCTCTAAACTAGAGCTGTCTAGGGTGAACTAACCTGACTCATTCTATGAGTCTATGAAAATTCAATTTTTAAATAATTTTTATCCATTGTTACAAATAGATGATAACCTACCTCTGCAGCAGATTAGACTAAGTGAAATTAAAAAATGGTCTTGGCAAGGTAAAGTGGACAGAAAGGATAGAGGAAACAGTGTTTTCCCAGCTGAACACAGACTGCAACTATGTACAATGACCTTTCTGGCTTGGGCAGTGTACCTGTCACATCTGACAGTCGTAGAGAGGCAGCATAAAACAGTTTACTTCTCTCAGCTCCCAGGTTATCTGTAAATGATATCCCAAGGTCAGCTAAAAATTCTGCAAGAATTGGGATAATTAAAACAGGTCTCAAATAAACTGAGAACAGCTAAACTGACCCTAAAGCCAAAGGACTGATAGCTGTTCCAAAGGCCTGATGTTTATTGGAAGTATGTTATCAGCAAAAAATTTTCATCAGCATAATGAAATGAAGCTGTTCGCTGAACTGCCCAGCTCTCCAAGTGTTCACAGATACATAGAGTTTTGTAGGACTACATTCCTATTATAGAATACTTTAAAAAAACCCAAATTATCATTGTGAAACTGCATAACAGACAGATGTGTGGCACTTTTGAAGTTGCAAAGGCTCCTGTCATTGTCCCAGTATTGACTTCATGATGGAATAAACCAGTAAAAGTTTGGGGAGTAGCAACAATTTGGAGAACCATTGCCATATGTGCATTCCAAGCTGAAGGGAATGACAACTGCTAACAGTAATGGTAATTCCATGGGGGGAGATCATTTTACAACCAGCAACAAACCCTGACAGTGGTGACAGTCACAGACTGTTTGCAGCTTGGCCTGTAGATAAGGCTGTTCAGATCATGACTGAGCACCCACCCTGACAACACCTTGAACAGATTCTGCAAACATGCTTAATTGGAAAAGCTGCAGCACTGTGTCTGTGCAGCCCTGCACGAGGAAGTTGCTGGTGCCTTGTCAAGACAGCCTTGCTGAAGTGATAGATTGCAAACACTGCTCTAAGTAGGAGACAAAAATCTGATTTCTCAAAGGAGCAAGCAAACTCTGGAAAAAAATTACTGTCTTCTCTCATGTTGTACTCCATAGAAAGGGAAATGTTGCTGATTTATCTACGGGTGATAAAGTGTGAGTGGAAGACAAGATGCCAAAGCAGATAGATTCTTCCCGTGTACAGGAGCTTCCATTTCAGGGCTGCATATAAACCAGAAAAAATCTGGTGCAACCTCAATACTATGAATACATTTCAGAATTTTAAAATCACTGAAAATGTTGGGATTTCTACGATAGTTCACTGCTAAAATAAACTAAACAATTGATAAGATGGTGAGCTCAAGAGGGTTCTAAAAAGGATAAAGATACCAAGCTGAAACCAACACTTTGTCTCCATGACCTTTGTCAGCTGTATTAGCTAGGTTCCATTTTCATGGTGAAATACCTGTGTGACAACTATGACAATTCCTGTGCCTTAGGCAGACCCAGAAAAAAAATCTTGTAGTTCTCTGGGGGCTGGAAGAGCAGTAAGCAGGGAGTGAAAGTGCCTGCAGTGGGTTCAGTGATTTGGGCTGTTTGGGTTCACTACAAGAAATCATGTGACGTACATATCATTTCCACCTCTCAAGTTTTGAACTATTTATCTGCTTTCTGTTTTGCAAAAAAATCAGAGGAACAGCCCTAATTATGATATTTGGATTAAACTTTGCAGAAAGTGGCAAAATTAGCCACTGTTTTGGCTTTGGGACAGAGGGGAGAGATTGGCTAGTCCTACCCCAGATGAGCTTATCTGCAAGTATGCATGCACATGGGCACTTGGCCAACCTGGGCAGAGCAGCTCTGCTCTGGACAGGGATGTGTGTGATAATGGAAGAAGAAAGTGAGAACTCAGATGGAGAAGCAGTGAGACATCTCAAAACAGATGGAAGAAAACTACCTACTCCATACTGATTTTGCATACACACTCAGCTCTGCAGGGCTGGCACATTTTTATAAGTATTTTCCTCTGCATCCTTTCTGTCTTCATTCAGAGAAAGTGCCCCAGCACACAGAATTTTCTTATCTTTACAGTGTCAAAATCTTACTACCTCTTGCCCTTGTTAACTCAAGACTTTGTGGAAGTCAAAGAAATTTAGTTTTACTTATATATAAAATCTGAATTATTATGTCAACCTGTTTCAGGAAAAATCAGTAAGTTTTAGCTTTCCAAAAAGGCCAGGGTTCAGACCTTCTATGATATAGCTCTGTTCAGTGCTAATCAGCAGGCCTTGTTCCTGGATTCCCTTCACATTAATAAAGAAAAGCATCTTAGAAAAGCAGTGGGAAGGAATTACACATGGTTAATCATTTGGCTTTTTACTGAACCCTGAGTAGGTCTGTTCATTTTTAAAGACACCTCACGTTTTACCACAGTAATTCTTGTGAACAAAGTGAACAAACTCCCTGTTCTGCATGTCTGCTCTTTAAAGAGGTCCTCATCAACTGAATTCATCAGCTCCCTGAAGGTACATTTTCAGCTAAGACAGTCAAGGTTATTTTCCAAGGATATTATTTCTGGGTTAGCATTTCTAGTTTCTGCCTACTCAGACATCTAGAGCTTTTCACTAAAAGGATGGAAATTGTATTCACAGTCATGATCAAATCCATTGAAATTTGTATCCACAAACCGAGCAGTTTTATCTTCCCTACCTGTGTGTGCCTTGAGATAGGCACATAGGCATCAGCTCGGATGAATTTCTGAAAATGTGAGCCAGAGAGGATGGCAAATAAAATATCCCTGATTGGAGGTTTGTGAGAAACAACCAAAAAACACCATCAAAAGTTCGAGGGTTACACAAGTCTGCTCAATGGAAAACAACAGCAGTCACAACTATTAATTGCCATTTATTTTAACTATGAATCCAAGTGATACTGCTAGCTGTGTTGGCTGGGGCCTCCAGTAGGGACGGGCAGCCTCCAAGGGCCAGGCAGGTGGAGAGAAGCTGTTCTGTTGTGATGGGGGTGAAGGGCAGGCACTGGTGCAGATCTGGGGAGAGGAAAGCAGGGTAGCCTTACCCCAGAGCCCCACAGCAGCCCTGGAGGCACCCAGGATGGCAGGAGAGCTACCTGAGAAGCCCAGTTTGTATGCTGCAGCTGTATTTGATTGATTTAGGAACGGGGATGTGCAGACTGCACCACCAAGCTCTGTGTCCCCTGTCCTCCTCCCAGGGGTGCAGCTGCTCTGTTTGAGGTCTGCTCTGGCACTGGGCAGTGATGTGATCCTGGGCATGACACTGTGAGAACAGCTCAGCTGTGGGAAGAGGATGTGTGGAGAAGGCTTGGCCCAGGGCTTAGATCTCTTCTCCTGGTCTTTACTGGGATATACTCCAGGGATGGGAGCACCTGGCCATGTGCCACGCTGACCCTCTGACCCTCATGGATGGGCTTCCCTGCCCAACCTTGGAGCTGCTTCTTGATCATGGATGAGTTTGGTCGATGTCTGAACCTGGTTAGCCCTCACTTTATATGGACTCCACTGTTCCAGACTTCTGATCTGCTGTGTCAGCAAAAGAACATTCAGTTTCCAAGGTAATTCAAAATCTTTAGAAATAAACTGTGTGTGACAACTGTTTAAATGGAATTAGCAATGTAGCAAACTGCACAATGTCTTTGTGAACAAATATGATGAGCAAAACAACCTGACCTTTAAGAGGGATAGGCATAATTTTTTTTTCAATCATTTTACTCAAACGTCAGAGTACTTTTACAGCCATAGATGGTAAATTCTGAAGGACCCTTATGTGTTTTTCAGAAAACTGTACCTAAGAAAAATCCTCAAGACTCTTACAGATTAGCCTAAAATTGTTGTACAGTACCCAAATATGCTACCAAAGACATTTACCTTTACCTGAACTCCAAAAGTTCATGTACATTTGTTCCACCTTTTCAGAACACTTTGAATTGTGTTCAGATTTAAAATAACAGGAGCCCATTATCTAAAAGACTCATCAATTATTTTTTTTTGTCTTCCAGATTATTCTAATTATTTTTAAAAATTCAAGCAGTGTCTGTGTATGTAAGTTTTATTTAAAATTACCTAAGTCACAAATTGCATGTAATTAAGTTATCTCATCACAGCAGCAGAAAGTTATTTTGCCCTAGCAGGAGAAATTATGGTGGCAATTTTAAATGTTGTAATGAAATATTGGAATGGTATTTTTCTTTCTAATATTAGGTCACATCACATAGCTCAAAAGCAGCAAGTAATTAAACTGTGGCTTCTTTTATTAGCTAACTAATTTTACGGAATTCAACAAATCACAAGCTCTGTGCTTAAAAACCCCTCAACCTTCCTTTTAGATTCTTGGCTGTGGGCTTGGATAGAAAAACAAATCCTTTTCATAAACCTTTCTGGGAAAGACAACTACCATTGAGCTACTGGTTTGTAGCAGATAAGCTTATCTCCTTTACTCCTGCACACGGATCTGGTGTGCATTGGGATTAATCTGGGACACACCCAAAGCATGTTTATCAGTGCCCTCCTCCCTCGGTGGCCCCCAGGGTCCCTGGCTGCTCTCAGGTGGGCTCCCTGCGGAGCTGCAGGCTCCACGCTTCACTGGCTCCATCTCTGTAGCCAGCAGCCTCTGTCAGCAGCAGCTGGGGGATGCTAAGGCTGCTTCCATCATTCCCTCCTCTGTGCATGCATTAGGCATGAAATCAAGCACACTTGTTTGCACAAGCAGCTTCATAACCTGTCCTAGATTTCTGGGAAATAGAGATTTTTCTGTCCAATTCTGTTTCAGCTTCCTCATCCCCAAGAAGTTTGTCCAAGTTTTCCTCACTGACTTTTTCCATTCCAGTATTTTTTTTTTTTTTAATTCAGAACTTTGCTGTCATCCCAAATTTGTCTTGCTAAATACTTTTGCTTTCAATTCTAAGACTCCCACCCACCACCATTTATCGGTACAAAGATGAATTCAGATGAGTAATAAATCTTTTGTGCTCTGCGGCAAATAAACATTTCTGCAAACACTAAAAAGACAGGCACAATATACAGAAAACTCATCCATTGCATTTGAACTGTTAACAATATCAACTGTTAATGCAGACCTTTCACATAAAGAAAGCCAGAGAGCTTGGATTTTCCTCTTTAATCACTATTCAACTTTAAAATGCCTCTGTATGGAAGTGACAGAACTTAACTGTATCCAGTAAAAGCAGTAAGGATGTGTTAAACAAAGAAAACTTTTGTTCTTTTTGCCTCTCATTGCCTACCACTTATGCTACCTGTCACTACCCAGGTTCTCAGGTCAAGGGACAAAGTAGGCAATCATGTAAATGACTGCAGTACAGACCTTTTTCTCCCATCTCCCATGCAAACAGAGAAAAAGAGAAATCATGCTGAAAGCAACCACTGTTATTTCAGCCATCTAATTTTTCTGGATCTTCTCACTTCTCACCATGGTTTCAGTGACCTTACCTACTTCAAATAGAGTCTCTAGAAAAAAGCAAGGAGAGAAATAAGCTCCAAGGACTGTCAATAAGCACAGGCACTTGCACTGTCCTTTCATAAGTAAGCCTTGATGAAGTTTGTTTCTAAGTAGTATGACATTCCAAGAGAAAAATAAAGCTTTTAAGGCTTTTAAAATACTTTCTGCAGCTCAAAAAAGAATACAATAAATACCTATCATTACCCTACACCATCTCGCAACAGAAATAGATTCAAATTGTTTTGATTGAAAAAAATACAAATAGAAGGGGGAAAGAGCAGTTACAGGCAGGAAAGCACAAATTTGCAACATATACTACAGAAAAGTACATATTAATAGACACATTTGGGCTATCTATGGTCACATATGTGACATTCAAAAGTCCCTGTTCAGGCTTGTGTCTCATAGATTTAGATGTTGTTTAGACAAAGAGTAAATTAACCCAAAGTCTGCAGAAGACAGAAGAGCAGGAAAGAAAGAAGAAACACTCCTTATCAACAGGCAGCAGCAGCTCCTAAGACAAGATGTGACAAGCATCCATCACTCTGTGCTTGGCAACACACTGCAGCAGATGCAGAACAGGCTAACAACAGCCAGATCCAAAACAGGCAAAAGATACTGATCCAACAGTAAATGTTTTACAGTAGTTTATGGCCAAGAGTGAATGCAGGATGCTGGAAAGCTGAGTTCATTTAGGCGTTAGCAGTTTTGTGGTCACTGAAGTCTTCTCTGCAATGTGCTACTTCCCCCACAAGGTAATGATTTGCCACAGTTGTGTTCACCAGAAAAGTTGGATTTATTGTTCCCTACTCATTAATGAAGTTGATTCTCATCACTTTTCAGTGCAGCCACTATTCCCAAAGAAAAATGTTGAATAAGAAAGAGACAAAAAAGAAATCACTGGTTTGCCCAGGTATCCCTGAGGAAAGACTTTATAAACTTGCCTAACTTGCAAAGCAAATCCCACCCTACAGATGGAGGCCCATGAACTGATTCTTTGGGTCTGGATCCACCAGAGCAAAGAAACATGAAAAGCAAACTTTTGTGATTTGTTTCTGAAACACAATGATGCCTAGCCTTTGTTAAATCAATGCAAATGTCTTAAGGTCTGCTGTCCTAAGTTTAAACAGAAAGTTAAAAATAATCCTACACATAATGTTTGTGATTAAGGCACTAACCTTTGGCAATTCAGCAGATTAATTAGCAGGCAATTAAGCATAGTCTGTAAGGGTACAGATTCATCTTTGAGCCCTAGCTGAAACTTATTTCTCTACTGACATATATAAGAAAAATAGTCAAGCAATGATGCAACATAATGAAATCATTGAAATATTTTTAAAAGAAACATCCTTGGAGATACATCCCTCTGCTGACTTAAAAATAAGCTATTTGGTGTAGTTACTGTTTCTACAGCACATAGCACACTGTTGGCATTACTGAAACAGAAGAAATAAATAATCCAGGTTGGATTTTATAACACTGCCTCGTGTCCAACCTCAGCAGGTCTGCAGGGTGCAACCCAACAGGTTGGCCACTGGTCACCTGCATTTGTGATCTCCATAAAGAATTCACCTTCACAGGACAGAAGGTAAAGTGCTTTAGTTGACAGTTCAGTGGCAACAAATTTTGTCTAATGTGTGGGCCACAAAATCATGCCAGCATTCACAGGAACTTGAAATTCACCATGTTTTCAAGTGGCCTGGTAAATGGGAGAATATTCCAGTTAAATTTCTCACATCAGTATTCAGCCAAATAAAATTATCTCAACTGCTAAGGACTGTTAGGCTCACATATATTTTTTTAAACCCTTCCATCTGATCTATTTATCAAGAATATGCAGTAATAACAAAACAGAAAAACTGCTAAAATCAAACATAGTCACTCATGCACCAAGAGGTAACTCTCACTTTGGAGCTCCTTAGA
This sequence comes from Thryothorus ludovicianus, assembly GCA_013397245.1. Taxonomy (NCBI): domain Eukaryota; kingdom Metazoa; phylum Chordata; class Aves; order Passeriformes; family Certhiidae; genus Thryothorus; species Thryothorus ludovicianus. Next base: position 544,155 of record VZTB01005582.1, on the reverse strand, counting down.
GCTGCTGCTAGTGCATCTATTACGTCAGAAAATTCATTATAGTATTTTTATCTGAAATATTGCAGATATTAATGCAAATGGGAAAGCACTGACTGAAACAAAATATAATATCTAAACAAGTTATTTTAATAATGACTGAATTAATTACTGAACAGCACAGGCCAAACATACTAATATAGATGTGACCTTATGAGGCATCCATAGCCACAGAAAGGATAAAGAAGAAAACATTCCTCCTCACAGTTAATCTGACTACAATACCATCTATGTCATGGTATGGAAAAGCTTCCAGAAATGGCTAAAGGATGTAGCTCTTAATTATATATATTTAAAGGTAACACTACTCTTTCTGTGATCAAGGAAATTAATTTCCATGAGGGATGAAAGTCTTAAATTTTTCCTTCAGAAGCAACAATAATGAGATGTTGGACAGACAAAATACTGGTTATGGCAAGCTTTCCTTATTAACCTCATACACGAAGAAGGCAGTGTAACAAACCATAATAAGATCCCAAGAAATAGTCTGAATTCTTAGAGAGGCCAGGAAGGACAGATATTAAATTTTGGGAAAGTTTATAGGAATGCATGGTCTTTAATAAGGCCTCAATCATTTCTTAATGAGAACTGATAGTAAAGGGCTTCCTGCAAGTTACGAGGCAGGAGGGGGAAAGAGCCATACAAAATTAAAGAATGGCCATTGACAAAAAGCCTTTGGCCTTTTTCATTTATTTATTTGCCCTATTTATTTCCTCCATAAGGGGCAAACACAACAATAGCTTTGAGAACCTGGTTCTGTGGAGCTGCACAGCAGGCAAGTGCATGCAAGAAAATTCCTCCTTTCTCAACTCACCAGGAGTGACAGGCAGGATTGCTCCTGGCTGCAGAGGAAGGGAGGGAGCACAGCTGGAGGTGGCTCAGCTGGGGACACCACGTCAGGCTCAGCACACCCATGGCTCAGCAGAGGACACCCCAGAGGCTGCTGTGCACTGCCATGAGCAAGCGGGGTTTTTGCAGGAAAGAAGCTGGTTTATGCTGGATTCCAGCACTGCAGGATGGTCTTGTGTGTGCTGTAGCCCTGGAGAGGGAATGATTTTTCTACTAAACCTGAAAGATGCCCACTCCTCCTCCCATGGCAACCAACACCTTTCAGGAGTTTTCCATAAATGGGAGAGGCATCCTGGGACAGCCATCAGGGTGACCACCCAGACATCCTCTTGGGCAGGGGACAATTTCTAAGATTTAAGTGTCTAGGCTTTCTGATTCAAAGGAAATGTTTGATAGTGGGTATTCAGCATCTCACACAATTGGCTACTCTGGAGTATTCCCTTGGGTAATTCCTGCCTGAGACAGGAGATGCATTTCCTATTACCTTCAGTTTTGCTGGAGCTGGCAGAGTGCTGCATATGGTTTTGATTATTGCAAGTCAGCATCTTCTAATGAAAAACCTTTTTGTTAAAATTTCCAATCAGCTATATGGATAATATTGGAATTACACCATGAGGTTAGCTCTGAAAACCACCAATTTTTCCCCAAATGATTCTGTGAACAGATTTGAAAACATCTTTGCATACATTACTTCTGAACCAATCTTGTCACTAAATCCAGTAAACAGAGACTGGAAATGTCTCCTTATTGCTGTTCATCATTGAATAAAGCAATTGAAAACCTTTTACAATGTGAACTGATAGTGGCCAAAGCCAGAATGTGAGTGATTCATGCAAATCAACAGCTCCCAGCCATATCATAATGGATTATGGATGTGAGAGACAGCATTACTAGCAAGCATCTAAGAAATGCAGAAATGTAAAGCGTCACCTTTCCCTGAGCCTCGCACCAAGCAGCAGGACTGATGCCCTCTCAAATTGTCTACTCAAGCAGAGAGGGCACCACAGAGCACCATTAATGGGAAGGTCCATATGATTGTGTAACACTTGCCCATTTATAAGTTCAGAGGAAAGCAGCATGCATTATTTATTTAGTTGTGCTACGTGGTAATTAGCAGGGCTGGAGACTGGAGAGCGCAGCCAGTTAAGAGGTCAGACGTGCTCCTGTCACAACTCTGCTAATCCCCAGCAATCTGCCTTGAGCTCTCAGCACCATTTGCAAGTGCTCTGTTATCTGCTGCACTAAAGCTGGGTAGCCATGAGTCTCCTTGGGCTTACTAAATAAAGTCCTCTTTTTCTTTATATAGACTTTGACAGAAAGAAAATAATGCACATGTTCTGACATAAATATTCATTGGCCTTTTTTGTGTGACCTTTCATCCCTTTAGGTCTTTGCAAGAAATTATTATCTTGGAAATGGAGTCAGGAAAAACAGTCAAATTTTGTACAGGAAATTAAGTTTTCCTTAGAAGTCAGCATTTTACGCAACACTTTCACAGGAAAAATATTTTTACAGAATATCACCAGTTAATATTGGACTTTTCTTTGGCATCTCAACTGGACAGAACCAACAGGCAGGTGGCTTAGTGACCGTGTGTCCTGGTTTAGGGCAAATTTGGGAGGGGGAAGAAAGGAAAACAAACAAACCTCTAAATGAACCACCCCTCCCCTTAGCTGAATCGGGATAGGAAAAAAATTTCCTTGGTAGAAAGTGGAAAAAGTTGTTTATTTAACAGATAAAGCACTCCCCAGCCCAACAAACGAAGGAACAACCCTGAACAACAAAAACCTCTCGCCGCTCTGCAGAGATGCCACAAAGTCTCTCTCGTAGCTGTAGCTCGGTTTAGCTGCTGTCGGTTCCTCTGGTGGAAAGGCCAGGCCCAGGCCAGGCCCGGTGGCCAAGGGCTGAGCTCCTGGTGCCCTTTTGGGTGTTTAGTCCAGAGCAGGAAAAAAAAAGTTCAAGAAAAGGACAAAAACGCAGTTCGGAGAACTTCTCTGCCTCGGCTAGCAAAAAACTAACAAAAAGCAAAGGAGAGCTCTCTTGTGCTGTCCACACCCTGCTAAAAGCACAGGCTGTGTGAGTCCGAAAAAAAAAACTGCAGACCCTTATCTTTATGTTTTGAAAACAACTGTCTCAGGAATTCCAGTGTGTCTTCTTCACTCTCAGATCCAATTTTTAAAGGTACAACACTTATTTCTGAGCGAAACAGATGAATGGGGATACAATTTAGCATCAACCCAGGACACCGTGGTAGATTTGAGGAATGAGGACACAGACCACTGTTGGTGGAAGGAGGACGAATCAGATACATGGGCAGGTTGAGTGAGTGGCTTGGCACTGGGGTGATGACTTGAGAATTTTGGCAGCCCAACAGGGTGCAGAAATTTTCAAGAAATGTTGAACTATGGGAGGAGAAAAGTTAATTATGGTTGATACGGTCAGATAGGAGCTCCCATCACTCTTCCATCTATGAGAACTTTGGCTTGCATTGCTCTTCCCTGATGGAAAGCGAACATTAGCAGAAAAATCTGGTCCTCACATGGCAACCAAAGTATGTTCATACTGCAAACAATCAGATGTTGAGATTCTTACCCTAGACAGTTATCTCACAAAGTTACCAGTCTACAGACCTTTGGCTTTCAGTAGCCAAGCCAGGCACCTTGACCTCATGCTTCAGGCTGGAGTGCAGCCCTGCCCCAAAGGGCTGCTGAGTCATGCTCATGAGAAGAAAGGATGGAGAAAAGCAGAAATGGGAAACAGACACCTGACTTTGCAAACAGCCCAGTGGCTGTTGGCTCACTCCTCCAACAGTGCAGAAGCCACAGGTACTGAAGTCCACGAGCTTGGGGTTTACAGGTCAGAATCCCAGCAGGTCCTGCATTGTGGAGTATCTTTTTCCTAAGCCATCTCATCTGCTGACTAGTTTCAAAGCTTGTCAAAATACTCTTAAGCTGACAAGCTACTTAGATAGCTTCCTTCCACACCTCCAGGTCTTAGGGACAGGAATTCCAGCTCATCTCCCCATAAGCACACTCAGCCTCCTCACAGTCCTTTGCTGCCAGGCAGGGTGTCCATTCCCTTAAGCTCTCTCAGCTACACTGCAGTGAAGTGAACTAGATCCATCCTGTCCCTACCCAACCCTCCAGTGTTTCTGCAACAAGTTCTTCCTTAGAGTCTGATGCCTATGCAAAGCCTTTGGTAGGAATGGAAAAAACAAGCAGAAAATGGTGTTCTCTAATCCATATCTGAACAAGAAAGAAACTGGAAAAGAAACAGTAACTGCAGGAGAAGTAGTAATATTAGAAATGTTGAGATATGAGTTGGTTAGGAACCTGGTGAACTGGCAGGAGAATCCAGTTACTTTTTCTTTTTCTTTTTTTTTTTCAATTGAAACCTGAATTAATTCAGGGAAGATATGAGTGCTACATTAACCAGAAGGTCCAACTAGGTGTTCAAGGCAAACCTCTTTTTCTTTTTGGTGTATGAAAATCAATGCAGAAGGAATTTCCAGATGAAAGAAAAAATACTTTATCCTTTGTACCAGATTCCAGCACAGAGACCAGCCTGAACAGCAGTGCACAGTGTCTCAACCATCAAAAAGGCCCTTCTCCCTTCTTACTGCAATCTCAGGCTCTTACACTGAGCTAAGGCAAAGTTCTTCTGGCACTGCAGATAAACAGTGCATATGCTGCTTTTTGAGTCCCCATTTGACTCCTACACACTTTCGGGGACCCTGAATCCCTGCATGCACACAAGAGAACAGTCATTTGGGAGATGTCACAGGAACAGGATTTTCACTATACAGTTTCATTGTAACATTATCATCAGCTGCACCAAGAACTATGGCCTTAGACCAACCTGGATTCATCTCCATTTATACAGAAAGAAAAAGACAGAAAAGGCGATTCAATACTAAATAACACATCCTTGAAAACACAGCACAAATTATTTTTTGTTTAGGACATATTTTCATGTCAGGACCACTGGCTATGCTCTAATACAGTGACAATCCCCCCAGGTTCAAGCAGTCACAACTGTGTGGAGCTCCATTTAGAGGAATGTTAGCAGCCCTTGCAGGGGTAATCTGGTCATAAAGAGACTGGTTATGGACCTGGACATGACATATCCTTCCCAAGAAACCTTGAGCCAGTCTCAAAAACACCAGTATTCTCAGACTTAGACTGCTGCTGTAAGTTCCTCTCAGCCTCAATTTTCTCCTCATTAACTATCAGCAGAGTTGCCCTGCTGCTGCTGGGCTTGAGAGGCTCAGCTCATGGAAGTTCACAAAGTGCTCCAGCACTCTTAGATCAGAGTGATCAGAGAGTGATCAGAGAATGCAAAGCAGGAGAGAGGAACCTTTTCTTCCTGAGGCCCAAACAGGCTTTTAACAGGTTATATATTAACCTTTTGTTCTCCAACAATAATTCCCAAAGGATAGAGTAGCATGGTCTACATGAAATGAAGCTATGCATTATATCCAAACACATCCCAACTATAAAGTAGCGTGATATGATTTATTCAGAACTTTTAGAAATGTTAACACATTTCAAGTGCAGACATCAGTAGCAAGTAATTCACACAGCTGACTTAATGAAGAAACTCTGTGATGTGCTCAAAGCCACTAGGAATACTTTTGCAAAGTATCAAAATTGCAATTTCAAACTAGGAAATCCTGACTTTTAACTCACTGTTTGATCTGAGAGTAGGTTGCTTTCCATTTAGAGCTGAAGCTCCATATGCAAGCAATTTTTCATTCCCACTCAAACTGCTTGAGCTATTTTTAGGTCATATGAGTAGAATAAATATCATTAAGGATTTTTCCAGCATTTTTAGAATCACTTCCTAACTAGATCCTTTTCACAAAAATATATTCTCTAGTCATCCATCCCTAAAAGCACTCAGACCTTTTGATATTGTAAAAACCAAATAATGAAAAAAATACTGAGTTAACCACATTAGGAAAGCTGATACTGTACATTTATGGCAGCTATTGAGTATAAAATATTCTAGCAAGCGTAGGTACAGAGTTGGGTTGGAGGCAGAGACAAGCTGTGCTATAGTGATTTAGAGAAAGAGACCAAGTAATTGGAAATGAGCACTGTGAAGCAAATGACACACCATTACCACTAATATCTCTCATTGAAGTTTGGTAGAGCATTCTTTAAAAACATTCAGCTCAATCCATGGACATTCGCCCAAAGAACCCTCCCATGACCAATTTTGGGCAGAGGAGTTTTGGGACTGGATCACCAGTCAGGAGATGCAGACTGTTCCCAGCTCCCCAGGCACCATGCTTAAGCCATTTCTGTTCTCTCTGTCACTGCTTCCCTTCCTTGCCTGTTCTGAACATGGAACATTTGGGGGACACTGGCCTTTGTATCTCTTGGACAGGGCTCAGCACAGCAGGGCTCAGATCCCAGCTGGACACTTTCCATGCTGCATACTGTGGGAGCCCCACAAAGGGAACAGGCCAGCTACACTCACACAGCACCACCCTGTACTTACCCTGAGATGGCTTTACAGATTGCACTTCCATGCAATCAGCAACATCACAGGTCTGGTTTTCTACACGCATAATTTCCTGCTGCCTTATCTGCATGTTTGACACCATCTGTATTTCTCCTTCATCCTGGTTAGCTCAACAACCTCCTCACTACATGGAATAACTGAGAGTTTGCCAGAATGACATCCTCTTCTGCTCAGCCAAATGGCAGAAATAAAACTAGGAATTTTACCTGCCTATGGTCCCAGGAGGTGCATGTAGTAGATGCAAGCCTACAACTGAGAGCTTCCTTGACTGCCCCCATCACCAAAGAGTTGCCCTTCCCTTTTTCATCCAGACAGGCAGTAAATTCCTGTCACAGGGGCTGAATTCAGTGAGACTTGTCCTCTTGGGTGTTTGCCACAAACCATTTTTGTCAACTGCCAGAAAAAAGTCAAAAAAGATAGACTTTTTGGGAAGGATTTTACAGGGAAATAAATTTGGCATGAGATATCTAGGCAACATGAGAGAAGTTCAAGCAAGAAGCAGCACATGAGATGCTGTCCTCTCTGCTTCTCTGACACATCTACTTTAGCTTGAAGAGAGAATTTTCCGATGTTTCCAAATCCCAAAATGCCACACTGGAGCCAGGTGGCCACTACAACATATCTGACACATAGGACAGAGAAGCCAAGGGTTAAATCACACTGTAAGCTGCACCTACTCTGCTGTCATCCATCCTTAGCCATCCATAATGGGCAGAAGGTGACAATACAGCTGACAGAGGAGACAGGCTATGGGGCAGAAGTTGGTAAGTAATTAAGTGTTCTCAGTAACTCTGAATACCCAAAGAGAAGCACAGCCTGCTCTGAAACCAGGAGTCACTACTCTGATGAGTTCCCAAGTCTAAGAAAATTGACCAATTATCAAAAGAGAGAACACTAATCCCTGGGTCACTCTGCAAGACACACATGTATTTCTATATACACTTATCCTGATAGTTCAATTAACTGAGACTTAAGAATGCCCTTCACAGAGCAATGCAGGGAAGTCGGTATGGACAAGTACAACAGCAAATACTCAACATCTTTTCTGGAAATGAGGAGCCCCAGTCAACCCCAAGAATACCATTCCTAGGAACTGGAAAGAAAAGGCAGCACTGTGTTCACCTCTTATGTTAACCTGAAACTCAGATATGCACGCTTGAAAGAATTGCCCAGAATTTTCAGTATTTTTACCCCTTTCAAAAAGGAGTAAAAAGAACACAGCTTTCCAGGCTAGATCACACTCAAAAAAGATTTCTAGTCTTGAAGTCATACAGCCATTTCATCACTTTGTCCAGTGAACCTCCTTCAACGTATACCAGTGTGAAGAGTAATCCCCAGCAAATGCTGGCTGTAGCAAGGGATTTTCTGCTCCACTACTTCTGAACATCGCCAAGCAAACACTGGACAAATTGCACAAGGGAAGGGGTCAGTGCCATCGTGAATATTTCATCTAGACAGCACAACAAAATCCAGCAGAGAGAATAGAAAGGTAGAAAAATCCGTGAAAAATCACTTTTCAATTATTCTTTTACTCAGTACTACTTGTTCTTTGGTAAAACACTGCAGAGTGATTCTCTTGCAATCAGAAGGAGAAAAAAATCTCTGCTCTTGGCAATCTATTTTTGGAAACTGAAAATCTCATTCTGCTTTTTTCTTAATTCCTGCTTAGAGGAATTTTGTGATAAGGATGTAAGCCTTGTAGCTTATTAGAAATTATACAATTAACATTTAAGAAACCAGCAACTATTGAGTTTTTGTATTAAACTTTGCTTTTATAGACAATCATTTCATAGACAAATTTATCTCTCTTAGGTATTTTTCCGATTTCTAACACTTCTCTGCATGCTAGCACTTACTGTCATACATTTTCTTGTAGACTTATTTACTGTTTCTGCTGTTTTTCTATCCTCTAAATAAACCTTTTTTAAAACAGGATCATCATTCAGCCCTGTCATTTTACTTAGATTTCTAAATTTTTGTCTTACTAGCTGGTTTTTCTACTAGGATAAAGACTACTCTTCTATTCCATAAAACATACATTTGGAATTTTTTACCATTGAATCTCAGGCTGCAGTTTCTGGGGTAATTGTTATTTTGTCCCCATTTTTGCTCACCCTCAGAATTTCACCAAGAAATTCAGAAATTTTGTGATTTATCAGAGAGATGGTTCTTGGAGATCTGTGCTAACACAAAAATGTCATACTAAACTTCAGAATTCTAGACCAAACTCTGGAGATGAGAATCTGAATCTAAATGGCAGTTAGTCCTTCAAAAATGTACTTGGGTTTTGTGATGCTGTATTTTCATGAAGACTTTTGATTCCAGAGGGTGTTGGCTCATGACTGCTTATGGTTAGTTGATGCAAATATGAGAATTCAAGTACCATCAGCAGTTGCATTTGAATCCACATTGCTGCAATTCTGATTCCCACTATGTAATGTATCTTCAGACCTCATGTCTCTCACCTCTGACCTCTCAGCCTCACCACTCCATACCCACAACCTCCTAGGACTGCAAGGACAACAGCTGCATGTCAAAAGTGCCATCTGCCATACCACTCTGGTCCTCCATTCCTTTCCAACTTAGCCACTTGCACAACCACGAGCCCTAAAACAGAATTGTACCAGTGTGATTAGACCCAGACAACAACAGGCTGGATTCTATTCTGGGCTCTGCTACTGATGTAACACAAAAACTGGCAGACAGCAAAGCACTTTGCCCTCAGTTGATGAAAACCAGGAGAGTGATAGCTATGCCTATCCTTATGTGAAAAATATTTTGAAACTGTTTACACTATGTAAATGCTAACTACGTATTAGGAGACACTACTCCTACTTTAGGGCACTTTCTCATTCACAGATGTTATGCACAAACCATCTACTTAGCCACAACTATATTTTTTAAATCATAGGATATCTGGAGAAAATAAACTCAGTAGCCATCTCCTGGGAAGGGAACAGAATGATCCTGACTGGCAGCAAACACTCACTGCACCTCGTTACATTTTCTAGCAGAGTAAAGGAAGCAATATTAGCATACTGCTCTGCACAGCAATAGCTTGGTAAAACTCCATGGTGTGTGTTACCCAGTAAAGCTGACTAATGGACCTGTCTGGCACTGAAGTCTATAGATCCATGAATTAATTTTGTGAAGAGAAAAAGTCTCCCAAAGCATTTTCAAAATTCAAAACAGGTTGCTGATGATCAGGCTATCCTCTGACTGGCACTAAGTGTTGGAATATGCCATTGCCCACAGAAAGAACAAATAATCTCTCTTAAACCTACCTGCAGAGGAGCAACTAATACACAGCAGTGGATATACTCTGTGGGACTAAAGGTTTATCTTGCCTGGAAGGACATTTTCTACAGCAGACAATGTCAGACACTTAGAATCAAAATGAATTTGAAGTGGTTCTCCCCCATCACACCATCCTTACTCCCACCAGTCTACTCCCCACAGGGTGCAGCTGTGACAAACATGCTAGTACATGTTACAGTATGTATAAGAACCATCACTGCATCTCTTTTCTTAATTGTCTAATCCTTTTCTGAAGAAACCTGTGCTTCTGCTTTTCAAATCCTTTGGCAACAAACTGGAGCAACAAAATGTGATGCATCACAGCACCATGCTCTGCACCCTGCAGCTATGGAGGACAACCAGCCTGGTTCCTGAGGATGACCAAACCAGCTTCCTGTGTCCTACAAGGAAAGAAGGAGGATGCTGGATGTGCTATGCAGTTTGTCCAAAGCATAATTTAGGACAATTTTCAGCTGCCCTCCTCTTTGAGCTAAACCACAAATACAAAAAAAAAAAATAAAAAAAAAATAGAATATTACACTGAAGGCCAGATGAGATTTCAAAGAGGCAGCATAAGAGCATGCCCTGTTTCCATTTCTAGTTAGTTGTCCTCCTTGTGGGACGTGTACTTCCCCTTCATGGGAAAACTCATGGAAGACAGGATAAAATTACCTGCAAGTGAAATGAAGGCTGCAACAGCCACAGCAAGCTTCAGGGGATGGGTGTGAGCTGGGTTAATGTGCTGCCTTCCATCAGGACGAGCCCTTCCTCATGTGCTTCTTTGTGGACACTCCTGCAGAGATCCCATCCCCCTGCCATTTGTCAGCAATCACTTTTGCATAACCCTAGTCAGAAGCTAGAGTCACTTACCTAGTCCTTGCACTAGAGTGCTCAGCCTGTGCAGCCACCACAGCTAAAAGATTTGGGGGAGCATCTGTACCAACCCCTCATGAGCCCCTCTGGGTACCAAGACTTTATTCTCTTGCATTTTAGGTCATAAATTGGAAATGACAGCAAAGTAATCAGGAGAGGATCATGCTGTGCCTCCTAACTCTCCTGAGCCTCCACTGATTATATAGGAGAAATCCAAGCAGACATGGAATTAAATCACTTTCCTTACGTTGGACTAGTTGAAGCTGCTCTGTAAATGACAGATTGCTAACAGCTCCCTTAATGACATCACCCAATATGTCATAAAATCTGCTGCCAACACTATGGATTTTTTCCCCCAGACAGAAGTGTTCTCTGGCTGCAGAGTAGAAGTTTCATTGGCAAAATATGGCTCAAGAAATAACCTATAAAAGGTTCTCAGTGCATAAGGTAAGTACCACCCAAAAACTCACTGAAGAATAAAATTATCCTTGGCACTGATTTCCTGGAACACTGCCCCATGTCAGATTTTTCAAAGTGTTTGTGATTGAAATTATCCATCCACCATCTCTGCAGGTAGCACTAAAACTCACAGCTCAGGAACAGTATCCAAATCTTTGCCAGGTTACTAGCCTTGGGTGAAAACTGTTACCTTCTTAATGCTTTCATGCTTTTTGGAAGGAAATTCTTCCCAGATGAGTGTTTGCATTAGAGAAGAAGCAGTTATACTTGTAGTACAATAACAAGGATTATTTACCTGGAGTTCTACTATTATCCCTTTACTTCCAGGCTCACATCAGGTTTTTTGCCAGAACTGCAAGTGACAACCAGAGCATACATAGCGAGAGCAGCCTTTGAGAATTCTCAGAGGAAATTTGCAGGTTCTCTGTTTTTCAGACACCAGTAATCTAGCTTGCAGCAATGCACCACAAATAACTACCCATCTTTTAAATTTTACAGTAGAACTCACTTGGGCAGCCATCAAGCTTGACCACACAAAGAGTGCTTACTTATCCATTCCTCTAATTCTGTGCAACCTGTATTTTCTTACCAGCATGCCTTGTGTGAGAATTAGCACAGCTTCATAGACTGTTTTGAAAAAGGACAAATATATTCATAAGGAAAATACCTCACTAAGTGGAGAAAATGGTGAAGAAGAAGAAGAAAGTACTCCTTCCTTATCAAGACTAAATTCGGCTTCATAGTGCAGTGCACTGAAGTCTGCAAGATTTGGTCCTTCTGATCAAGGTGAGGTTGCCTCTTTCCACTCAGTTGCAGTAAATCAGTATTGGCTGCTGTTCCTCTGTCACTCCGTAAACAGATCCTCTTCTCTATGCATACCACCTTTCCTGCATCCCATCACATATCCACTCAAAACAATCACAGCTGAACAACCAGAATATGTATAGGAAGAAGGAAAAAGTGGAATGTTAAATCTTGTATGAACTTAAAGCTAGTGCACTCGTCAGCAAGGTCCCAGGATGTAGCTCGACTGTCTTTGGTAACTCCTTGTGTATCAAGTGTACATCTGTTCCCTGCAGCAATTCTTGCCAACAGAACACCCTACAGCACACCAGTGTGCTGGGGATGCTGAGAACCAGTGGTCTGAACAATCTGTCACTCATGTACATTCAAAAGAGGATCACTGTAGAGACACTTGCTGGCACTGTGAGTAAATGAGCCATGAGCTATATATCTGGCTTTGCTGCAGTTGTCTTCTGAAAGAGAAAGCAAGTCAAAAAGGAAGTGTAACACCCAGCTGAATGCTGAAGTGACCAAATAAATAGGACTAGCTAAACCTTGCTTATGTGTCAGTCATTCCTCTCTGGATGGTAGGAGTCTCTCAAGCTTGCCCATGATGATGACAGCCTCAGTACCTGTTCGAGCTCCTGAACTGAACCATTTCAAGCTATGTCATCTGGTTATGTCATGCCCTCATTTTGGTCTTGTCTTCCAAGGGAAAATCATGGTTGGGCCAAACGTCTTGCACCATAAGTACTTCCAGTGCATGGAATAAAAGGCTAAAATAATCCCCCATGAATTTTGTTCTCAAATTCAGATCTGTGCTGCCATGACTGCAAAGTGACAGATGTCAAAACCAAGCCGAGTACCTCATTAATGCAGAGATAAACACACAGAATATGCTGTTTGGAATGACAACACTGTGTGTTTGCGTATGTATGCCACTATTTATCATTCTACAGATGGTTGCTCACAGTGATGTACAACCACAAATATGTTTAATTTTGCCTTTTTCTTTTTTAGCTAATTATCATTTTTCCTTGTTTACACTGACTACTTCTAAGATGGCCTAGAGATCTCTGAGTTTCTCTGAGGGCAAGGGGTCACGTTGCACAAAGCAGACCAGAATCAGCATGCAATCAGTTCTTTGCAGTAATAACAGACCATGCCTGTAGAGCATTTTTAAAGAAATTATCTTGCTCTCATTTCATCGCCAGGAAAGCCCAGAAAGGTGAAATGACTTCCCCAAGGTCGCACAGCAGGCACTGCTCAGTACATAGTTACTATTGTTGCAAATTGGGTAGCTCATCAAGCTTATGCTACTCACACCACTCAGATACAATTCAAACAATAATTATTATTTCTACTGCAATTTACACGGCAGTCAAAGCTGGAGGCCACAATCAGGATTCAGCTGATGCTGGGCTCTGTTCAAACACCAAACCAAATCCAGTCCCTACTCCAGGGGGGCTTGCCATCTCAGTAGGGACATAATTCTGTGGGAACACAAATTGCACTGGAGAGGAATGGAAGGAAAGAGGGAGAGACAGAAGGCAGTAACCTCAGTGTAAGGTTTCACTTTGTTTTGGATAACTGTGAAGTTTGGAAATTTTCTATTACTTAATTTACTTAGGTTAGCAAGAAATATAAATGCATTATTGACAATTGCCTGGCTAGTTACTTAGGTAACAGTCTATCTTCATAATCTTAATTGCACAAATACTTTCACTCCTGTGGTCCTTGATTACATTGAGAGACAGGAATTGGATCCTGCTCTTCAGGGGACTGACTCACTGCACTCACCCAATATTTAGAGTACACTCTACTTCCTAAGGAGTGATACCATACTTAATTTTACAACTCTCTAATCAACTGCTAGGGAAAATTCTTGCTGTGGACCCTCTCATATGTGTGCTTATACATTTTACAGCACATGGCAATTTGGTACACTAGCCATGAGCTAATGAATTCATTGCACTCATGCTAGCTTAGGACTACTACTGAGCCCTTCAGTAGTAAAACCCACATTAACTCCCACCTTACTGTCTCTACTGCACCCTGACATGGCTCTGTGCTAGCAGAATGTTATGTACCAAGTGACCATAGAGTCATTCCTCTTTAGAAGCCTTAACTAAGTCTAATATAAGAATTAATAGTCCTCTAATACTGAATGGCATAGACACAATGTGATTATTTTAAAGAGTAAGATTGCTCAGTACCAAGTCAGGATTGCTGAAAGGTCCTTGGAAGTCAACTCCTAAATCTTCTGGGATCTGCTACCCTATTATTTATTATAATGCATGTATTTGTATAGATAATGTAAAAGAGCACACAGGAAATATTTGATTGACATCCATAACCTCAGATGGGTGGGAATTTTTTTCAGATTTCAATTAAGCCAAACGCTCAAAACATGTTTCCAGTCTATCAAAGCGTGTGCTTATAAATCCTTTTCTCAGCTGATGTATTCTGTTGAAACAACCAGCTTTTCACTGACAGTAACAGATTCTAGACTAGCACAATAATACCATAATGTACTCTAGAAGAGCTTGAGAATTCACAATTTAAATACATTATTTTACAGAGCAAAAGAATGAGCATTCATTTACAATGACTTTCCTTGCCCTTATTTTCAATTGGCATAATCTGTGTACAAATTAATGACCTCTCACAATGTCTGTTGAGGATATAGCATCGAAAACTAAGGCACTGAAGAACTTACATAAAAATTTTTAATGCAATTTCATTTTAGGCCATTCAAATTTTTCAGAAATCTATGTTACGTACACATTACTGCCTGCATTTGTTCCTCTCTGCCAGGCATCACTGAAGCTCAGCAGAACTGAGGTATTTACTTAAATGTTTAGAACTTGACTTTTAGTACAATGATAAATGGAAGCAATAAATAATAACAGCTTTCTATAGCAATTGCCAATATGTATTTTGCAGCTCTTCATACACCATCCACTAATCTCCTTTAGCATCTGGTAATTCAAATTCCTTTATCATTTTCTGATACCTGCATTCATGATATTGTGGCTTTATTTTAATCACAGGCAAAAGCACATTAAGGAGGAACTATGATTGACAGAATATTGCTAACCAGAAAAAGTCCTCCCTAAACTCAACTTTATAAATTCAAGACAATCAAGCATAACCACAGAGGGCAGGATTCAGCTCTACACTGCAAAACCTAAGTGGAAGTTTTACAGGCAAGTTGAGAGTAGAACCAGGGTTTGA
This sequence comes from Thryothorus ludovicianus, assembly GCA_013397245.1. Lineage (NCBI taxonomy): Eukaryota > Metazoa > Chordata > Aves > Passeriformes > Certhiidae > Thryothorus > Thryothorus ludovicianus. The sequence continues at coordinate 529,092 of VZTB01005582.1, read as the reverse complement.
TTCACTTTGACAGCAGGGCGATGCCTCATAATCACTTGAGTGGCTCTACTGCTTGTGAAATATCCTGTGTAGATGACAGAGAACCTATAGAAGACCTGTGTCTTGTTGAAAAAGCAGTCAGAGGTCAAGCATGGTTTCCCAGGCATTTTAAGCCCAGAATATTTGATGTAGGCAATTGCTTGATGGTTTGTTTACCACAGACTGACATCACACCCTAAGGGCCTGACTCCTGGATGTGCTGCAGGAACACCTGACTGGTCCTGCCATAGCCAGCTTAGGCCAATGGTCATTTGACCCTACTGCAGCCTGACAGGCTAAGCCAGATGTGTGTAGTTGAGTATTTCACTGCACATTCTCTGGCACATCCCTGCTCTTGAATCTATGCTTACCCATCACCTGATGAAGTGCAAAGTAAAATGGAGCTGTCTGTACAGGTGTGATTTGCATTTGGTCCAGACTTGATTTGGGGAAAAACAGCCACAGGGAATAAAAGAAACTACATCTCTTGTGAAGAAATAAAAATACAATAGCAGTTTCACAGACTGCCTCACTTTTGCCTCGGCACAATTCCTCCAGTGTACCATACAGCTAAAATTAAATGAAATGTTGCCTTATATGTTTAACAGTCAGTTATTAAATATACCATCTTAGGTTCAAGCATAAACTCGCTAAATTCAGTAAGACTAAATTTAAACCCTGACCCTTGTATCTGCAGATCTGTCCCTCCAAGGGTGCAAAATCCTGAACAGCATTTGTAAGCATCCATACTGCCTGCAGGAGCTTTCACAGACATGTACACCACCAACAGTGTTTCACTGGAAGCTCAGGGTGTGCCTTAAATACAGTTATTTGGTGCACTGAACACTTGTTTATCCTGTTGACAAAGTGCTCCCTCCTCTCTCTCCCTCCCTGAATCTGCCACAGGAGGCAGGGAAAGAGGCAGCAAAGACAGAACAGGGAACTCAGCATTACCCTGCTCCTGTGTGAGCAGGGACCACTCCATGAGTCCCTTCTTTCAACACCCAATGCATGGGACACCAACCCATTCACACAAAACACAACACATGCAGTTGCCTGTCAAAAAGATGAAGAGATCTGATGAATTTCTTCACTATTTAGGAAGATTGGTTTTGTAACAGCACGGCTACACAAAATAATTTGGTGCATGGGAAGCTAACAAGGGACAACTTCTCCAGGAAACATCCTTAGCAAAATTATGTCACAGAACTGATGATTTGTAAAATTATTTTCCTGAAACCTTGACATTTTATAATATTTTAAAGATTCTTTTTTTTTAATTACTTTTACTTTTAAACACCTGCACTTAGTTAACATAAATTATATTTTCTTAAGGAAATTTAATATCCAAGTTGCATGAAAATGCTGAAGGCAAAAAGAAAATATGAAGCACATCACCGCAACTGCTGTTGCCAAAGTTTTACAATTTTGCTGGGAATTTAAGGAAAGCTCTTGCCTGTTTGATCAGAATGCCAGGCAGGAATGAGCATCATTTGACAGATCTACAGATCTTGGTCACTGTCTATTTTTAATCCTAGAAGTTAGCGAGATACAAGTGATACTGTTTAAAAAAAACAGAACAAATGAGAGTAGAATAGAAAAGAGCATTCACCCAGATGAGTTTGTTTACAGAACTGAGAAAGAGAGGAAAAAGGCACACTGTTATGAACTCTACATTCTGTAATGTCTTTCAGATATTCATCTGTTTCTAGTACACAACTCAATATTTTACCAAATCTCCCCTTACGAAAGTTGCTTTAGAACCTTCCTGCTCTAATAGTCAGAAACCACCTTATAATTTTCAGCCTGAAGTGATTTATATCCAAATAATATCCATTTCTTCTTTCAGTACTGTTAGCCATGAGTTTAGAATCATTATTTTTCACTCTACAATCCATGCATTCCAGAGGGTTCATAAACTACTTCTGAGATTTTTAAAGTGTCAAGAAGCAAAGTAGACCAACAGACTGTGATTTGTTCTAACAATGCTACATGACATGTAGTACCACCTTTGGAAAAAGTTTAGGAAACTTAATCAAGTCAAAGAAAAGATCAGTGGCTCAATCAGTTCTTTTATTTTCCTCTTGTTCTTAGCACTTCCAGAAAAATTTTGTCAGCACAGATATCTTATCAACCTTCCTCTTTCCACATTCAACTAACCAAGCTTTCCTAGTTTTCTTTTCCCAAAAAAATATCACTGTTCACTGGTTTTCCTTTTTGAAGCTATTCATTCAGAACAGCATATCAGTGTCCAGAATCCCACATGAAAGGTCACAATGCATCCTTAATTATGCCAGCATTGCCCTGAATCAGCTGGAAATACCTCTCAAAGCATGTTCCAGGACCATGTACCTCCTGTCCAGAGCAGCATCACGTTGCCACCCCACTGCCATCCTTTGGTGAACAGGTCCTCTCTTCCCTCAGAGGGTCACGGACGGGGTGATGCTGGAAGACACCACTGGAGATCCATCTAGCCCAACCTCTCTATTCCAGCAGGGTTCCCTAGAGCAGCTCAGTCAGGATTGCCACCTGATGGCTTTTGAGCATCTCCACTGTTACCCACTGTTGGGTTTCTGAGTTGCAGAAGTGGCTCTCGAGATATTAAAGATTCTTTTTTCCCAGCCTCGAGACTAACAAAGAAGTCAAGAGTCTTTGGTTCTGGTTTTCAAGGTTGTTTATTTTTCTTTATTTATTATATTCTCTGACCTGTGGAGGTCCGTCTGGCAGGTTAGTTTGCAGCACACTCCACACCCTTGGGGTGGTGTTAGTTTTTACACTAAAAACTATGTGTACTTTATTTACAATAATTTCTTTTAATACTTACACCTATGTTAGACAGTCTCTAAACTAATCAAACAGTGCCACTATCACAGCAGAAAACAGAGTAAGAGAAGAAGGAAGAAGTTTAAAATGACAAGGATCTTCCATCTTGTTTTTACTAATATACCATATTAACAAACTCAAAACTTTATTTTTCACCCTGTGACAAATTAACTATTGCTCTATTCAAACTCTTGTGACTTGTAATTCTTCACACAAAGTTGGTAATTGTTTCTATGGGCTAAAATCGAAGGCACAGGTCTCTTTGACTCTGTGCCAAGGTCTTGAATCCTCCAGGGCAGTCAGGAATGTCTTGGGTTCTGACAACCCACCCTGAGTTCCTGGCCTTTCCCTGTGCCAGCTCTGTCCCCTTGCTCCTCAAGGCCAAGTGTCCCCTCGGCAGTGGCTGCTGGGGAGCCACACTGACATGGTGCTGCCACCAGAGGAATCCCATCAAATACCAAAGCCTGACAGGAAATAAACCCAAGGGACTGTGGCTGGTCAGACATCTGACGTGTTTGGAATGTTTTGGACTGTATTCTGGACTATATTTGGACTATATGTTTAACGAGCATGCATTGCAATTTCAACCGCTTTATTCTAATGATGGTCTAATATAATTTCACCAGTAATAGGAAGGCTAGAACACTAAGATGCAGCAAAGTAATAATTAACTTCCTTTAGAGGAACATAAAGCTACAAGGATGAATAATTTGATTTTCATGGAAAGTCTAATACTTCTCTCATGAAATTAATCTTAAAACTTTGAATTAACTCTTTGTGAAATTATACTGAATATCTCTTAAGTATATGCACTCAATGCATAACAGTTTTATAGTGTTCAAAGATCTATTAGCCAAGCTGAAGATACCTGTGGGAAATCTGATTTTGAAACACTCGGTCAACATCAGAGAGAAGCCTCATTTATGATTTTTAGGCTCATGGGTAACATTCTTCCACTGTCTCTAGGTAAAAACCTTTTTTTATGGTTTGTTCTACATTTTTGATCACTTATTCCTCTTGTCAAAGTTTGTCTTTTTCAAGGTGATTACTAAGTCTGATTTCAAGGATAATTACATTTCGTGTAAATGTTTAATCCAGAGATTATTTGTTGTCAATTTAAACAAAGCAAAACAGAAATTTATACTATGGCTCTAAGTTGCAGTTATACATTGGTTCAAATTAAAGGACTAAATTTCATGTTACCTTAACTTTCCTGCACAGTTAATTCTTGAGAATTAATTCATTAATTCTTCCTCATTTTGAGACTTGGCTACATATTAGTTATGTCTACACAGATAAATGAAGCAGTACTGAGGAACATTTCCAGGCATTGAAACTGGACTGTCTACACTATTAAATTGTTAGAATTGTCCCTCGGCATGTGTCACAGGAGTGCTCCATCTAACAATTTCCCAAAATATTGCCAGGGCACAGTTTGCAAGTTAGGACATGCCAGGAATGGTTCCCAACAGGCAGAATGAGTCTAGTGACCCAGTTTTAGCAGGTAAAATCTGTAATAGTGTGGCCAGTGTGCCAACTGACTCTAGAGCAGAGGGGGACTCTGTACCCACCCAGTTTGTGGGTGCAGGCACAGCAACCACATCTCTCTGTTGGGCTCTGGCAAGCTGAGATGGCTCTGTACAGAAATGCCTGACCAAGAGGCACAGGATCATTTATGTCAGTGTTTCATGCTTACAAGCTCTTACATCTGGGCAAAACAACCTTCTCCAAGGCTCTTGTCCCCATCAAGAAACTCCCTGGAGCTCAGGAGCATTCACCTTCCACAGCCACTGCAGAAGCCTGTTATTCCACAGGAACAGGCCAAAGGTCAAACTGAGAGACATTGCTAAAATCTTCCCTGTTCTTAAGGGACCTTGTCCTATTTCATTCACACTTCTGCTGCACACAAGAGTCACCATATGACCAATAAACTAGAGAGAGGTACAGTCTAGCACAGCAGGACAAGACACATCCTGGCCATGGTAATTGTATGAGATTACTCACCTTGTTCAGTCAACTTCTGCAAAGTAAGGCACATGACTTTTGACTTCTAGAAGTAAACAAAAGAGCCTCCAAAGTTTTCACAAATAGTGTTTTCTGAACCTCTGAACTCAGAATATCTGTTTTTGACCTTGTAAGTACAGCATGTCTAGTTTTTTTCTATATAAATTTTCCTTTTGAAAGATAACCAGGAAAATAAAGTGGAATGTGTGACAACTCATCAACTGTTTGTAATAATTTATTTCAAACCGTTTATTCCGTAGCTTTCTCCTTCTGATGCACTCTCAATTACTTGATTGAATAATATTCTCTGAAATAGCACATGATGTGCTTGTGTCAAAGAGGCTCTCCACAGACGCCATCAGCTACCTTTTAAAATCAATGAAATTCATAAATTTGCATCTGGCTTCTCAAGGAGAAAACAAAAGAACCTTTTCCCCTGGTAAGTGTGACCTTCTTATTCTGAGGCCAGCTTGTTTCAAGTCTTCTGCATCTCTGAATGCCAATGTGAAGATGGATAACATCTTTCTTAGAATAGACAGATCTTGAAGTCTATTATATTGCCTTTTTTAAGGATTCTCGCCAAAACTCTCTCTTAGTAATTGGGAGCTGCACACTGTTCCACACAGTAATGCATATTCTAGCTATTCACTGTCATGCTGTTGCCACTGCATTTTTAACAATGCTGGTAGCAACCGATGTTATTGAATTCTGCAGATGTTCCAGACTTTAGCCTTGTTCATGGCTTTTTTTTTTCCAGCATTTTTGAGCAAAAATGTTTTTATTTTTTTCCTTTGTAATGCCTCAATATTGTGACCTTGCCATTCCTCACAGATGGATCTTGTTAGCTTTCAAATATTGAGTCCATACCATCTGATCATACCACAGATTTTCTGTTCTGATATATTTGCTGTCTTTATGTTTGCAAGATCAAAGCTAATGCTGTTTACACCACAGTGCTAAAAATGTTCATTTCACGAGAGGTAAAATAGCCTTCATGTTTGAAATCTAGCCTTCTTTTCTTCCATGCCTTTTTACTGCTGATAATATCTGCATGTTTCCCTCTTCCTGGCTTTATTTTGGCGTAGAATTTTCTTCATTAAACTTTTAGAAGGAATCCCTGAAAGAACTCAGCAGCAGATGTATCCTACATCAGTGATGTTCCATCAGCTGCAAGAAAACAGAGCTGCTCTGACACCAGCCACTTTCCAAAACTCCACACCCATTTCTCTTTCCTAAACATATCCAAGTTCTCAGCTCCCTGCATTTCAATAGGTAATATTCTCTTCTTCTAAACTCTCTCCCAGTTTCTTTCTCCTCTTCTTTCTACCCCTCACAAATGTGCTTTTTCCCAGTGAAATGGTATTCATCCTTAAATAGCCTGGACAACTTTATGCATTTCCTTTTACATCTTACTATTCTGTTATCTTGTTGTTTTTCAAACTGTGGACCACAGCCCCCAGGATGTTCATAAAAGGCAATTGGGAGAGTTATAAGATACTGAAATTTTTATTACACTCTAAACCAAAAGAAAATATCTCTTCTCCATTCCCAAAACACCTTTATCCTTCAAAAAAAAACTTTTGCTACCAAAATCTCAAATCACTCATACAAATAAAAGACATTCACTTCTTACATAACACATTTTAGACAGGTTCCCTCTGGGATCAAGACAGATTTGGCTGTGTGATTTTGAGCCTGATGACCAGTTTCAACCAAATTTGATTGATGCTACACTAAACTCCTGCAAGTTTTGTGAAAAAGCTGGAAGCAGAAAGAATCCAAATTTCCCACCAGCAGAAAGACAGGGATAGTTTATCCTTTACCAAATCTAGATGGCAAATTGAAGAAATGAAACTAACAGACAAATAGCTTTCTGCCAGGTATAACACATGCTGTGGCTTTGTCCTCTACAGAAACGGGGAGCCTGTGAGGAGCTGGAGAGTTTAGCTATCAAAGACATGACATCATGGGATGCAGGAGAGAACTTTTGGTACTGTGGGCACAGGGCATTTGGGGAAAGAAATTACTTAGAGATGAGACACTGGGAACAGCATTTCTCCCTCATTTCCACTGTTCACATGATACACCTTTTGCTTTTATTGCCAAACATAAAGTATATGAAAACATTTACTTCAGTGTAATGAAACCAAAAAAGCTGCACAGCCCCATCACTCCCTTCACCCACAACTTCCCACTAAAACCTTCAGGTAATTTTTCCAACCTACCCAAGAACCTTCTGACTCACACTGGGATGCAAGTGCTTCCCAATGGCATACTCATCCCAGCCAGTGGGACAGTAGCAGAGCACAGGCTACCATGGGGCATTCCCAGGCAAGGCTGAAGGAGGCTCTAGGGATCTCTTAAACTCAATGGAAAACTTTCCTCTGGAGTTAAACATACAGAAAATCATAGCGTGATTTCTCCTCTGGGAAAAAGAAGCACATGCACCAGGCCCACTTGAATTAGATGTCCTCATTGTCCATTTGTTGACAAGGAGAGCACTTGGATCCTTCCCTGCTCCCTGCCTGCCGGCACAACTCCAGCACCCCATTTCCCCAAAATGCAGAGGCAATACTCATGGTACCATGGTCAGAGCCTTCAAGAACCCTGGTTTTTCAGAAGTTTCTCCCTGGTGGTCCAATATCCACTACTGTTCAGAGACCAGTAAATAACTTCGGTCACCTCATCCGTCAGGGGAGTGTTAATGCTTTTATTAAAATCAGCATCAATGATGAAACTCAAACTCACAAACCTGTTCAATATTTCTGGACTTGTCTTCCTGTCCCTTTTGCCTCCCATGTGCCTCCCCATGTTACCTGTGGAGAACCTGGTGGCAACAAAAGCTGGCAGCACTGTTGGTTAGGGTTCTTTCCTTCTGGTGAGTTAGTAAAGACAATTAAATGAAAAATGTAACTTCAAAGGTAACAAGTGTACATACCTCATGGCTAGTGCAAATTTGGGTAACTTCAGCTTCTAAACACAGAATTTGTCAAGCTAAGGAGCACTGCATGACTTGAAATCTTCCCCTGTAGGTCCTCATGTACCATCATCTGTCAATTTTTAATCTTCTTCTGAATAGCAAGAAAATTCATCCTTTTAGCTCTTCTTCTTTCATTTATTTAAATCAGTTCTGAGATCCTTTCTACTTTATACTTGAAAAGGCATCTTGAAAGATATTTAACCTAGACAGAACAGGCATGGGAACCACTGGAGGCAAAGGAGTCTCATTTTTTTCATACACATTTAGGGACAACACTGGACTTTTTCACTGCAGCAAAAATTCACAGGCAGATGTCCATCTACCACAGTGTGTAATTTCTCTTCTAAATAACTGCTTTCCATAACACATAATTTCATAATTCTCCCATCAGTAGGATGCCTCCTACATTTTTTGAAGTGGGAAATGAACCTGGCGATGGATTCAAAGAATAACAAAAAGCACTTCTACAGGTGTTAACCAGAAAAGAAAGGTCAAAGAAGAGGTACTCTCTGAAAAGAAATGCTGGAAAACTGGCAACCATTGACAAGGAGAGGGATGAGGTACTCAACATCTGTTTTTTGCCTCAGCCTTCAATGGTGACCTTCTTCCCATACCTCTTGAGAGCGTGGACTGCAGAATGAGGACTGGGGGTGCAAAATGCTTCTGACTGCAAGTACAGACCAGGCTCATGACCACCAGCCTGAACATACATAAGTCTATGGGAACTGATGAAATGCATCCTAGAGTCCTGAGGGAATTGGCTGAAGCCACTCTCCCTGATATCTGAAAAGTCACAAGAGCCAGGTGAAGTCCCAGGTGGCAGGAAAATAGGAAACATTGCACCCAGCTTAAAATGGGTAGAAAGGAGGACCCTGCAAACTATCCACCCATCAGCATCTGTGCCTGGGATGATCAGGGAACAGATCCTCCTAGAAGCTGTGGCACAAGAAGGACAGTGAGGTGATTTAGGACAGCCAGCGTGGCTTCACCAAGTTCTAGTCCTGCCTGGCCAACCCAGTGGACTTCTATGCTGAGGTAACTACATTAATGGACAAGGGAAGGGCTACAGATGTCACTTATCTGGACTTCTGTGAAGCCTTTGACATGGTCCCCCACAACATCCTTCTCTCTAAACTGGATTCTGTCCCTCTGCTCTGCTGAGACCCCACCTGCTGTGCTGCATCCAGCTCTGGGGTCCCCAGCACAGGATGGACATGAACCTTTTGGAGGGAGTCCAGAGAAGGGCCATGAAGGTAATTAGAGGGATGGAGCACCACTCCTATAAGGAAAGGTGAAGGAAAAGTTCAGAGAACTGGGATTATTCAGCCTGGAAGGCTTTGGGTGACCTATTGTGAACTTCAAGTGCCTAAAAGGTGCTTACAAGCAAGATGGCAAGGAGTTATTTACAAGGGAACATAGTGACAGAACATGGGAAAACGGATTCAAACTGAAACTAAGAAGTAGGTTTAGATTAGATATTGGGGAGAAATATTTTACTACGAAGGTGGTGAAACACTGAAACAGGTTGCCCAGAGAAGCTCTGGATGCCCCATCCCTGGGATTGTTCAAGGCCAGGTTGAACAGGGCTCTGAGCAAGTTGATCTAGTGGAAGGTATCCCTGCTCATGGAAGAGGGGTTGGAACTGGAGGATCTTTAAGGTCCCTTCCAACCCAGGCCATTCTGTGGTTCTATGATTCCAAGATTCTGATTCTTAGAAATCTTACACTGTATTTAGTGTGTAAAAATACAGATTGTAGAAATAAGCCCGTGCTATTATGACTTCCCAATCAGTTTATGCAATTAGCTATCCTTACTATAATTTATTAGACAAATAACTATCATTTATAAAACAAATAATTTCTATGCCACCTGCAAAGTTCAGGAGCTATAAATGGAAATTACTCTCTCAACAAATTGTTAAGGATACTGTGGTTATGAACAAGATCCTTGTCTGAGTCCACGAGATAACCTGTTCAAACACTGCTGCAAGGCTAAGTTTTTTCTCAGCCTTCTGGAATTTACCCCTATACCAAGATCTGTCAAACAGCACTAACAAAGGCTCCAAGAGCATCAAGGTCAAGCCTTTTAAGACTCTTACATAAAAGTCACCTGGTCCTGCAGACAAATTTTCAAGCATATAGGCAAACAACACTGTTGCAATGAAGAATTTCTCCTTTTCATTCTGAAACAATTCCCTATTCTAAACAAACTTTTAACTGTGGCATGTAATAACCTCTTAATTATGGCCTCAAAGATCTGGCAGTTGAGGGATAGGAAACCAGTTTTTAAAACTAGTTTTAAACAAGTCCAGGCAAAACCTGGGGAATGACTGACACTTTCATCACATAAATTAGTAGCACTACAAAAGAAACAGTGTACGTCAGCATGTGTACAAACATGACATATTTGTATGATGAAAGGAAGTACAGTAGGACCAATACACGTGTTTCAAGTAATTTTTCATGAAACTACTGGAGTTCTCCAAAGAAGTAAAAAATAATGTGTACCACGTTTTTCATTAAAAATGTTTACCTGGATTTCAAAAAGACATTTGATGAATCTATCGTTCATAAGTCTTAAAAATCCTAGACTCCCAGAGGATAAAAATAAATGCCCTTGCAAGGATAAATAATTGGAAACAGATGGTAGGACACTACTGTCAATTTTTCAGGTGGAGACAGGTCAATGGTGGAATCATGCAGGGATCTGTGCTGGAACCTGGGAGCTACTCATTTATAAATGAGCTGGAAAACAGGATAAATGGTGAGGTGACAAAGTTAGCTGCTGATACTCATTCAGAGTAGCTACAATAAGGGTTCACTGTGAAGAAGGACTTTACAATACTGAATGATTAGGCAATAAAAGGTCAAATTAAAGCCAGTGTAGATAAATATGAAGTCATTTCTTTAAGGGGGAAAAAAACTAACTACACAAAATTATGTGTCCCAAAGTGATTATTACCACTTCAAGACAGTGATCTTGGGGTTATGATAGGCAGTTGTGTGAAAACATCAGCCCACTATCCACTAACAAGGAAAAACTGAGTATTACTAATTACTAGGAAAGAAACAAAGAACAAAAGAGAGAATATTATTAAGTCACTGTATGAATGACTGGTTTGTCTGTCTTCAATATTGTGTGTAGGTCTGGTCCCACAGACTCTGAAAAGATACAGTAGACTGGAAATGGCTATAGGCAGGGCAGCAGGGATGATCACAAGTTTGGTACAACCTAACAACTAAGGACTGGCTTAGAAGCCAAAGGTCTCAAAACCAGGTAACTGAGGGGATACAGCAAAGGTGTAATCAGAGCCAGGACAGGGAATGTTTCTCTAAGTACCCTGTTCACAGCCTCTTCCAATGCATGAGCTGAGAGGATCAAATTAAATGGACAGGCACAAGATTTAAAACACAAAACACGCTGAATCTTCAAACAACACATATCAAACTGTGGAACTCCTTGCTCTGTGGCACCGTAAATGCTAAAAAGTTTATGCAGGTTCAAATTGTGATCAAAGTCTCAAAAAACAAACTCCAGCAAGAGCTTTTACATGCCAAGATCTGTCTGAGGAAGTCCCTGAGTATGAGTGCTGGAGAACCAAAACACGGAGGGCAAAATGAGCTTTAGCTGCTCTGGTGCTTGCGTGGGCACTGGTGCATGTTACAGACCACAGTCAAAGATGACTGAACCCTGGTTTGCCAAAGTACAGAGTTTTTATGTTTTGTTCATGGTCCTCTTACTGTGGGCACAGGCTTAGGCATCTCTTGAGAAACCTGCATTTTCATTTCATCTTACTTGCCCATGTTACACTTCTATGCCTTTTTTTTTCTTCCTTTACTTTTTTCTTTCTTATACCTTGAAACACCCTAATAAAGAAAAAAAGTAATGACAAATATTTAATAGTGAAAAAAATCACTATGACAGAATGGAAGTGTTTAATTTACTTAACCTATAAAGGAATAAATCTCAAGAATTATCTTTATTTGTGAGGTTTCCTGCAAATTTTAGGTATGGAATAACAAAGAACAATAATACCTAATTCCTAAAATAATTTCAAGAGTTTGTGATCATGCAGCTGCTCAAATTAGGTGAGTGCATATGCAACTGCTTGTACCTATGATTTTGCAATTGCCAAAGAGGAAGTTAGGGGAGTGGAGAACGAGACTGCCCACACTGGCTCTCAAAGTATCAAGTGTACACTGACAGCATTATGCACATGCAACAAAAAAGGCAGTTTAAGCCATGGCTAAACCATAAGACCATCTAATCTATGCTATACTCATGTACATACAGGAAATAAATTTTTTTCTTAGTATTTTTCTTTTTTATCATGTCATAGACATGTCTAGTCATAGACATGATTAGACAGCAATAAGGACTGAAAGTCTTTGTGCCCAAGATACTGTTTATCTTTTTCTTATTTAAAAAACAGCTTTTCAAAACAAGAGCTATATCATGCTGGCAATTTATAATGACTCATGCAGGACAGACTGTGATCCAAATCTTTCTTCTAAAGAAATCAGTTCCTAAGCTTTTATTTGCAATCCTAAATCAAGCATGATCCCCCTTCAGAAACCTGATTCTAACAAGATTTAAATTACCTCAATTTTAAGTGTTGTATGACCTAACTGAATGCTAACACTATGAAGGTACATAATAGCAAGCAAAATGAAACTATATTCACATGCTTCTTTATTTGACTACTTCAGATTCAGTTTTGTTCCTGTACTACACAGAACTATAGGCATATGTAGATGACGTTACTATACTCTTTTTTGTAAGATAAGCATTTTAGGATTACTATTATCTATTACTTATACTCTCTAAACAGTAAACTAATAACAGAAGTCATACAGCTCAGACAAAACCTATCATTATAACATTCCTGTCCTGCACATTTTACTGTAAGTTCTCCTTCTGTCCCACCAACTTTGTTTTCTTCAAAGGATGCAACTCAAAGCAATGTGGACTTTCTGGTAGTTTTTTCTCCCTTGAGGAAAGTTTTTAAAGTAATACAGAAATGAGCATGAGGAAAATACTGAATTAAGGTAAAACATTCAGCAAACAATAAAGTCAGGTTCTTTCAACACCCAACATTGTTGTAGTTCTTCCAGGCATTCATGTACAAATTGGGAAAGACAGCAAACAATCACTAGGCTATGCATGCTTTCCCTTATTAAATTTGGAGGAAAGCAGTACGAGAAGTGATTCTTCTGCTGACATAAAGCTCAATTTGCTGACTTTTAGTGCCAACAATACATCTACAAGCTTTGGAGATGACAAAAATTCTCTGTTGCTTTGCCTGAAAACGTATTTCCAGTCACACCTGCACAGGTACAGCGTGGTATAGACTGGGTTCCAGTAGAACAGTCGCATATGGTGGTTTCTTAACATTATTATTCACCTGTAGAGAAACTCAGTAAAGGAATCTGATTTATTTTATCCACCTTGCACTAGCACCTCTGGGCATGAAGAAGTGCAAGCATGTAAATAGATGTGGATGTTGGAAAGTGCAAGGGATTTGGAAATTGTGCTGTCCTACTGCATACTGGACATGAACAAAACATGCTGAAATGCATCAAAACAGTGAATATCCATGGCACCTTTTAGCAGCAGAGCCATAAGGAGAGGAGACAGCTGAAACAAGAAATCTTTAATGGAGCAGAGGAGACATCAGTCATGCAAAGATGAAACAGTTTGCTCTGCCCAGAGCCAAGTGACGTGACTGCGTAAAATTAACCAGACCGTATCAGAATGTGTGTTACTGGATGGACAGAGGAGCCACCAGCATCAAAGGGGGTTCCCAGAACAGAGATAATGAGCCCAAAACTAAACTCACTGGAACTGGGAAAAACCTACCAACTTCAAGTGCCTGCAGATCACTCCTCAGCTGATACAGAAGGAAATTACAAAGAAACTTCAGTGACAGAAACAGCATAAAAATGTATAATGGCACACAGAGAAACATCATCAGAGAGAGAAATGGTTAAATCTATTTCATCCAAACCAGAGAATTCCACCAAGACTCACGGACTTGATGGCAAATTGAATAATGCTGAAGCTGTTCAGTAGAAAACTCAAAAGAATTTTTGCTCAGAAACTGAAACGAATGTAGGTCAATTTAGGGGACTGAAAAAGTGATAGTGAGCCCATTTTGGTGACATTTTGCTCTGTTTCCCTAACAGCTTATTCCTGCTTATTTCAAAACTTCTCAATTTCAGGGTTTTGCCAGGAGGACATGTAACAGGTATGCTTTGATTTTAATCCCTTTTTCCCCCAAATGATTGAAGAATTCATACTGTCTGTCTCGCTAAAACTGCTCATATTACTATCTTAATTCTACGGACTATTCTTTTCTGCTAACCCTCCCAGCTGCACACAAATAACCAGTTCTCCACTAACTTAGAGGGAAGGCTGTGTTGGAAATACAAAAAGGGATGTCCTGGTGTTTTCCCTCTTTCTTACCATACACTTTCCCCAGGGAGACACTGAATGTGATGGGGAAAGTAAAATGAAGTCAGGAGATCTTCTAAGACAAAATCAGCAAGTGAAATTAATTCTTTTTCTTTACACTCCTAACATATAGTGGAAAATGAACCTTGTGGACAAGTGAAACAGACCCCAACCACAACTCGTGCATGCCCCATCCAACGACCTCAGCTGCCCTTCCAGTTCACCAGCAAAAGACCTCGCCAACCCCTCCCACGGAGCCGAAGTGGGCTCTGCCTTGGCCAGGTGGAACTGTGGGGCCGGCACTAAGCTTCAACAGGCGGTGCCTTCACCCACCGTCGCCTGCTCGAATTGTCCCCACTGCCATTTTCTCCTGACCTTTACAACAGACCACGCGCGGGAGGACACCCGCCCGCAGCCGCCCGCCGTCCCTGGAGCTGCTGGAGCTGCCCACGGGTCGGTTCACCCACCGAAACCGGGCAGTTCCTCCGGGCAGCCCTCGGGGAGGTGCGAGGAGCTGCGAGCTGAGCCAGACTTGGCCCACGCCCAGTCGGGCGGCTCGGGGCAAGCACGGACACCGCTCTGCGACGCTGCGATGTGCGCGGGCACCCCTGAGCATCCTGCCCCGGCGGCGCACCCCGGCCCTCGCCACCCGCCCCCCACCGCTCCCCGACCCGGGCGGCCGCCGGCGCCTCAAGTTTGTCCAGAGCCCCGGGCCGGGCCGGGCTGTGCCGGACAGGGCAGCGCGGAGCCTCCCAGCACCGGGGCTGCTGCCTCCACTCACCCGAGGTCAGCTGCATCCAGGCACAGATCTTGTAGACGGTGGCTGTATTGCAGAAGAAGAAGAGGATGAAGCAGACGATGCAGGCGATGATAAGCATCATCGAGAGCCCGATGAAGAAGGACGCAGCTTTGAAGGCTCCCGAGGGCAGACTGGAGAAGTCCGTGAAGCTGCCCCGGCAGGTGAGTTCCCGGCTGAAGCCGTTGCCGATGCAGTAGTGGAAGAGCCCGAAGTAGCCTGCCTGCGGGGTGTCCACGCCGTCCCCGATCCAGTACGGCTGGATGAAGCACACCACGTTGACGATAGCAAAGCAGATGGTGAAGATGGCCCAGAGCACGCCGATAGCCCGCGAGTTCCGCACGTAGTTGGTGTGGTAGATCTTGGCCGCCTCCTGAGCTGGGAGCATCCCCGCTGCTACCGCTCCTGACGAGCCTGGTCCTGTAGCCGCCGTCCCTGCAGCCGCTCCGGGCATCCTCGCCGAGAAGGTGCCCCCCTCCCCTTCCTCCTCCTCCTCCTCCTTCTCCTCCCCGCTC
>VZTB01005582.1:461572-513383 GCA_013397245.1 Thryothorus ludovicianus | reverse complement strand
CGAGGGGGCCGCCCGCGCCCTTTCCTCGGGCGAGCTCTGTGTGCGGCTCCCCCTCAGCCCGCGGGCACCTCTCCCGGCCGGGGCAGCGGCTGCCGAGTGGACCCGCTCTCGGCGCTGCTCATGCAGCGCGTCCTGGGAGACATGTTAAGGCAGCGGGTTTTAAAGTTTAGAACGCGTGTGTGGTGTTCCCGTCTCCGTAAAAAACACCATCATCGCCTCTCCAGCCGGGGGCGGCACCTGCTGGGTCCCCTGCGGCGGGTGAGCGGCGGTGCCGCCGTGGAGCGGGGAGAGCCGGAGGCGCTTGTCTCCCTGCTGAAGGAAACCTCCGTGAGGCAAAGCCTGGAGCTTGGGGGAGGCGGGAATCACCAGGGGCCGCTCCACGCCTTGGGAGCGGGATGGCGGCCGCGGAGGAGAGCGCTGTGTGAGCGCAGCGTAGCCGTGGGTCGCGGCGGCGGCTCTGGGCGCGGGGCTGAGGCTGCGAGAGTGGAGCCGCTGCGCTCCAGCCCAGTGCCTGCTGCCTGGCACTCGGTGCTCTGAGCGCGCTGGCATGCAGCAGTGATTAGCATACATTAATGAGCAATTAGCATCTGGTAATAATCATTCCTGTGCCAGTGACACTTGGATTTGCAGTCCCCGACCTGTGCGCTGAACCCGAGCTCGCAGCTGTGAGCGGCGGGAGGCTCGGCAGAGCGGAGCCGGCAGGGGCCGCGCTCAGTTAAACACCGGCGCTCCGCGGCGCCGGCAGGGGAGAGACTCCCGTGGAAATGATTCCTGGCATTCCTTAAATTTCCAGCTGTTTCAAGCAAAGTTTGATTTCTGCCCCACGACTGCCACTAATCAGGCGCAGCCCAATGTAGTGGCAACGCCAGCCCTTCCCGAGTTTCCGCAGAGCAGTTTAGGAAGGGGCAGCGCCTGCTACCAGTTTCAGACCTCCGCGCTCGTGTCGGGGACAGTCAGAGCTTGAGAAGTTGTGACCGAGGAAGGAGCACCAAGGGAGCCGTGTCCGTACAGTCTGGCCGTGGGAGCACTGCTCTTGGCACACATGGCATGGATATGCTTCGACATAACACAGGCAGTGTGGACCCCCAATACTCACACTTGGCTCACTTTCTTAGGTAGGTGGGTCCAAATGTGAAAAATACTGCTAAAATTCCTGGAGATTTGGTTCCCACGGGGTGCGCTTTGTCCACTGCTGCTGGAGGTGCCCGGGTGTGCTCGGCTGCCTCGTCCTGCTCCTGCTGCAGCTGCTGTGCGTGACCGGACTGCTCATCCGCTGCCTTCAGAGAAGAGCTGAACTTGTTCCAGCCTCGAGCACCAGGAGGAGTGATGGTTCTTCCCGAGTTTCTCCTGTTTTCTTCAGGCTGAGGCTTCCCAGGTCCCTGTGTGCAGGATACCTCTTTTCATTGTCCTCTAAGCGGTTGTGGAGTACGGTGGAGCAGACAATATATAGCATCTGCCAGATATAGAAGGCGGGAGGAAGCCTGAAGTGGCCCAAGACAATTCAGGAACGGAGGTCAGAAGGAGGTTTGGGAAGGATGTTTGGTGAAAGAAAAAAAAAAAAAAAAAAAAAAAAGATCTGTGGCAAATGGAAGGTTTAGTGGTAGTGGGCCTGTAAATGTGCACACATACAATAAAGATGAACCTAGGAATTAGTATGGCAGGAAGGAGAGATATGGACCTGGGAAGGAGTCAGGAGAGGAGAAATTAGTTGCTTGTAGAGGAAATGGGCCATTAGAGTTGATGAGGACAA
The DNA here is from genome assembly GCA_013397245.1 of Thryothorus ludovicianus. NCBI lineage: Eukaryota > Metazoa > Chordata > Aves > Passeriformes > Certhiidae > Thryothorus > Thryothorus ludovicianus. The sequence goes on along the minus strand of VZTB01005582.1, from coordinate 511,633 downwards.
AATACTGAGTTTGGAGAAGAAGCTGGGGAACAAGAGAAAGACTAGGGTAGGTAAATGTGGGAATCAGCCTGGACAAGAAAAGGAAGGACCAGAAACTAGGATTCTGCTGAAAAGCTGAGGAAAAGACTCTGGAAAAAAAAAAAAGACCTTTTCCTGGCAGTGATTGGTTTGGTTGTCCTAGGATGTCCTCTCTGATCTCCAGCACCAAAAGGGCTCATATTTCACATGGACTTTAGATGATACTTATGAGTCCTTCAGTTTAAGGCATTGGAATTGGGAAAGTGGTACTAGATGTCTGTTTTTGGGGGCACCTGAATCTCTCTGGCTGTGTCCCTCTCTAGAGCTTTGAATCCTCTAGTCTCACTTTTTGGTGATGGAATTTCTTCAGAATGCCTGAAGACAGGCTTAGGAGGTACTTTTATTGTTCTTACCACAATTATATGTGTGCTTCACAGCATTAGAAAATAGAAGAGATAGAAGGTTGGCATATTCTGGACAGAATAGTTAAAAGGCATCTGGAATCTTCTTTCACAGAGCAGACCTCGCAGCTTGCAGGATTTTGGTTGCAGCAGTTCTGAAAATGAGGTCTCAGAAGGAGCCACACTGAGATGCTGCTCATCTGTGAGAGGTTTTAAGCATCATGCCTGGTATCCCAGAAGAATTCTGTGGCAGAAGCACAGCTCTTCTGGATAGCTCTCATCATCTTAATCCTTAGATTATCCTTTTTCTCCAACAATAATGTACCTCCATGATTTTTCTCCCTGAATATTAACTGAGTCCCAACCCTGTGGCCACCATCTAGTCTCACCTAAAATATTCTGACTTTGGAGCCAGAATTTTCACCAAAAGCTTCTTCAGCAGGTGAAACAAGATTCTCATCATCCTAATCTTTCTGGACAGCAGCTGCTGTCTCCTGCACCTGATAAGGCAGGATCCTGTTTACCAATTAGCATGTGAGAGTGCAATGCACAACAAAGGGATGTGAATCAAGTGGCACAGACAGCTCTTTTTTTGGCACATCCTGCTCAGTACTGGATTTTCCAACCATAATATTGCTCTTAAAACATTTCCTTGTGCAGGTGTGGTTAAAGATAGGCAAGTTTAAAGAGAATTTTTACAATCTTTTAAGTATAACTGTGCCCCACAATTACCTGGAACATGCTAATGATCATTTTATCTCACCATGGATGTGTTTATTTTTTGTTTATGTAGATTATTACACAAAACACAAAATAAAAGCTTATAATGAAAGTTACTTAGTTAATGTTTCTAATCACAACATTTCTCTTTGGAACATGTCAGTTACTTGCAGTGATGAAGCTGTGGCGGAGAGCTACTTAAATATTTTGTTTGGAGAATTATGGAGAGGGGCTGTATGTTGTGCCAGGAAACTCTTGGACACAATGGCTAAGGAGAGCAGATGCATTCAGTTGCTGGGCCATGGGCAACGTCTGGCATGAAACGCACATCTGGGAATTCATTGATATTCACATGGTGGGAAATGAAAAAAAAACAAACACAAAAGGAGTAAATGCATGGTTGGAGAAGAGTTATCAAGAGAGAGGAATTACACCAAAAAAAGTCTGTGAGGAGGTAACGGGATAGTAGGAAGGTACACGTCAATGAATCAATAGCAATAAAGTGTCAGACAATGAATGATAAGTTTTGATGACAGTTGAGGTAACTGGAAAAATTGTTGTGCACATGAGGACAGGCTCATACATATATAGGCAAATTTCCATGACAAGGACATCCCTGCTCAGACACGACTGATTCCTGCCAACTCCTCTGAGCAGTGTCTCCCATCCAAGCCTCTTAAAATGCAGCTTTTCCTCAGAAGATTTTTTCCCCTAGTTCATAGAGAGGTTTAGGCTGCCAGGAGTTTTTTCATATCTGCAGCTGCATAAAAGGGTTCATGAACTGCTCCACCCCTCAGGGGCTTTCCTCCAGTTTTTCTGTGGTATCACTCACTGGCTACCATGTTCATGCAGTGCCTATCAACAACTCAGAATTTAACTTTCACTGCATTTAAATAGCTACATATAACTGTTACAATCTTTTAACCCAACATGGTGGGAAATGTAATACAAATAAATACAAATAATAGAATCATTTGGGCTGGCCTAGATCCTGGGTCTTGAAGAGAAGGAAGGCAAGATATGGTAGACTTGAGGTTTCTCCGGCTTATATCCGGGATATGTGGCTATCCAGAGCAAAAACTGAAAAATCAGAAGGTCTTGTCTCTGCTCCCTGCTCTCCAGCATTCAGTGTGAGCAGGAGCTGGGACAGTGCTAAAGGCCAAGCAGGTCTTTTTGTGCCATTTCACTGATGATTGAGATAACCTACACATGTTTTAGGCTTGATTACAGCTTAACTGCTGGCAGACAGCATCTTGAGGCATGCATCATTCTGGATTGATTTGTCCCATATCATCTGGAGCTGGCTGCAAACTGTTGCTGGTGTGTTTGCTCGGGGCAGCAGGATGATGGCTTTTAAGGAGCCCGATGTGCAGCCCCAGCAGCCCCACACTGCAGCCTGATGTGTGTAGTCCTGTTGCTGTGGAAACCCACAGCCTCACTGTGGTCTATCACAAAGCATTAACTTTTACATTATGTCTTATTTTATTACAGTTTCTGCACATTTTGGCTTTCTTTCCCCTGGGACCCAGCTGCACTGGTGAAATGTTCCTTCTTGGGGAGTAGAAAATGACATTTCTTTCTATTTCTGTAGTGCTAACAACCGTGGGAGAGGCACAGCACAGGGCTGGCTAGAATTACTGTTATTGATGTTGCTGAAACTGTTCTTGCCATCACTGTTTCAGTTGGAAATGGTCCAATTTAGGCCTACTGTAAAAATTAGAGAGTAGCTTAGATTTACACAATTTCTCTGGTTTTAGTCCTACTGGTGATGGTGATAGTGGAGGGGGAGTCCTGTAGGGCAGCCATAAGGGCAGACCTGGGAAGCACAGTGTGGCCATTCTGGAGGAACATTCCTGGAAGGCTGCAAGACTTGATATCCCAAAGCACTGGGAATGGTATGCAATCATCAGAAGAAAGCCACGTGTTCCAAAGTCTATCCTGAATCAAGATGCTTAGCTGCAAATGATAGAACTTCAGAAGACAGAGAGGAGAGAACAGTGGTCAGGCAAGGAGCAGTGGCTTTAGTGAGAGGGAAAGAATGTGAAGAAGGTGAGAAGTACCTGGGCTGTATGTGGAAGCAAAGACTGAAGGGAAAGAAAAATCCCACCAGCCTTGAAAAGAAAGAAAAACTCTGTAAAGGGATTAAGCAGAGCAGCGGGGATCTCAGTGATGGCAGAGGACTGGACTTCAGGGTAGGTCCAGCTGCATAAAAATGGGATGAACAATGGCTGTTGAAGGGGGCAGCAGCTGGGAGTACAGATGAAGCTGATGAAGTAAGTACAGGGAAAGTGGGAACATAGTTATAAAAATTCAAGGTGAGGAAGGAGAGATCTTAAAGACATCATGACACTTGACTCAGCTGAGACTTATTTCAGCTTCCTTCCCTCAGCCTCTTGGACTTGGAGGAACTGCAGAACAACTCTGAAACACACTGTCTAAAATAGAAAATGTCATGGACCAGTTGGAAGCTAAACTTTCCAGTCCCCGCTCTCCAAAGAATGGTTCCTCTCAAGGCCCAGTTAGCTCTGTTACAATGCCAGGGGCATTCTGCACAGCCCAGTGCTTCACCTGGGGCTTCTCTGAGCAAGTCATCTCATTGCCAGCAGCAGCCACCCTGTGCAGTGCTCTGCCTCCCAGCATAGCCTGCTTGTCTGTGCTGCTAATTAACCCAGGCAGAGCTCTTAGGTGCCTTGCTGTGCTGGGCTGTTCAGAGACACCACCGGAGACTCCCCCTGAAGTGACGGAATCTTGCTGCTCTTGCTGCAGCAGCTGTTTGCCAGAGGGTCAGAAGATTCAACACAAAAGGTGCTGTGAAATACCGTGCTGCAGGCTATATGCTGTACATCTTCAAAGATAGCTGTGCAGCTAAGGCAGCTGTCTAGACAGGTTTTCATGTAATAAAAGTTCAGTTAATGCATGTCTCCTAGACTGAAATTCACGTGGAGAAGGACTTACATTTCTCTGGACCAGCCTAGTCTAAGGTGAGTACATAAACTCTTCTGCCAACAAGATGCATTTTAGGTTTCCTTTCCAGAGCCCCAAGCATCACATAGATAGCTAAAACATCACTATCATAAACATTCAGTCACCTGTATAAGGATTATATGATGCTAAATATAGCTTTCATATTGCTCTCAAAAATTGTACCTGCCAGTGGTGAAGTCCCCTTCTTTGTCTTTAACAAGGTAAAATTACTGCTGTCAGGATGTGACTTACAATGTCTGTGGGTAATTTTTTTCCACACTGGAGAATGACTAAAATATTTTACCTCACACTAGATAAAAAATTATGCTTTAAATAGAGTAAAATTCTAATTAATTAAATACGTTACATTTATTTCCAAATATTTCTTCCCAAGATGCTAAGCAACAGACCAGTGAGGATGTATCAAGAGGGACTTCTGATCTCGGGTAAGTCAGAAGCTGGCCAGTTGCTTTACCCTAGTGACAAGCCAATTAGGATGCTGCACAGTGTTTCTGCTTGCTTCTAATTTTAGAACTATACGACGGGGAGACAAAAGTAGGTGATATTAACTCCTCTGGCATTGATCTGCTAGAACCATAGTCCTCCTGCAATCTAATATATTTTCATGTAAAACAGGAAAATTACCACTCTTCTAGTGTAGATACTAGGAACTATGCAGACCTTTCTAACACACAGGCCCTGATCAATACTTGGATAGAGGAATCTGCAGGGGAATCTTGGGAGCTGCAGTGTGTGATTTTGATGCTGCGCAAGATGATATCCCAGCATAAAGTGAGCATTCACTCTGGCGTTACACAACACAGCACAACTGAGTCTGCTGTTTCCAGGGGGATTTATGGTAAAATGCTTAAATGTACCTGAGCGACCTGCCAGTAAATCAGCATCTTGACCTGGAGCAGACTGGGGAATGTGATTAAATGGAGAAAGTGTGGAATTCCTTCCTTTAGAGAATCTCTGTGGCATAATGCAGTGCCATTCAGGGATATCACAGCTACCCCAAGCAGCATGGTCACATTAGCAAGATGTTAATGTGATTAATTAGCCCTGATGACAAGCAGGTTATACTAACCTGGGCACAGCTTAAGTACTTAACTGCTTAAGTCTCCAGAGTGCTTGCAGCTCACTTAGGTTAATATAATCTAGTGACTTAATAAGCATATAACCTATTTCACTGTTCAAGCCATTAATAACAGTATTGAGTAACACCAAACCTAAGGCAGACTCATGTGGAACTGCTAAAGATACACAAATTCAATATATCAGTGAGCTGCAAGTAGCTGCACTTTTAAAGTGCTCCTTGCCACCTACCTGTGCATTCACCTTCCAGGAGCTTCACCTAAAAACTTCCCTCATCTGCCTATGAAAATATTACTTAAGAGGGCATCAAAAGCCTTAAAGGAGGCAAGATAGAGGATACCTATATCTTTGCCTTTATCTACATGTTATCCTGCAACAGAACAGAACAAATTAAATATTACAAGATCATTCCTTGATAAATCTGTATTAGGTGCTCCTCAGCCCTGTTTTGTCTTCCATGTACCCATAAAAAACATTGTTTTTTTTCCATATTACTCTAGGAATTAAAGCTTACCTATCTGTTATTTCTTCAGTTGTGTGTTCATGATCACACTCCTCCATCATCCCTTTCTAAATGCAGACACTATATTTATCTTTTATAATCTTCCTAATATTCTAAAACCTGTTGTCCCTCTTGTGTACTGTAATATTGTCTCAGCCTCCTATCTGTAAGATTTACAATTTCCTCAGTAATTTCTGCAGGCTTCCCTAATAAACAAACTCATCTACATGGTCTTCAACCTATTCTTATTCCACCCCTGGAATTTCAGCTCTTTGCAGTAAAGTTAATCACTAATCATATGATCAACAGTAACTGTAGGGAGAAAAAAAAATCCCACCAAACTTAAGTCCGTGTGTCACCTATTATAAATTTTCCCTTTATACTGAGAAGTAGAACAACTTTTTATGTAGACTTTTGGTCTTCTGATGCAAATGTACTTCTGGAAAGACTCCTTTTTTTTTAGGTCTATTTGAATAAATGTCTACTTCCCATGTACTGCTGAAATAATAGTTGGCCCAAAAATCTCTGAACTAGTTTTTCATCTTAATGGTAAAGAGCTGTTAAGTAAAGCCAACACTTTAATAGCTCTGAAAAAAAAGGATCAAGACTTTTACAATGGGAAAAAGGAAATATTCTTACAGTCTGCATAAAAAATGTGTTCAATTTGTACAATAATGGGAATAATAAATGGAGATGGCCACCAACATGAAGAGGTTAATGAAACAAAATAGCAGTAAACAGTGGGAGTTTACCTAGCATATGTTTTATCCAACATAGTTCTTGGCAGTTAAGAGATAATGGGAGGGAAGTGGGATAATATTCTGATTGTATTAGAAAATGTGATACTGCATTTTATAGTATCTTGTCCAAAATTTTTGAAGTGACTTGGATAGGTTCTTCACAATGCATACCGAAAACCTTTTGAAAGACAATGAAAATAATCAAAACCAATGATGGAGCAATATTTAGTCATATACCCAGTGGATCCTTGTTAAATACAATTTTAATTAATAGCTTCATTATCCAAAGGAGGCAATAAACATTATGTTAATGAAACTTACAGTAGAGGCTAATTCATTATAATCACAACTAACAGCAGAAAAATTTAAAGGGAATTTATGTAAATGAAAATATCAGAAGTCATCATGTGGGAAAAGCCACAAGTTCATACAACTGGTAGAAGTAGGAATCTCCATAATAGAGAAGAAAACTGTGGTGAGCAATATGTTGGAAGAGAGACTCATACTGAATAGAGTTGTAAGAATAATTGATTTTCCTGTTTGGTGGCCAAACTGAAAATAAATTAGGGAAAACTAATATCCAGTCAGATACATTACTCACTTTTCACATATTTTTACTATTTATTAACACTAAACATTGATCAATTTTAGAATGACACAGTCAAGACCATTTCATTTTGAAAATACTGCAATAGAGCACTTCTGGCTTGTTTTTATTCCCCTGGTAGTATTACTCAAAATAAATATCTCAACATGTGAATTGATTTTTGATTCATAGTGTGTCTTTTTTGAGAAATGACTACAATAGACCTATTTGCAAAACACGGGCTGTAACAATGCACCCAGAACGCCATGTCTCCAAAAACTGTGCTTGGTCTTTAGGATATGTGTTTAGGAAAACAACTCAGAGTTTAGGAGTTTTCCTTGTCAAACTACAAATCCCATTTGGTCTTGTTAAAATCCACTGAAGTCACCATGGGCTGGAGCCTTCATGTGACAGCACTGCCTTGGTCCTTTCCAGCCACCAGGGATGCAGAAGATGGGACAAAGGCCCATCAGCATCATGCAGCTCTTCCCCGCTGTACCTTGGAGATTTCTGGCACAGAGCCATGCAGGATGTCTCTCTGCAGAAACCCACGGTGGGCAGAGGGCAGAAGAGGTGCTTGCTTTCAACCTGCAGCACCTCTGTCCCTCCCTCACCACGGGAATGCTGTGGCCGAGGAGAAGAAAGAGCTGGTGTGCCCAGGGAGACCTGGAAGAGGGAAGCTGCTTCAGGCTTTGGCTCTGTCAAATGTCATAAATGAAAACAAATCTAAGTAAAAAATAGTGTGGTTGTTTCCTTTGTGGTACTTCTTTCTCTGCCTGCCCTGGGGGAGAGGAAGAACTAAGGACAGTAATTTGTCAGAAGCTAAATATATGTCTTGAAATCAGGATGCTACACTGGAATATTAGGTCTGTTTTGCAGATTTACTTGTCCAGAAAAGTGCCTAGTGACAGCCTGTGACAAGACCCTACAGAAAATTTATGATATAATGGAACAGTCTAGATTCAGCTTCCAAGTATTAGATTTTGTCGTACCTTTCTCTAATTGATGTGAGAACTGAAATGTATCAGATGGTGTCTTCTTCCCACATAAAGACCTTGATTAAGTCGCTTCTTACTCTTTGAAAAAGCCAAGCTGCCAGAGATGACAAAGATACAGATGTAATACACACTTCCCAGATGCTGGATTACTTGCCTGTCTCACTTCTGAACCTTGGCCAAGTTATAAATAATATTTTGACTTTTGAGGTTGCAGAAACATCTAGGATGGCTCACAGCATCATCAGCTAGGAAGGAATGACAGACAACATGAAGCATCTGGCCGGGGACCACTCAGCTGTTTGGTGACGTGGTGGGTGCTCCAAGATCTGCTCAGGCCAGGGCCTCCATTCCAGCGAGGCTAAAATGTCCTTGCTTGCCCAGCCCAGCCCTGCATCAGCAATCTGACCATCAGTGCTTTTGATGGAACTGTCATGATCTCTCAATATCTTCAGCCCAGTTTATCCTAATGCAATGCCCCAGTATTCACAGGCAGAACTGCAATCTCTGTTTACAAATATGATAACCATTGTCTGGCTCTGTTGAAACAAGTCATATAAAACCCCATCTACTTCAAAGGCAGCAAGAATGTTGGCTGTGATAGGGTTTGTTTTTTGATTGGTTTGTTTTGTTGTTTTTAGTCCCCTATGATATGCATTCAGTTTATACAGTGCTCCAGAAGTTCTTATCACGATTTGCTATTCTGAGAGTATGTGAACTTTGCCAAACTTTATTAAAACACAACAGCAACAAAAAAAGACCAGTACTGGGCCAGGCACTCGTCACTACAGAACTTTTCAGAGACACCTTTTTTTAAGGATTCTTCCTAACAAATACTCAATAAAGCATATCATAGCTTAGTCAGTGCAATATTGATATTGGACAGTGCTAATTTTTGAATCAAAATGTCACACAACGGGAGTGAAATGCTCTATGGAACTCTCACTCTGACATACTAATTTGAAAAAGTCCCATTTCCCATTCTCTTGCTAGGAATGACTGTACCATTGACTGACCCATGATTTGCTGGCTTTCCATTTAGCATGATTAAAAAATGCCACAGCAGTTTGAACAGAATTTCTACTTTTCAAGGGTCTATAAAGTTTGCAGAGTTTACTGCTTTGAGTATGGCCTCAGTAACCCCAAGAATTAGAGAAAGCTTGGGAAAGCTTTGCAACAAGTATAATTAAATCCCAACAACTCTATAAAACAGACGGACTTGGAATTACAGTTCTCAATACAAAACACTTCCAATTATTTATAGACAGACTCTTTTGTACAGAATTTGCTTAGATTTTTTTCTCCTTCAATCTGCTCCCAGGAATGCTGGATTCATGATAAAGTAAAAGGAACTGTGAAGTTCCAGAGTAGGATTTTCTCCTGACCTTATTACATTCTATTTATGCTTTGTGTTGCACAGTTGTGGATGCAGAGCACAATCCACAACCTCCAAGGTCAGAATTGGTGATGGGATTGATTTTTATGCCCAAGGATAACAAAAATTTTGAAATCACAGAATAATTCAGTTCATAAATGCTGATATGACCTTTTTTGAATAGCCTTATCTGCACAAAATGAAGTAAGAAAAATCATAAACATGTAATATAAACATCTATGTATATCAACAACAAAGAGAATTGTAAGAAATGAAATGTGAGGAAGATTCTGTCTCAGCCTAGAATTTTTATGTTTTTTTCCTTCAAATGAAATTGATGACATCTTTCAACACATTTCAGCATAATTGCCTTTCTGGAGAAAACAGCTTCTCACTTTTTATTCTTTTCCTGTGCATTCTGCAAAATTGTAAACATACTATGTTGCTAAAAGGAAGAGACATGGCAGTGCCTGGGCTCCCAATGCTTTCTGCAGGAGTCTGAATGCAACCATTTGCCCACTTTTCCTGTAGGAGTTTAAAAAATGTTGTTTACTAGCCTGTCAGTCACAAATCCTTTGCAAACCACATCAACTACATAAAATATTGAATGAGGTGTGCCTTCCTTTCTCATGAGACACCTATGAATAAATTATTTTGCTTAAATTGGATGAGTATGTTTATCTAATGCATCCTGGTACCTCTGAGCTGGTTCAAAGGGCAGCAGTGCTGAGTGCTGCTGTGCTCTCAGTCCTGTCCCTACCTTGGGGACAGATGAGCTGCCTGTCAGCAGCAGGTTTGCTCCCCAGAGATGCCAACCAGGCATGGCCACTGCTGTAGGCAGTCTCAGACCTGCTGCAGAGATGCAGCCACCTTCCTGAGCAGCTACAGATGTTTTGTTGCCCTAGGTAACAACTTGTCCCTTCTGTATGGCAAACTTGACCCAGCTGACAGCTTCACTGCAGCCTCTGGTCCCTCTTCTGTATTCAGTGGTGTGCGCTGCAGGGGAGCCAGACTTCAGTCTGATGGGTTTTGGTTTTTTTGTGGTTTTTTGAGAGTGTTTTGGTTTTAGTGAGGGTGCTTTTTCATTTTTTTGTTGGTTTTTTTAAGGGGGATTATGATTTTGGTGGTTTGTTTGTTTTTTTTAATTTTGAGGGGTTTTGGGGGGAGTGGGATGTGATAAATTTTTGTGGTTTTGCTGTTGTTGTTTTAGGGTGTGGTTTTGTTGTGGGGATTTTTTTGTTGGTTAGGTGTTTTTTTGGGTTGTTATCCTTCTCAGTACATTTACTTTTTCTTGTTATCAGGTATTTTTGCTCTTTTCCAGGTCTGCTCTTTCTGTATCCTTTTCCTGCTAGCAAACTTCCTCCCAGCCATCTGGATGCTCAGGAAAGTAATTTCCTAAAGAGTAGGCGCTCTCATCTTGGGACACAGTAATTCTCAAAGAAACTCCTTGGTGACTTTACACCCTGAACCATAGAGGCACATCCTGTGCTGCCTCTGTGGCAGCCAGTAAGTGACAGTGGCACTATCCTGGGAAAGAGCAGCTGGCAAGCTGGGGGAGGACAGGGAGGCTGCAGGCTTCTCGTAATAAGCAGAACCTGAGCTATCCCTTAGGTCTGCAGGAGGAGTAAGCTGTGCTTCAGAACCTACTTCCTCTCAATAATTACGTATCACGTTTTCTTTGCCACCTGGAGAATAGGCTGATTCCCTCCTCACTCCCACGTATTTCTCCTGTGGCTCTCAAATTGTTGCATGCTGGGGAATCCATACTTGTTGCTTCCTGTGCAGGATGAATGAAGAGATGGATTTCTCACTAGCGCTGCAGCAGAACAGCCACCAGGCTCCAGCAGAGCTGTGCTCTGAGCATATTTTCCATCTTGCAGCCCCATAAACATTTCCCAGGGAAGGCACAGGGCTGTGTAGCAAGTTTTCACTTTTCTCTGTTGGTTTTGCAGACACCTCAGAAACAGCCCGTAATCTGGCAGTTATCAGCAGACCCTGGTTCATCCTCATCAGGCTGTGACTTATCTAGCAATTACCCTGCTGGAGAAAGCAGAAATCCTGAACCTCCACATGAACTGCTGCATCCCAGTCTTCACCATAACAAGCAGGAGCTTATGCCTCCTAAAGCACAGCTGCTCACAGCAAGCGTGGGCCACCTGCCTTAGCCAAAAACCCAGATGTGGCACGTGGGTGGCTCATGACTGCAGAGCTATGGCTGCAGGACTGAGCAGTTCACATGCTGCCAGCTTCAGGACCATGACACAGCTGCACAGGACAGAAAAAGGACTGGAAAAAGTTGTTTATCTGATTTAATGCTGTCCACAGAAACTGCGTTTAGGAGCAAGCTGAGCTGCCTTTCTGCCTTTTGGCAGCTCTTTCATGAATTCAAGAAAAATTTAGATGAGCAAAAACTTCTCTCCCCACTCTTGATCTTTTTTCCCTGTGGGTTTTTTCCCCTATTATCCAGAGGAGCAGAGTGAGAATGACCACATAGAAATCTGCCTTCAGGGGGACTGCCTTCAAGTCTTTTTATCAGCTGCCTCGTCCTTGCTCTGTTACTTGGACAGGGTATGGTATTATGTGGCCCTCAAGCAGAGATTTAAATGTTTCCTACAGTAATTCAGTGGATAGATCCTCTTCTCTCAGTGTGAAGTATGTCCCTGTTCCTTGAACGATATGATATTTAAGTATTTCATCTTTCATGAGAAGGTTACTGAAATTTCTCTAGTTACTCCTTACTTTGTTTTTGTGCAGTGTGACTCCTGAAACAAAATTGCTTCAGATTTTTTTATCTTATTTTTATACATAACTATATCAAAGCAGAGCACAACCCTAAAAATTCCCCCTTTGTAAGAGTCTAAAAAAGGAGAAAATCCCTGCTGCAACTGTTCAAAGACAGACAAGTCACCAAAAAAATAGACTGCTCTTAAGTTCCTAGATATCACATGAAAGCAAAACATAATATTTGCTAGTCAGAAGTAAATTTAAGTGTATAAAGTGTCCAGACTGAAAAAGTGAATTTTTTTTAAGGATATTTTTTTCTCTAAGAAGTGACTTATTTCTTTGTGGTTGCAAAGAAGACAATGTCAGAATGACAGTGGACATTAGACTAAGTTCTCAATGCCACTCAGGTACAATTCCAGCATGGTCACAGCAGCTGCCCTGCGCTTTGAAGTGCTTGATAAAACCCAACTGGAAGTTTTAAAAGACTTGTTGATACAAAAGCAGGCAGCAGCTCTCAGGCAGGATACCAGCTCTTTCTCTGCAGCCTTCTTAAATATGTATCCCTGTGAAAATTTTCCCTCCATTTCCAGAGTCCTCATTCGTGGGAAGTCAGTGTACTTGTTTCAGTGAGTGGCTGCCTCGATGCCTCCCTCCATCCTCCGCAAACATTATCTGTCTGTGAGGCTGCAAGGTAAATTGAGATGATTGTGGGGTGGTTACCTCCTCACCAAAAGTTATTATTCCCCCAGGACAGGGGGATAGGAGCTGCCCTCACTCCCACAAGCACAATGAGCTCTCCTTGCTGAAGGACTCTCACATGTTTTTGCCTGCTTATAGTCTCAACATGATACTGTATCACTGAAAAGGCTAATAGTGGTTTAGTCTAATAATTGCAAGTCTCTTAAATACTATTGAAAGCGAACAACAGGCACCTTTTTACATGCAAGATCCATCTCTAAAAATTTTTCCTTTTTGCATGGCTAGTCTATGCAAAAGCATTAATATTTTAATTTTGCATTTTGAATGGGAACAATTTTATGAGTAGTTTCTACCATAAGGCCTCTAAACCATCTGAGCATTTGATTCCTTATCTATTCTTGTCGTCCACCCTTGACACCAGAGACAAAAAATTAAACATGTGGTATCTCCCCTCCATGTACGCCATAAAATTTCATATCTGTCTTGACAAGTAAGAAATAATATCATCCCAAGATAAAACTGAATAAAAATCTTGAGGGCACTAAAATATGAAAGATGAAGGGTAATGTCATTACATTTGATTTGCAGGACTACCAGCATTAACTGCATTATGCCAACAAAAGAAACAGGAGTCCTCCATCAAGCCATTTTTCCAGGACCACTTCCAGAGATCAGTTTTACAGAGACTGTGGTCTTTGAAAGTACCACTCAGAGAATTATACACTATAATACTGTAGTAGTTAGATGTTCTTGAGACAGACAAAGCATTAAGTCCAGATAACAATTTCTAATGGAAACTGGAACAGCCTGCAACACACATCTGAAAATTAAAAAGGAGAACTTGTAGCTGCATCTTTGCTTTTAAAGGAATATTAATGCTATTTACACAATATTACTTAATCTCTTTGCATTAATTTAGTCATACATTTAATTTACAAATTGAAGTTATAAATAATCAACATCACATATGAATGATGGCAAACATCTCTACAGATGGGATTTTGGGATGCACATATGGAAGAAAAACAAGTGAGAGCATTTGGCAGTCATTTCTCACTGTCATGTGTAATGCAGGTTCCTCAGTTAATGGAGGATATTAATTATTTAAAAATAGTTTACATACAGGTCAGAACAGCAATGAAAGGAGAGGTCATACTTTAACCTGGAAGACTCCACCCTAAATCTGTGTGATTAGCACACATGACACTGCAAGAGGACTCAATCAATCCATTCCTATATTCCAGAAGAAACCTGGTAATGGATATCTTACCATTAGACAAATGGAGGTGATGAGTCACTGGCTCAAAATTGAACTCAGATCAATTCCAGCTACATTTAGGCTCTTAAAAGCAGTGGCAGGATTTCATAGTAGCTGTTGTCATTCCTGCATGTAGGAACCCTGCAGGTAATGAACAGAGGTCTTTCTAGACAAATGTTCAAATGTTTTCTCAAACACAGTTCATTTAGGGAGATTTTTTAGCCTGAACTATGCAGGTCAGGTTGTTCTTACCCTGTTTTATAGTGGATTTGGGTTCACATATTCTTGTCCAAAGAATGCTGCTGCCTTCAAGCCTATTTTAATTTTCAATGCCCACTTTAAATGGAAATATTTGAAACAATATTATTACTTTTATTTGTATTAAATAATATTCAGGCCCACTGTTGTTGTTGTTCCCCCCTATATTTCTCTCAGGTAATCCCCTGTCAGTGGCAATTCTTTCCTCGTGGCACAGGATGCTGCAAACCCCAAACCCAAATTTTCCAGATGGTGATCAAAACATGCAGTTTTCTGTATTTCCAGACCTACTCCCCTTCGGTGGATGCTTGCAAGATACACTTCCCCTGAATTCATTGCCTCTGAAGTAACACACGTGCACAACTTTACAAGATTCACCTCAACTTCAGAAGCTTGGCAAGTTTATTTATGAAACAAGCTGTGTATAAAAGAAAGGTTAAATCCTGATTACAGATCAAGTTCTGAAAGAGAAACAATAAACAACAAAAGCAACTTCCAGTGTACTTGTCACTGTGAGATTTCTCTGGGGCACAGAAGCTGAGGAAACAAATCAGCAGTGCTCTGCTCCTTCAGTGTAATCTTAAGGAATCAGCATCTCTACTCTTCATTTCTGTCCCCCCTCTGATAGTGAGAGTTGTTGGGTTGCCTCTTGAGTCCAAATGAGGTATTAAATAATTTCCTGGGGACTTCAGTTCTCCTTCCTCCTTATCTTCTAATTTAGGGGAACTTAACCGTGTCACAGCTTTGATTAGCTCTTCTTCTCTGTGAGAATGCAAACATTGTCAGGCTTGTCTGGGACCAGGATGCTCTGTCTCTGTAGAGCCTCTATGCAACATTAATTTCTTATCTGTGCTTTACCTTCTCAGGCAGTTGAATGTGCAATGGTTATCTTTTCCTTCCTTTTAAAAGATCATATAAATCGCAGCTTCTTAAAAAATATTAATTGTGCAATACCCTGGATGGGCTGACAGTATGTGATGCTTCACTGGGTTTTTGTAGAAATAACACCCAACATATCCATTGTACACATAACCAACTTGCTAGTCAGAACATCTTCTTCCCATCCCTGCGCCCTTCTTTGCCCTGGGTCACCATTTCTAGGGCTTTTTACCATCATAGATGGCCTCTGCAAAGTAACTCAGTGCTAGGGGAGGCTTTGGTACATATCCTGAAGTACCATTTAGGGCTCACCCTGGCTGTTGTGGAGTTTGTAATATCACCTGGAGAATACAATTGCCTATCTCATGGCCATCTCAGAAGGGTCTCCCAAGGGTCTTGACTAGTGTTTCCCCTCATATTTCTCATACTGTGGGTATTTTACAACCTGTTTGTAGGAAGCCAAATATAGGCCCCTTAATACCCATCACTGCAGAAGAAAACAAAGTAGGTATCTCTTTCTGAAGATACATGGAAATCAAGGTACCTTTCTACAGAAAATCCTTTCAGTGACTAACATGAACCCTGCAGAAACTTTATTGCTGTAGATTTGACATCTTATGAAAGTATTTAGTAACTTCTATGCCTGAGGAGATAGATGTTCAGCTTGTTCAGCTTTCCTGTTCAATAGTTTTTTCTAATTCAGTAAGGAGTCTGATGGCCAATGTGTTTTCCTGAACTGCCTCCATAGAAGCAGAAGTGAGGATGACCAGATGTGTTATACCCAAAATCTGAGCTTAAACAACATTGTTGCTGAAATTCTATTTCTTTTTACTCTAGAGCTGTATGCCTTTAAAACAGAAAAAAATAAAAAGTGACTTTCTGATCCGGTACAATTATTTACCGTCTCACTGGTACTCACAGCTCTGAGTCAGTCTTAAGGGCCTCAATACATTCAACAATTTTACATCAAAATCAGCAAAAAAGTACTTGAAAATAAGGCCTTGATCTTGGCAGCACTTAACTGCTTTACACCTGGAAGATAGTATAAAATTGCCATCAAGTCTGTCTTGGTAGGAGAAATTATTGGTAGCATATAGGCACAAAGTGGTCTTTTGTGTTGTCCCCCTCCTCTGTCACCATTCAGGGCACAGCTATGCAACACCACCCCCAACACAATTTTATTAAATCTATGTATTTCAGGAATTGTAGCTGGGGGAATCAACGGTGCCTGCTCTCAATTCAGGCAGTTTTTAGGCTACTCTGAGTTATGTTAGGAGATGATACCAATACCCCTGGAGTATCTAACGTCTGCTTAAACCTGCACTGTCATTGCCTCATCAGTAGCCAAGTGTTGGAGCCAAGTCTGCAGTCTACAAAGATGGTAAAGCCAGAAGCAGAGCAAACAATGAGGAATAGTACAATCTACTTCCAGGGGATATGGATCATTAGCTGGGTTACACCAGCAGACGATAATGGAAATTCAGTGTAGAATTCTGTAAAATAATTAGCCCAAGATTGAGGAAACAGCCCAAGAAATAGATGCTAAGCAGAACAATCAAATAATACCAGGAGTCTGTATGAAAACAATAATTGGAATTTTCATGTCAACAAATGCCTCAGAAACAAAAATGCACTTAATGTTGTACCAATAAAAGGCAAGCAACAAAAAAACCCAATGCTTTTTGTGTGTGAGCCACTTGACAAGCACTTTCAAATACGGAGCACTACATCCGTCCCTGCACACATCAGTAGGTTATTATTACCTTGCAGTGGGTACAGGCTGGGTCAACAAAGCTTATACCAGCTCTGCAAAACAGGCTATAAAGCAAAGCTAAAGGAGCTGTGTTGCTTTTTATTAAAAAGTCATCAAGGGGACACAGTGGAAGTTTTTTTCAAGTTAAGAACTACATCAATGAAGCCAATGCAGATGATGTTTCAAACCAGTATGGGGTTAAGACTTTCAGTAGGATTGAATAGGTAATGTACAAAATTAGTTATGGGAGAGGCTTGTTGGCATCTGAATTCTAACATCAGCACACCTAACAAAATAGATTTCTTTGTCTGGTTCTGTAAATAATGGTTTACAAAAAAATGGCCAGTGCTGGACATTTCTCTTCTCAGGATATGAAATATTCCACCTTGATAGCTAATGCTTTTGTTAAATGATAATTACTTTTACCATGATGAATCTGAACTCCACAGGTTTGGAGCAGACCCTGGGGATCAGTTACTGAGACCACACTCCTGACATGCCCATGGTAACACTGAACATGATGCAATGCAACTCCTTTGGCTGCTGAATCTGCTTTGCAAAGCACTCCAAAATCACTAAATAAAAGGCACTAGAAAATGTAACTTATTTTTTTTGTGTGTTGAGTCTCTTAGTAGTGAAAGACAAATGAAGACTGCCTGTTTTCACTGTTAAATCCTTGAACACTCCCATGTACTTCTCAGAGATGCTTGTTTCTGCCTACAGTAAAGGAAACCATTCAAATTATATTCTCACTACTTTCACAATCTTTACTGAATATCACCTCAAAGTGGCTAAATCACACAGAGTTCATAGCTGATGACATTTTCCCAAGCCATAGAGTGACACTTGTGACTTACTCTTTAATAATAAAACACAATTTTTAAATGTTTTTTCCTATTTTACCACCAGTTGGAATTGGACTGGCCTGTAATGCCTTTACAGTCATCACTTCGAGGGTGCATACCAGCACGTCCCCAAGCACTGCCACAGCACAGTCACCTTTTTCACTCTGAAATTTACATTCTGAAGCTTCAGATCTCCTGCCTCTTCTGTATTGCTGGAGGTTGGATCCATTAATAAACGATGACCTATGTATAAATCACTTCTCTGTCAAGTCCCCAATCCAAACCCTAGCTAGGGCCAAATATGGCCAATGAAAGTGTGGTTGGGAGGCCAAGGACCGTAAGAGACCAAGAGCCATGGAAGATTTGGGACCCAGGTCAACAGAACTAGAAGCAGTGCTTGATAGGATCTGGTCTAGAACTAATTGGTCTGAATGGTACCACTGAGAGAATCAGGTGGCTGGAACAAATATATGGGGTGTACTTTGTGCTCGTCTGGTGCTCAGCAGATGTATAAGAAAAATATATGCTGGAAGGCTAGAGTAGTGCTGTGTCAGTGGGAATCTAGGAGGAGGATGTGCTTAATAAAGAAGATCCTTTTCAGCTTCACAGCAGTGACCTGGAGCATCCTGGAGCATGAATTCATTCCTGGCAGAGGAACACTGCAACTGCAGGCAGCTGTGAGCCACAGGGTGAAAAGGGAAAGTTTCTCGCAAGTTACTCTCCACTGATCACAACCTTGTTCCTCATTTTGCAAAACTGGACTCCTGCTGAGGTGGTTGGGAGCTTTGCAGTGCCATTCAGGCAGGGTACTTTTCAAAATATTCTTGAATATAGTTGAAACAAGAGTTGGGCAATGAGGAACAGGGCACAGCTGGGTTTTGGATACAGTGGGCTGAGCTGCCCTGGCTTTGCCTTGATTAAAAATATCATTATGTAATTTATTCAAGAGGAGACAGATTGACAGGAACAGGATTTAATTAAAGCAAGTTTAAATCCATTTTGTATTCCCAACTTGCACCTACATGGAAAAAGGCACCTATTCAGGAGGAATAGGAATCTGTTCAACAACTGTTGACATATCCCAGAAATATTTCAGGGGATTTCCCTTCTTCCCCCTCTGATTTGTACTTATTTTTGACAATATCCTTTACTTGGAAACCAGGTTATGCACATAAGTGGATCCTCAAGGTTGTTTCTTCTCCCTCAAATTGTTAGTTGTCTGTCTCAATTTGCAGGTTAATGTAAAGTAGGCTTACCCATTTTGTTCTTTAAGTAGTTTCTGCCATCCTCAGTTCCTTTTGGAATTAACTTTGAAGTTATGGAAAATAATTTAATAAAACAGTATTACCAAAAATTAAATTAAGAACTTTAAGTCTGTTGAGAGGAAAAGCCTTTCCATTTCTGCAGCATTTTAAATATTATCTGCATACTCTCACTTGTGTTATTTGCAGCAGGCTTATCACTGAGGAGGTTTAAGTAAAGAAACAACCTGCTTAAAGAAATAAATCACTTTACCCACAGTTCTTATGAAAAATTTTGAAATCATGTGGTAGCAGAGTGAGAATCTCTCCTGTTCAATTTTTGCTTCTGTTGTGGGCTCCACAACTGTGAGATTTCATCCTTTAATACTTTCATGCAATTTTGTTTTGCATAAGCATATTTCACTTTATATTTTGTGAACCAAATTCAGGCTTGGTGATCCATGTGCCATTTCTTTTGAAGTAACTGGGCTATTAACTCTCATGGAAATGAGGAGTAAAAATATATTTTTTGTCTTTATCTCTCAGAATGTGATCTCTGCATTGAAGAAGATAAATAATGAAGTTCAGGCACAAATAAAAATGAAATAATTTTTAATGTAAGCAGTTCAAATACATTGATTCATTCCTTGGACATTAAAAGAGCCTAAAATCTGATCTTGGTGGTTCAGGTTTTTACAGCATTTTGTATCAGACACATTAAAGCTTTGTGTACTTGCAGCAGAATTTTCATCTTAAAAGTTCAGAACAGAAATGCAGATAGCGATTTTTCCAGCTACTTGTGAGAAGGGTCTTATGATCCCCAGAAGTCAATTTTTGTTTCCCTTTATACAAAGGAACTAATAAGAAAAATATCCTCTAGTAAAAACCATCTCCTGTATTTTATGTAGATTTAGGAAAGCTAATTAAAAGAAAAATACATTAAATAATGTTACTGGCTGAACCCTTCAGAACATCCTGAAGAACTTCCACTGCTTCAGTTCTGCTCCAGGTTAGGAAGGCTCCTTTTAATGGCTGCAGTCCCCAGCAGTGAGCAGCCACCCAGCACAGTCACACTGTGCCCTCTGCAGCCTGGGCTGGGCACCCAGAAACCCAAGGACAGCTGCTGGCACATCCTCTCCTCTGCTCCTCAGCCCGAGGTACAGAGTGCTCCCCAAAGCAAGGGTAATGAAGGGAGGGGACCCTCAAATACACACAGATGATCCCCCTCCTTTTGGGTATGGTGGAATGATTCCCCTACACCTTTTTCACATTGAACAATGTTTTCAGTACTGATGGATTGATCTCCCACTTTAAATTTCCAGAATTCTGCAGAGCACCCAAAATATCTTACTGGACAGAAATATAGAACTAATAGAAATAGTATATCTAACATTATTTAGCATAATTAAGTAATATAAGGAAACATTGTTATTCACACGGAATATAACTCAAATCTTTTAATTCACCTGAAGATACTGAAATTTCTTTTTGTATCAGAGCTTGTAACTTTTCTATCATGAAGTCCAGTCTAGCTTTGGTGTGCTACAGCCTCTCTAAAGCCACACTGGAGGGAATAAAAGATGGAGGAATCTTCCAATAGGCCATGCATTGTAATTACTTTGAGTACTGCCATCTTCTGTAATTAATACAAACTGCAAATGAAGTTGTGCACAATTCCTGTTGTGAGAGAGGAGAGCAGCAACTGATTCAATACCTCCTGGAAAAATTATGAAGAACTGAAGTGAAAAGATGCAATAAATTATATATTTCCTGAGAAATAAAATGCTGTTAGATTCAGAGTAAAAATGTGTGTAAGTTTGGCCATTAACTATCTTCATACTCCCCCTGCATTCTTATGTAACTGCCTTTTTACACGTTTTGAGGACGTTACTGTGAAAACAGAGTTTCTTTGGGTTGAGACATAGAGAACAGAGGGGTTAGAGGTGTGAGTATGCCATTGCTGTTCTTCTGGTTCCTAAGAAGAAAACAGCAGTACCCCTAGGCACTTTAACAGTGCCAGGATGTCTGCTGTGATTCACTGAGGAATAATTGCTTTGGGATGTTTCAGAACTGGTTTTTAAGCGAAGGATGCAAAAACATTCTTTCCAGAGATACAATGAATCTAGCTGACACTTTAATATGTTTATTAAAAGGCACATGAGGCAAATGAAGCAGTAATAAATACCCATGCAGAGGAAGATCATGTGTATCTGTGGGATGCTATCCAGTTAAAAGCATCTTTGAAAAATAAGTGAAGATTCATTGGTTTCTCCAAAGCTTTATTTATGATTTATTACTGAGACATTTTTGAAAATTACTATATTTGATAAAGTGACACAAACTGAAGGGGAATATATACAAACCAATTTTATTTCTAACTTTGTTCTCCAAATGTCCAGCATAGTGCTTGAAGACACATTTCATTCTTTCTGCCTGTCAACAAAGTGTAATCTCTTTTAGGTTTGAGGTGTTTTGACCTAGTGCTGGTGCCTCCTCAACACCCCTCTCCTCAAACAAATTAATTACTTTCCCCTATGTGTAGAAAAACAGTAAGAAGAGCAGAGGTTCAATTTCTTTTTATAAGGCATTGTGCATACAATAGGAATCACAATAATAGCAGCAAGGGAAAATAGTGTAAGGTATAAATGGTATAAAATCAGAGGAGATACAGGACCATAAACCAGGCAATGCTTTGCTAGGAGTGAGGCAGGTGCAGGGCACGGCCTGGAAGACTGTAAGCAAAATAAACTGGAGCACTTGGGAGCTGCTATTTTGAAAGATACAAGGTGTTAATAGGGGAGGTGTAGAGTAGCATAAAAAACAATCCTATTTTTATCTGGAATGACAGCAGCAGTGAATCCTTTGATGGGAAAAAAAATCCCGAGTTCCAGCTCTTGCTGGTCTAAGGTCTGAGAGCCACAGCCCTGAGGTCAGAGAGTGGCTTCAGCATCCAGAGAGATGATTCTGGGGGGTTTGTAGGTGATAGGAAACAAAGACAGGTCTTTCAAGACAGAAATGTAGACCAGAAACTATACTGATAGGGCTGAAATAGCCCAGGAAGAAGGTGCAAGCAGGTGCAAATGCACAACTGGGGACAGGCAGAAGTGGTTTATTAGGAGGCAGATTAATGGGGAATCATGCAAAATGCAGCAACTAACAAGGTAAGGATCATTTTCCAGGTGAGGGTGATTCCAGAAGGGTAGACTTTTCTTAAAATGTGCGAGGAAATTATTTAAAAAGTTAATGGATAAGGATGTGACAGTGGGGATGTAGCATTCCTGTAATTGCTAAATGTACTGTTCCTTTCTGGATGCTGAAATCAGGGAAATGAACCCATCCCAACTCACAGTGAGCTTATTGAGAGAAAGGGAATAGACTTACCTGAATGAGATTTCAAATTGGCTAGTGTCAGCAAGTGGTAATGAAAAGTGGAGGTGATAATAGATACCATGATAAGTAATCTGTCCAGGTAGAAGGAGATGAAAAAAAGATAGTAGGACACAGACTGAATTTTCTGATTTACTTCAGTCACTTTGTACCATGCTAATGCAAATGAAATTGAGAATTAAACCTCCACCATGTGAAGCATTTTCAGAAAAGACAAAAATTTCCTGAGGGGCCAAAGGAGATCTGAGTATGGCAGTAGAGCCATCAGTATGGACTTCAGACTAATTGGAGACCAACCATATTACTGTACAAATGAAGACAAACGGTGCACTTCTGTCTGGGGTATTGCACAGTGCCAGAACACCTGGTCACTGGTGGAAATGCCCTTTCACCTGCCTGAGACAAACCTTAGAGTGAAGCTCTAGTACCCAGAATAGGATGTGTTGGGATGTGGTGCTACATCAGGAAGCTGGAAGGATGTAAGAAGATTTCCCCTGTTGTCCAGCAGGTGCAGGATAGTTCAGCTGGGATGCAGTGGTAACTTGAATGCATGGGTAGGGTGACTTGCTTGGAGGGGGTGTTTTCAAAGATCACCTCCTGCTGCTCTGCTGCATTTGGCAGCAGCCAAAAGTAGGCAAAGGCAGGTGAACTGATCCTCATCCCTTGATGCATGCGAGACAGGGCACACAGGCAAACTGCTGTGTGGTCCACTAAAGGTCAACATGCTCTGCAGATAAAGCTGGTGTTCCAGCTGCAGCTCTTCTATCAGCCAGCAGCACCTACTTCCACAGCACAAGTCCTTCCAGTGCCAGAAATCTTTGGTAGCATTCACTGAGTTTACTCATTCAGTTAAGCTTTTCCATCCTCTGCTAGTTGAACCATTTTACTCACCTTTCTCAATTTCATTCCATCTCTTGCTTTGAAGACTGCAAGGAGCCAAACCAAAAACCTTCTCCAACAGTGAAACAAGTGACTGTAAGCTATGATTGAGCTGCAGTTGGCAGATCTGGGTCCAGACTGCAGCTGTAACTGCAGCAAGGAGGTGCCAGTACTTTATGAGGTTAGTACCCACTGGGAAATAGGAAGATCTGGTGAGGTATTCTTCTTCTTGGACCCTGATTTTTATTCTGCATTCACATGGCCTTTTGTACACAACATGCATAAATGCCAGGTGTCATGGCAATTTCAAAATAATATTTTCCTCTCAATTAAGAAGGCATAAGTTCACTACCTTAAGTGAGTGAAAGCCAGCAGGAATTCAAAGATGTGGTTGCTCATCACTGAGGATTCCCTTTAAATATTTCTCTTGGTGAGCCGGGCTGTAGCAGCTGTTATCCAGGTAAGCAGCACTCCAGATGGATTACCCCTGCAGACATCAGCAGTACAGCTGGATTAGGTAAGTTGCCTGACACCTGCTCATTTCACTAACCAGCTCCTGGATAAAGAACCTGGACACATTCTAACGTGTTTATCCTCACCATTAGACTCAGGTACCAACTTGTGTTCCCAAGTGGAGGGCAGTGTGACTTATAGGCTTCAGTGTGGAGGTCAGCAGAAGTGTGCATAGCAGGAAAGATCCATCTGGCACAATTCCTAGCATTCAAAGGCAACAAGCATAGACTATTGGTCAAGTATGGCATCCAAAATATTTAACATCCCTTTTCACAAGATGGATGAATAACCTTCCTGTGAGCAATTAACTGAAGGATGTTTTACTTAAGACAAACAGACCAGTACTTCTTGTGATTCTCTTCTGTAGTTTTTCTCTTTCTTCCATAGTGTTTCTAAAAATGCTTAGGTAACAGAAAATATACAGTTCTCCTTTAACAGAAACTGCATCTCTAACAGGGATGGTACTTTTGGTTATGGAATTGGCTTTTTCTCCACAAACCCTTCTTCATCCCCTGCTTCCTTTTCTTTCTCTCTTTCTGGAGGACATATCTTTCTTCCTCCAAAATGAAGATGTATCAGGGTCTCTAGTTTATCCTTTTTCTTACATACAATCTCTCTATCCACTTTTGCTATACTCTTTCTCTTCCTGACCCCCATTTCTTTGTGAATTCATCCTTCAACCTCTGATTTCAACTCTCTTTCAAACCAGCAAGCAGACTCCTGTTTTTGATTCCTTACTGTCATATCTCTTTGCCTTCATGCTTTTTCCTCTGTTGCCATCTCCCTTCATTAGACATTAAGAGGAGGTTTGGAAATATGAGGAAGACCACTATGCCCTTTTTAAAGTGCAAAATAGTGCCTGTATATTCATAGTGAGGAGAACCACTACAGAGTACAAGAAAATCAAGGTGCTGGGAGCAGACAGATATGAAAAAAGTCATTAACTACATTGATTACTTTGTGATATCAGTAATAAAATTGGATGTTAAAAGTTGGAAGACAATGTGCAGACTTATTCTCAGTATGCATGGAATAATGCACTTTCATCCAGACACAGTGTATGTGGCAGTGAACACTAACTGTGTTCAGCAGGAATATTTGGATCAAACAGGCAGACACCGAGGGGTATTGGCATCCTCTCAGAACTACTCACCTGACTGGTAAAAAGCCCATATGGATCTGGGAAAATTTCTCAAGACTGACACTAGCAGAGTGATTGAGCCAGAATGGGGAGAGATCACAAAAGATCTTTGCACACAGACAAAGTAGGAAGAAAGTTATTGGAAAAGGTCAAAGATAGAATCTGCAAGGAAGTGCATGTCATGCTTGAACTGGGGTGAGGTTTCATGAATAGTGCAGAGGAGATGGAATAAGAATCCACAGCTTGTCATATGTCCTACTGAAATCACTTATGTTTATGGTATTTTTTTCTGGACCAAAAATCAGACTGGACTGCCACTAACATTATAGTAAATGCATACAGTCTTGAAACCAAATAGAAAATTTGAAAAAATTTTAAATGAAAGGAAAGCGAATGGCCATATGACACAGCAGTAAGGTTACTTGACAGATTCATGGCTATTTTTGATAGCTTTAATTAGAAAAAGAAAAGTATCACATAAATGGCAGAAAAATACTGTAAATATTTAGCATGGACAAAATCATGGTATTTTTAGACACAAAATTAATTTGCCAGCTGCATTTGTCATTAAATAGGGCATTATTAGCTGGACATCATCATATTATGGTTCTTTCACAAATGAACATAGAAATAATTCCAATTCAAGCTTCCCTCTGGAAACTTGAGGCTTTATCTTATCTGTGTGCTGATTTTAAACTGATTCTAAAAAACTTAAAGACAGGAGGAACATAAATTTTACAAAGTCAGTTAATAAAATAGTAATAGTCAAACTTCCACTGAAATGAGTTGCAGTTCAAGTCTGGTTTTAATCTTCTGATGCTGAGAGTGAGCAGTCTCCTTGTGTCCCTTCTCATGTAGCTCTTACCTACTCATGATGACAGCAGTGATTTTCTGACCCTCTGGGGCTCCAGACCAGTAGGTACAGAGATGTGAGCAGCAACAGTCATGGAATTTGCCACATCTGCCAAGTGGTTTGCTTTGTTAGTGCTCTGCCATGGTCTCTGTGCATGCAACCAACGCAGTAAACTGGTAGGTATGTGCTGGACATCTTCATAAGACTTGGAAGCCATCAAAACAGCACTAAGTGGAACTGATGGATATTCAGGTTTTAGACTAGTATTTCTCAGCCTGTTAAACAAAAGATCACCAAAACTGAAAAGAATCTACAAACCATCCTGGTAGTGTTACTAATTTTAATTATTTGCAATCAATCAAAAACTACTTTCATTTTGAATGCCCACTAACTGCTTTTCATCTCTGCCATTCTGTTTCCTTCCTTTCAGGTACACCAATTTTGTTGTGGAAGGGTGGTCTTGTAAGTCCATGTTGGGTTTTTACAAACAGATAAAGATAAGTACACTCTGCTACAAATAAAGTTGCTCTTGAACTGATGGCTTCAATGACTCCTGCAATTGCATGAGAGCTCAGTGTCCTAAGTTCTACTTTAGAGAGACAAATGAAAGAGTTGAGATTTAGGTTTTCACTCAGGATCTGAAGTTACCAGTCAAAACTCCAAAATCAAGAAGCAGGCCTTGGCAGCCATGGGAATTTTAAAAGATGTCTGGTTGGCTTTTCATTTATTATTTGGACATACATACTCTATGTGAAGCGATCAGCTTTTCCTGGTCCTAAATTATTCTGAAAGGAACTTTTACTGCTGTAGAAACTGCTGTTTTGCACACACTTGCCTCATTTTTCACTTCAATATGAAATTCCTGTTTTCAGCAGAAACCTGCCACCTACCACCAGGTTTCAGGTACCCAGCATTTCAGGCAACCAAGTACCTGAAAGTCCTGGGCGAGCACGGTGTGTGGAAGCCACCCTTGAGGCATCCTACTGGCTGTGAGCAGCTCTCACTGGCAGCTCCTCTCACAGAAAGAGGGCATTTGAGTCAGACAAGGGGCCTTTTCCCCAGATCCACAGTCAAAGCTTGTGTGAGAGTTTGCAATAATTATTTTACAGCTAAACTGGTTCCATCTCCCACTAAAATCTACGGCATGCAAAAGGACTTGCAAGAATCATTGTGTTGTTCCTACAATATAATAAATAAGTCCTTGGCTGTCGTTCTCCTGAGGCTGTGCACTATCTGCACCATTTAACAAGTTCTGTATAGCTATTCAATATCTGCATAGTATATTTCTGTATGTGCACAAAATGCTTTCATTTATTTCTATGTATATGTAAAGAAACAGAAATCCCACAGTAATACTTAACCCATCTCTCTCTTAGCTCCTACCAACCAATTTCAGGTTTTTCACCACTTTTGCTTTATTTTGAGCAACAGCCTGTGCTGTCTACTTGCCTCTATTTCTCGTGGGCTGTTGATGCCACAGGTTCTGTCACGACTGTGATGGATGTGAGCTATCTGTAGGCAAAGTGCAAGCATTGATTTGTGTGCAGATGAATGATCTGTGCAGGGGGGTGTTTGTTGGCAGTGTGTCTGTACACAGTGGAGAGACCTTCCTTGGCAACTTTCACAGTGCACAGCAGTGCAGATCCTACCCAGGGAAAATTGCTGGGCAGACCTCATTGTAGCTTCCACCCCATTGGTAGTGGGAGCAGTACTTTTTCCTCTTTTCTAATATTTGCCTCTTCATCTGATCCCCATTTAGGTGAAAACAGCTAACCAATCTGCTACATTTTGTCAAGGTCCCAACATACAAAGTCCAAATACAAGGTCAAGTCACTCAAGGTCTCTTTCTCTTTCTGGACATACTCCTACTCAGGCTTTTCATCTCTCATATGTTGAAATGCAGGGGGATTATGTAGGTTTTATCTTGCCAAACTCTTCTACATCAGTTTCAGACTAACATAGCCAATACCTAATTAATCTTCAGCAGCCAAAGATGCAACTGTGCCCTGCAAGAATGACCTCTCCACAGTGAGGATTTTGTGTAGATGCATTTGCATTGCAAGACTCCAACAATCCATAATAAGTCCTTTAGGCAAAGTCTCCCATGGTTTGCAGGGCACTGCAGAGAAAAATTCTTCTGTTGAGAGTCATAATGGGCTCAGCTCTGCAACAGAGCAATCACTCATTCATTCTCCTGTGATGGGCTTAGGACAGGCTGATTCTCATGGGCTGGGCTGCCTGGGTTCCTCTGATCACTGTCTGGCCTTGGGGAGGCCACAAGTGCAGCTGTGA
This sequence comes from Thryothorus ludovicianus, assembly GCA_013397245.1. Lineage (NCBI taxonomy): Eukaryota > Metazoa > Chordata > Aves > Passeriformes > Certhiidae > Thryothorus > Thryothorus ludovicianus. Next base: position 483,512 of record VZTB01005582.1, on the reverse strand, counting down.
AACGCATGCAGAGCTGCAGAGCAGCAGCCAATCCTCCCTGTGCACCCTGTGCACTTCACTCCCGAGGCTGAGGGGACCGGGATGGAGATTTCAGTCCATACCAGCATTTCCCAGTCAGCCATCCATGAACAGCAAGGCCATCCAAAGAAATCTGTCTCATTTGCTGTGTTTACCTGGATTTTTGAGTTAACACAACAGCCCATGTTTCACTGTTTGGGTACTGTTACTTTACATGTATGGTGTTGGCAAATACAGACCCATATATTTGGCTACAATGTAGAACAATAAGGAATCAGGTAGACAGCTAATTTTTCTCTCCTGACCTTTCGTACTCATTTCTATTGACCCATCTTCCTCTGCTTGCCAGCAGTCATTCTTTGTCTTCTAACCATTTTTGATCACTTTTTTTCAGTACAGTTTCCTGTTTGATTTCCTTTTACAAAAACATGTGTACCCTGACATTGTAGATAACTACCACAATTCCAGCTGTCTGAGCACTGATTTTTCTGTCTCTGAACTTGTGAACCATATTAAAAATTCAGGATTTATTGCAGTTGTTTCAACTCCTGACAGACAGATGATGATGATTTCAGAGGAAATAACTCCTCAGCAGTCAGCCTGTCCTGTATTCCCCTTGGCAATCCCTAAGCTTGAGAATATTAAAAGCAAAAGAAAAATGCCTCACAGTTAAAGCAGATTAATGAGACTGCATGTCTTCTTTTCAGTGCTTGGAAACTACACGCAATTGAATACCAGTACCTCCTCATTAGCACTAAGCAAACCTTTTTTGAGATTATTCCTCTTGGAGGAGCTATGTGAATTACCCCTGAAACACCACAAATAGCCTCCTAAATACTAAATCACTTTAGACTGCCTCTGAAGAGTGTGGCAGTGGTGTGTGCCTGTATCAAAGGGTGAACTCAGCATGTGACTGTTTTATTGCAGACAGCTCAGCTGGGGAAGGTGACTGACACTTCACCAAGTGACTGTCATGTACGTGTCCTTCAGCAGGTAAAGGGAGGGCCATTTTCTCACCTTGATTGGCCTGCTCCTATGGGATTGTTTCCCCCAGTCTCACAGAGATGATCACGATGGCATCTCAGGGTGGAAGGAGAAGCATCCCATTTTTGAGCTGTGTTCCCCTTTTTCCAGAGGATCAGTGAGAAGGTATAAGAGCTCAAGTCCAGCCAGAGCACTGAAAAAGCCCATCTAAGCACCCAGGAGATGTGTTCAGGAGATTTTGGATGCTGGTTTGAGGTCTTGGTCTGGCTCTTTGAGAGACCCATCTGTAAGAAGTCTGTGCTCGAGCCTCTTATGTAGAGTCAGTCAGTACCCTACCAAATGTGCCGATGTGCACATCCTTGCCCTGCCTTGTGGTAATTTGCTGAGCTTACATCTTTTCTCAGGGAATGATCAAATATTTTTATGGCAATTTAAAATGAATAGTTCTGTGCCTTCTCTATCACAGTGATGACTAAGGAACGAGCTCTTTTCTTTAAGTGTTTTCTCCTGATAAGTCTAAATTATTCCTCTCTGAGCCCTGGGTGACTGCCACAGGACTGACTGAGCTGGCTCCAAGGCTGCACCAGGCTTAATTTGGTTGAGAGGAGAAGGAAGGAGAAATTACCTGCACAATTACTCTGCACTGTGTGATACTTTACCTGACTGCTCTATTAATAGGTGTCCCATCAACTGCACAGTCTCCTCCATCCCTATGAGTTCAGAGTTAATGTGGACATTTCTGTTCCATATAATCACCTCAGTGACTGCAGCAGAGGCATTTCCTAGGTTTGACTCTCCCAAAGAGATGATATTCAGATACAAGGTTAGGTGGGGTCACTGTGGTATAGGAATTGCCAAAGGAATGCTCTTCAGTTTTGTCAACAAAAAAATTGGAGTTTACTGAAATGAAGTTTGAAAATGTCACAAATAACAATTTTGATCAGAAAAATCATCATCAATCAAAGCTATGTCTAATTTCTGCATGTGGTTTGTATTAAATGCTTGAAAAATGATTGCTTTTTGGCTGGAAATTAACTCAAGGCATGTGATAGATTTGAAATGTTGATTAATGTAAAGGTGCAGGTGTCTCTTTGCCCTTGCTGTCTTAACACTGCTCTCTTAACTGCAATGGTTTGGACTTTCTACAGTCTGAATTAACCCCACAGAGGCAAGATTTTCTGAAGAAAGAGGTGTGGAGAGCAGAAGCCATCCTGTTGTTTGTGGTGGAGATGGGCACAGGCTCTTGTGGCAGAGGGGAGTATAGACAGTACAGCAGACCTGGAGCTCTATTTTTATACAAAAAAAATGGGTGTTTTAACCCTCCTTCACTGTGCCTTGTCCCACTCCATGTTCATTTTTGCAACTGCTGACAGGTAAATGGAGAAAAAAATGGTGAGTTTAAATCTTCACTTTTTGGTATCATTCAGTGCTATCAGTTAAACCTCTTTTGTCTGACAATTACAGCTGTAGATGCCTTAACAGTTTCCATTTACACTTACTTTTAATTGGGTATCTTGTCTGACAGGTGTCCCAGTGGCTGTGAATTTGAGCTTTTTGTGTTAAAAAAGATGAAAGACAGAAAAAAATCAGCATCAAGGACACAGATCTAGGGCAGGACAAAGGTTACACCAGCAACTGTATTAGGCCAAGCTCTGAGGAGATGTAAGAGAAGAAAGTCAGTCCTTGGACACAACAATCACTGTGGAATCAAATGAGGCTCATTTCTGAGACATTTGCTGAATGTGACTGCCATCCTGGGATTCACCTCATGCGCTTTTAAATCCATCTCCCAGAGCTAAGCTTCGGTATTGTTGTCAAATTGATCAACAGATATGTGTGCATTGTACAACCAGGCCCTCTTTGTGATGACTATGAAATAACAGCAGGTTGTGTTCCTTCCTAAGGGGGGAGGATTTTGAATTGGTTTGACTTGTCAGGGCTGGATTATTGCAATTCTTTGTTTGCAGGAGTTACCAACCATGTTATCTTTCGAATGCAGCAGCTCACAGTCTTTTGGGCACTCAGTTGTTTCAGCATAGTATTCCCTTTTTAAAATCTTTCTGCTGGTTTCTGATGAAATTTTGTGTCAAGATCAAGGTCCTGCAACTTGTACAGGCTATGCTGGATGTTACACTGGTTGCCTTTGCTGGTGGCATGTTCCTTGCTGCTCAGCAAGATCATAATTATTATTGTAAGGACATGTGGAAGGAGGGAGTATCTGCTCCATGAAGGGTGTTTTGCCAAGGGCCTTCCTAATGGAAAAGGGGATCACAAAAAAGGAGAAATCCACAAGCAAGAAATCACAAGGATGTAAACCTAAACAATAACAGATATATGAGGCAGTGATGGGAGTCAGTCACACTGACTGATAAGGGTATTGGATATAACAAGGTTAATTTTGGCAAGATGATTGGATTCAGGGCTTTACCAATGGGATGATAAGGACAGGAGAGAAATTATAAACCAAACAGAGACTCAAACCTGGCAGACAACTGCAATAGAAAAGAAAGACAAGAAACTAACCTTGATGTGAGCAGCCAGCAAGACAGCCTGCTTAGAAAGTGAAAATTGCTAAAGAGAAGAAATTTTCTACTGAAAAAATACTGACAGAAAACACCTTCTAGCCTGGAGCCACGAATCTGGCAACCAGAAACAGCCTTGATAAGAACCTGCTGGCCTCTTGGAAGTGTAGCCAGAGTACCCTCAAACTGGAGACATGGGAAGGAGCCATCCCTCCAGTCACTTCAGACCGTCCCAGTCTCTCCTCCCACCTGTGTGAGGTACTTATGTTCCCTGTACGTCAGTCACATCAATTTTTCATGTTTGGTACTGAGCTGACATCTAAAACTGCAGCAGCTCAAGTACTATGGGGGTATTCATGCATCACTGTCCCAAAACCTCAGGATGCCCCTCTTGTTTTAACTTTCTGGTTTTCCTCCTCTTTTTGGGTTTTGTTACTCTTCTGCCACTTCAATGATATCAAAAGTTATAAATAGGTTACTCTGAAAGACACATTTAGAAGGGAAAGGTCAAAATTACTCTCCTGTCTTCCCCATTGTTATCAGCAATTTATTCAGCTTTTACAGCATGCTACCTGATTTTGCCACAGCTCCTTCATTTGTGTCCCTGGTACCCAATGTTTACAAGTAATGACACAGGCCTGTGACATTTAACTGCTGAGATCAGCCCAAATTGAATGCATTCAGCCAAGTGCAGCAGAGGCTGAGACCCCATGGAAAGCTGGGAATGAAGTGCTCAGAACAGTCGTTCAGACTTTGCCATGTGTGAAATATATCTCTATCAAAGAGACCTCCATTGCCCTCCCCAAATCCTACCAAAGGACTTGCAAATATTGAAGAAAATGGCAGGTGGCCTCTGCCCTCTACAGAAATGATCCTCCCTCACCTTCAGTACAATATAACTGATGACATGGAAGCTGAGCTTTTTGTTTCTAGATTACATTATTTATTTCTAAATTATTTCCTTCTCTTTGTGGGGGCAAATATGAAAGTAATTTTGCACATTTGCAAATATTCTAAGCAACATAGGGCTAATGTTCCTTAAAGTGTCAAGGTCTGAAAGCTTGAGCTATTATTATGAGAGAAACAACACATGAGCACAGTGTCATTCTGGTGAACAGGCTATTTAATTCTGAGAAAGATGTTGCCCTTTTGTGTACTCAGTTCTTAAGATTACTATAGAAACACAACTTATCTTTTCAGAGGCCTGATCTGAAAGAAGGAAGAGAGAAGGGAAAAGACATTGACGTATGGGAAGGAAGAAATAGCTGACTGCTGCGTATTGCCTTAAAAACTGGTCTACGTATTTATTGTTTCAAAGTTATCCTAAGATGGTTCTTAATGCCTAGCAAGTTATTATCTCCCACTCACAGATAGTCACTGACTTCTTTGCTGCAGTCGCCTGAAATAGATTGACCATGGAGGATTATTTATTATATTTCAAAGTCATTTGGCTTTATATCCCTAGCCAGCAGAGAAACCAGTGCTCTACATTTGAATGTGCATTGCTTGTATAAGAGACAGTAAGAATAGATGCAGAGAAGTGCAAAATTGTATCAATAGCCTGAGACAGGATAGTACCCTCTATGCTCGAATGGACTAAAACCAAAACAAACCAATAGTGGCATTGCCTTTTTGTGTGCGTGTTTGTTTCAAAACTCCCTGCTAAAACACAGAAATTTTATTCCTGTGCTGTATTCCTAAATCTAATGGAAATTAAAATTCAGCCCTGGACTGCAGAGTGGAGCTGGCACTCTTCCTCCCATCCCTGCATCTCTCTCACAAAACCATTCAGGCTCTCTAGTTCCATTTTTAATCCCAGTCAGTTCTTTCCAGAAACCCCCTCCCAATCTGTGTTACCAAAGAAGTGAACTTAATTCTCTCTGAATTACAGAGCATGAGCCATGGCTGAATACCTTGCAAGAAGATTTATTTTTTGCAAGATAGGGTTTTGCAAAACTAAGTCCAAAGCCAGTGAACTTCTATGGGTCAGTCCTAGAGAAGGTAAAACCGACCATCTCCTTTCCATACTCTGGTTTTTCTGTCTCTTTGCTCTTGCACTCTTTTAAATTAATTTGTATAATTTCAAATACTTAAGAATAATTTTTTACTCTAAGAAACTTGACCCACTTGCCAGATAGTCTCTTTCTGTTCTCTCCTGTTGTTTTACCATCTCTTCTTTCTTCCATCAGGATGTAAGGAGGAATTAAAAATAAAGACTTTGAATTGTTTTCATCTGATTTTTAGTTGCATATTTATGCTTTTGCTAGATACAATGGCTTTGCTCAGAAATTAGGGTTCTGCTTTGCATTTAGGGGAATTGCACTGTACCACATGATCATATGTGCCTTGGAGATGATTTGCCAAATAAATTTAGATGACATAATTACAAATACACACAATTACCCAATCCAGCCACCATTATAACTTTATTTATTATTCTTTATTTTATTCTCACTTTATGGAAACATATGCCATTATCTCTGCATGTAAGGGCTGTCCAGAACTGACATCCTCATAGCAGTAAGTGTCCTTAGTCAAGTACAGAAATCAGAATCAAGAGCAGAGAGCAATGAGAAATCATGGTGCCCTCCAAACTAAACTTGTGTCTATTTCTTAGGTCTTCCTAAAAGTGGAATTAATAACATAACAATATTACCCACACTTAGGTACAGCAGCACCATCCTCTTCTTACAGAGACTGTTTGCAATATCATCAGGAAAATAATGATTCTGGCAGGGTAGACACCCACACATCCAGAATATGCATTAATAGTAGGTTTCTAGTGATAAAACTTCATCTGTAAAAAAAAACAAACAAAAAACACACTGGTCCAGTCCTAAGTGTCTCTGATGTAATTGCTTTGGGAACTGAAAGCAATGAAAGCCAAACCATATTCTAAATATATTCTGACAAAAAAAGGTTTCTAATCTTTCAAGAGAAGAGACAGACATGACCATCTCAGATTATGCAATACATAACAACAACAACACAACAGGGAAGAGAAGTCATTTCCCTGGGAAAGGCAACTAAACGTCTTTTCATTGTTTAGCATGTTCTACTTCATTTCCCAATTCATCTGGTAAATAATGATAATGAGTTCCCTGGACTACTTGTACCCTACTACCCTGACAAGAATTGCGTTTTTTTTAGTAGTAACTAATGTGGCATATAAATGAATAATTTCTATAGGATCACTCCAAAGAGAGCCGCAGTTTAACTGCAAATGTTATAAAATTCTGGCTGCAAAAATTTCTGTTGCTTAAAATGTAAAATAACCATGCAGCTAGTGAGAGAAGATCTGGAAGCACAGACACCTCTTTGTGTGCTCTTGTGCAGGCAGATGCAGACATATTTCTGGTCTGAGCCTGGAGCCAGCCCTGTGCTGTGCCAGCATGGCACTGACCCAGAGCAGGTGCAACTCTCTCATAGCAGGATGTGTGTGTGGGTGAGCCTTATCTGAACTGTAGCTGTGCAGCTTCTTCTTGGACAAGGACCAGCCTGACCCCTACGTACATGGTAAAATTGCTGAGGGGCACACAAGGAGCAGAGACAGATTTCCTGACCTGTGATCCACATTCCAACTGATAAATCACACTGCCTCTTCCATGAGGCCTTCAACCATGCTGTGAAAAATAAAAAAAATTACCTGGTTTTTATTATATTGGTTGTGGAAGGATAGTTTACCTTAAAACTGGGGTATATCATTGTATTGGAAGGCAATAGAACATCGATTATGGAGAAATGTGTTATTATTTAAATAATTCCAAGACACTTAGACACAGACAGTGAGAAGAGTTTTGAGAAGAAAATCAAGTTAAAAATTATAGCAAATACATATCAGAGCAAGTGAAGAGAGATGTTATTTCTTACTTATAGAGACAAACCTTGTGTGAAGAGGTTACCTCTCCATGTGACTGCCTGGGGCAGCTGGAAACAGAGAGAAAAGCCCTTTGGGTAGAATGAAAAACAGACCCCTTTTACCCAATTTTCTACTAGTTTAATAGGATTTTACTGTACTGTCAAAGGCTCACCTTGCTTATATTCTTAAATCATCACATACACACCTCCTATTTAGACAATCCTTTTCTTGAACATTTTACATCAAAATCTATTGAATGACAGTGAGGCCTTCTTAAGCCTCAGACAATAGAGTATCAACTTCTCAGCAATCTCAGAAACAAGTAGATTCATTCAGTAGCAGATCTTCACACTGAAGAAAGACTGAAGAGCATTTTTTCTTCTACAGACAGAAAAAACCAGCAAATGTTATGCCTTAATATTCTAGTTTGGATTACAGGGAAATTTTCATATTTCATACTCTGGTCTTCCAGGAAAAAAAGAAAGAAAAGGTCCAAAGAGTTCTTCTTCTTTAACATCAGGTATTTGAAGATGATTGTCCTGTCCTAGCTGCTGACTGTGCCCTGTGAGTGTGAACCAGAGCTCTGTCTGAATCAGACCCACCAAGAGCCATACAAACCAGGATGTGAGGACATACAATATACTGACAGTACAGTAAAGTGAAAAAAAAAAAAAAATTGGGGAAATAATGAGTTTCTTGCATGTCCTTCAGTGTAAATTAAGGTGAGGCTCAACACATTCAATTCCAGAGTTTCTGGATCAGCAGCTGTAGGTTAAAATGCATTGGTGCACAAAAGAGCCAGTCTGCTGCAGCCAAGTCCTGGCTGGCTCTACAGCTCTAATGCTGCTAGGATGACATTTTTCAAGTTTTCATTTATCTCCTGAAGATTTCACCAGTCAACATGCCTTTCTGATATGGGAAAATCTGGAAATTCCCTCGTAAGTAGGATTGCAGTTACTTCCCTAGAAAAAAAAATCTCCGAAATGCATTTATATAAAAAATAAGACAATGATCAAGACTCATGTAAATGTCCAAAATGTTTATCCAAATGGATAAATAGCAAGTAATGGATACCTCCTGTACTTGTAAAAGGTATTACAGCTTTGAATTACTAAATGTGCAGCAGAAGTGATCAAAAGCCTTCTCCATTAATGTCGAATGGACTGCTTTTCTACAAGTTTAGGAACAATGGACATCTGTGCATCTTTTTCTTTTAAAATTAATATTGGAGGATTTCATATTTAGCTGAAAACAGACTGAAATAAAAGTGAGATGATCTTTATTGATACAGGAATCAAAATATCAAGAGTTAAGAGAATGGAAAGGCAGACTCAAGTAAATGTTAATTTATGTGCTCAGCCAAATTTTATTCATGGATAGTATAGAACTAAGAAGTAGTAAAAAAAGCTTTACAGGCAAAACACATTTTGCTACTTTCCCTGCTACTAGTGGAGAATGTAACTTGCTTAAAGGTCGTTTGATATTTTCTGAAGGTTTCTTCAGATTTTTTAGACTTTTTTAAAACCTAAGCATGTTGAGGCCCCTCCAGCAGTATTTAATGATGTAACGATGTTGAAACACAAAGCTTGTAGCATGGATTCTGTAAATTTAAGTAGAGAGATTGGATTAAGGAGGACTTAAAATAACCATTAAAATGTCCTTAGTATACTCATCTGTTTCAGTTTTTCTTCATGCTCTCTGTGATGCTAACAATATATTCAAAAGACCAGGTTACTGCTGATTTGTGGCTGTTGCAGAGATCAGTGAATTACACACTGCTGTGCATCGCAGGAGTTTTTGTGAGGATTCTTTTTTCTAAGAATAGAGTGAAAAGTAGTCATGGTTTTTGTTACAGAGATGATCTGGATTAGATGGTCTCTATAAAAAATTGCTGAAGATATACCTTATCCCTGTGGTGACAAGAGAGCATATCTGCTGTCAGGTTCACTTGCTTTTTTGGGCACTCAGAGAGAGCTTCCCACAATTGCAGAGACATGAGGGTGAGGACAGTTTCATTTTGGCTAAGTTGCCATAGGGATTTTGCAGCTGGAGCTGCAGGAGAGCAGGTTGTCACTTGCCATTAGCTTTGTTTTTATTCTGGGGGCCAGTGTGCATCTCAGATACTGCCTGGTTAACTCCTCTGCTGCCGATGTGAAAAGAACAGCGCTCAGTTCCTGCTGCTGCTGGAACTCACCTGGTCATTTGTGCCCTATCAAAGATTCAAAGTCAGAAATGTTAAAGCTGCAATAAGCATTAGTCAGTCAGTGTACTTGAAATTAGGACTCTGTTGCAGCCAGACCTATGTCATCCCCTGGCCAGAATTTCATTTAAGGGACTGGAATAACATGCTATTACAAAGAGACCAGGAGATTATTAAAGTGGTGTACTTGCTGTCCATAAGTTATGAGAAATGCTAGTATCTCTTTGTATTATTTCATTATTTTAATAACAGCTCATTCTTAAGGTAGACTTGAAAAATATTGCTTCTGGATATGCTCCAAGGTATGTATCCTTCTCCTATGAGTGGTGAGAAGTATGCCCACATAATCTAGGACACAGACAAGCTGCTGAATGAAACTGCTGCTGAAATTAAATGACAATGGTTGGGCTTGCCTTTTACTTTACTCAGTTTATTTTAATAGTGGCTGACACTCAGTGCTTTGTGTGTTTCTCCAAGGCTGGGATAGGTGTACTGGACATAATATAGCAAAAGCTGGGACAAGAATTGTCTGTGTCACAGAGAAATCCAAAAGAAGGATGAAATGGCAAGTATTTTGTCATCAAACTAATGATTTGAGAATTACTCTTCTTAGATGGACTGTGAGCAGCCCAAGTCTATGTGGACAAACTAGAAAACCCAGAGAATGGCAAGGGATTTTGGCATGCAGTGCGCTGTTCTGGATGATATAAACAACACAATTTTCAGAAATCCTTCTTGTGAAACAGACCCCTCTTCTTCTGAGCCATTGTATAAGGAGGTAAAGCAAATGTATGGGAGGAGCCCCGAGCAGCCTCCAGCCTAAACAGAGGAGGTGGAGAATCCAATGCAGGCTTTTGGCTAAATGTAAAGTGAGAAGGTGGCACTGATAACAATTAATGGTTTTAGTCTCTTGGAGAGTGCATACTGAAAACCTGGACAGCCATTTCTCTTTAAAGACGGTTTTTACACTTAATGGAAACAGTAACCCAAGCTCTGGTGAATTCAGTGATTCAGAAAGACACTGTGAAGCAGTCCCCATTTGTCTGCTCCAGAAGACAGTGTTCCCACCACACACCTCCCATTTCAATTCTAACGAACACTTGAATTTGCAGGGGTACTAGAAAGGGGTCCAAACTTAAGGGTCCTATTTTTTCCATCAATAAGGGGCTATATAAGCTTCTTTCAGAGCCCTTATCTTTGGAGGAATGGCTGATATTAGTTACAGCCTGAGTGATACAGGAGAAATATGAACATTAGTCTTTCTCATGCTACACATACTTCCTGCTGGTTTCCTTCACATGAGGTTTAGCAACCAATACAGTACATTAAAAACTCAAATGGTTCCCCTTAGGGCTATCACACACAGTAATTAAATCAAACACACATTAGAGTCACGCAGGGGATCTGACAATGCATTTGAAACCACTGTGCTTCAAATACAGGCTAATGCACATCAGTTCAGGCTGATCACTTTTTTTCCCTGTAGAAGTTTGTAAGGAGATGCCTATGTTCCAGGTATCCTGTTGTCATTGATGTATATGCTTTACATTAAGTATGAGGGGTTGTGACAAAGGAACACCAAGGTCCCCTATACACAGACAGGGACAGCCTCAAGCTCTGAAGTCCTTGCCCTCACGGAGGATTTCAACCACCCTCGTAGCTGTTAGACAGCATAGCAGGGCTGTGCCCCATCTGCTAGTCTGTAGCCAGCATCACTTGGATGAAGCCGTAGGACAAGGAAGAAAGGAACAAAGGGTTTGTATCGCCCCTGAACAGGCTAAGCAGCATTCAAAGCAGAGGCAGAATTTTACCCTCTGCACTCAGCTAGATCTTGGGTCAGGAGCAGGGCTCTGGTCAGTAGTGTGGCATGTGGCCTCCTGTCCTGTCTGGGTTTGTTTGTGGAGATCACAGCACAAACCGTGATATAGCAAATAGCTGCCAAGTGAGCTATTGAGAGCCTGACTGCAATGTGAATGATATAATAAAAACATTGGAGAGGTTTTCCTCACCCCACATAAATGCAACTAGAGTGAAATATTATAATTTTAAAAACTGACTTGCAAATATCTTTCAGCTTCTATATAATGCTTTAGAAGTGAAACATAGCTTTGGAGTAACAGAGGGAGTTCCCGCTCTGAAATAAATTTAATACTAAAGCAATATATCTGAATTTTGTTTTAGAGATACACTAGGAAGCGAAAGTGCTTTCTTGAATGAAAATCTAACTATGTGATAAAATTTGTCTTCACTTAGGAGAACACTCTAACAAAACTGAGCAAAGTTCCCTCAAGTTTTCTGAGCTGGAGCAGTAGATATATGTTCCTTGTGTCAGTGGTTAGACAGGATGGCATCACTATCCCACATGTCCTGGAAGTTATCACTTGTACTGAAGGACATAGTATGTGCTCATTTTCAAAAGGCTTTTAAGTCTCTGAGGTTATTAAGGCACAAAGCCTGAACCAACAGTCTCCACCACAGGAGAATGGGAAAAGAGAGGAAACAGACATGAGGGAACTTTATCTTCCTATTCTGTCACTAGTGGTTCTGCTGGCTCTGTGTAATTTGTGCTGAAATGAAGCTTACCTTGGGGTGATGCACTGGGATGTTAGGATGCTCCTTAAACCTGTTTTGAATAATGCCATTTCCATTCTCCACCAACACATTTTTGGCAGCTTGTAGACACTACCAAGCCCTGCACATCACTGAAGTAGGGGTCAGTGGCAGAAGACTTATCCTTACTCTAAACATACAGATTCCCAAATTATTTCTGCCTGCTCCCCCATGGCTTCGTCAATGCTTGTGATGTTTCAGTACAGAATTACTAGCAAGAAATGGACTCCACCTGGATCAGCTGCTGGCTACAAATTTTACTCCCCCCTTGTGATCCATTTTAATGAATATTTTGGCTACTAGCAGCAGGGACAAAACAGAGTATCTTTTTCTTTTTAACCTGCTTGTATCTTCTGGGAATATGCAGCTATTTATAATCCTGACAGATGTTCCAAGCAGGCTTTCTTGCAGCATGTATTCATCCTCCATCAATATCTTTGCATGCAGAGTATAGTATCATCCCAGCAACCTGTACCAAGTTTCCTTACTTCTTGGTTTATCTGTTATTGTCATGGATTGAAATGTGTCCTTTTAAGCTAGTGCTGCTCATGCAGTGACTGTGAAGGACAGAAGGCTCAGGATCCCCCAGGCAGTAGTCCAGGTGCCAAGAGTCTAAACAGCTTCATTTTCACCACTAGCGCACCAGTCTGGCTCCACACAATGCTGCAAGAAAAGTAGAAACTTCCCTTTTCCCTAACAGCACCACATTCTCAGGAAGGGAGGCAGTGCCTTCTGGAGTGTTCTCTGAGCATGTGACAACCCACCAGGATATACAGGAGATGTGCAGCACCAGGCATTTCTGCTATGCCTGGATTCAGGGGCCTCTGATGCTATTGGGTTTTACCTGCTGAGGTAGTCTGGGTAACAATGGCAATTTAAAAATCAACGCCTTTGACATTCCAGTTTCTTCATTAGGCTAAGCTGGAGCAGAGGTCAGCATTCTCTTTTGAGCCATAACTGTATTTTAAACATGACACCTCCAACATCATGACTTGATTAATAAATAATTGATGTGGCTGTTATACTGTTTTGCCTTTGATCTTTTCAGAATGGAACATAATTCAAGACACGCAGTGTCTTGAGACATGTAAACAAATAGAACTGAGGCATCAGCGAATACGTATTGACAGACAGATGGGGTTTGGCAGAATCACTAGTTTTGCAAAGAAAACAATTACTGTAGTCTGGAAGTTTGAAATCATCAGTTGAAATGTCTTCAAATGAAAGATCTTTTTACTCATAGTTGAAAGAATTCTTCCTGATAGAGCAGCAGCAGACACCTTTTTTCTTTTAAATCTTCTCATCTTCTCTACTGAAAACAGATTTAGCTCCTACCTCTATTCTAGCTCAGCAATAACTCTATCTTTTTAAGTCAGTCCTCTTTTGTACAAAAGTAAAAATCACAGCCTCTCTTTCTCACATCAGTCCTCTGAGTCATGCTGAGTTTAAAGGGTCTAATCCAGAGTTCTTAACCTGTCTGAATACTCTTTCTTGATTTCCTGTGGGCAACAATTCCATTCTCCTAGTCACATGTAACCCAACCATCATCATGGATCTCTTTACTCTGACATGATGTTACATTCAGAGCAGGACTTTTGCATATATAACCCATTACCACACATCATCTCCTCACTCTTTAACAGGAAATGTTGCCTGCATCTCTGGTCAGCTCATGGTGCCAACTAACATTGTCCTTCCAATCAATACCATCTACAGTTAAAAAGATTTTTATACATCTGAAATCCCCGCAGAACTCTCTCCAGTTCCTTCCTCAATACTGCCCTTTTTTATGATATATACCATAGAATAGAAGAAAAAAAAAAAACAATAATTAGGCTTCTGCTATACTGTGATTATTGTTTACTCTGGTGATCAACCTGATCTGAGTCCAATCTACATGTTTCCAGTTTTTTGAACTACAACTTCACACATTGGAACAGAACATACAGGTCATAATCATGAAGCATGTGATCATCTCTTGGAATGAAATAATATTATGCAAATATCCTAGGGGATGGTAAGGAAGAGTCTCAGTAGTTGGGCAAAGTCTCTTTTGCATTGAGGAGAGCTGACAGAGTGAATCACCCACTCACTCATTTTGACACAGGTGGATAGGCCACTTTCACTTAACCCAAAAAGGGGACATGTACCTGTCATTAATATATACTTGTCTCCTTTATGGTCCAATAAAAGCCTATTGATTGTGAACTTCTCATACAAAGAGGCAAATTAAGAGGCCACCAAAAGCTGGACCTACAGATGGGGATACCAAACAGAAGCCTGAAGGAGGAATATGATGCTCAGTATGTGGTATCAGTGAAATACTGCATGTGGTTTCCATGCTGATTTTTAAATACGCAATTTTGACTATTAAAAGAATAACAAGCAAAAATACTGCTTACATGTTACAAGCACAGGGCATACTTAACTATGAGACTGTACTAGTAAGAAAAGAGCTGAGAAAAACATTTCTAAGTGCAGAAGTTGTCAAAGGTAGCACAGATTTTTCTATAGATAAAAGCTGAGTATAGGTTGTGTAAGTTAAGTGCTAGAATGCTTTGAGGAAAAACTACAGTTGTTATAAATATTGACAAAGTAGGTGAAAGACATGAAGAAGAAAGAGGTTGGTCCTTCACAGGCATTTATGGCTACCCAAAGGGTACTGTAAGAAAAAATACCTGTATCTACCAAGGTTTGTACTGGTGTTCTCTCCAAATCATGTATTATTTATTGCAGTTGAAAGAAACCACAATGCACTGGCAATAAATGCAATGAAAGACCTACCACCTGAAACTACCTTGCTTTTCTTTTCTTATCACACAACAAACAGACATTTTTTTTATTGATATAGTGCATTAGAAATGGAAGATTAATACACTATTGTTAATACATTACATACTGTTAGTCTTCGTGGTTAATTGCATTCATTTTGCAAGTAAATTAATTCAGCTCAGTGCAAACAGCAAATAATTTTTTTTGCTGTCATTAGCACTAATCAATGATTAATTAGGATTATTAAAAATTGTTAGCGTGGAGTTTTTTTCCAATGCAGTTATCTAAATGCCAAACTTATTTTGCTGAGAGTTTGGCATGAGTCTGAGACAGTTATATGGTCATGGAAATAAGAAATAAACTGAAGGAAAAGTTCAAGCTGAGAAGTAGATATGATTTCTTACTAGCCTCAGTAAGTAGCTTATCTGACCACAGTGAAATTTAACTGCTTTTGACTTTTCTAGATTAAAAATGTGACATTAAAGTTTAGTCTACAAATGTGGTGACTCAGTTGCTGTGTTCTCTGCAGACTCAATATTTTGTTGATTTTCTTTTTAAATATTAAATTAACTTTTAATTCTATATTGACAAAAACCATTGTGCTCTATATCTCATAATTTATTAGAAGCTAGCAAAAGAAATCCCACGGAAATTATATTGCTGTGAGTATGAAGAAACAATCAACTCAACCACTTTCAAAATAGTACCAACCTCACATGAGAGAAAACCATTCTGCAGTGAATGTATCAATGCTATGTGTCCAGTTTAGGGAAAGCAAAACCCTCCCAACAGATTATGCTCCCTGGGAATTCCAATCCTGCATCACAGATGATGTCATGAGAGAGAAAAAGAAAAAAATCACTTTAAAACTGCTAGTATGTCATGTCCTGTGGGAACCACGGCTTGTCTCTGACTGCCCTGGAGGTTCAGGGGGCTCGGAGACCCTGGCACAGTGTCCAAAACACCTGTGGTTTGGATTTTAGCCCATGGGAACGATTGCCAACCTTAAAAGAAGAATTACAGGTTACAGGAGTTTAAATAGAGCAGTAGTGAGTTTGTTAAGGGTGTAAAAGTGCTTTTTGGGTTTTGGTACAGGGGGGTGGGTGTTGCCAAGATGGAGGAACCTCATGGCTTTTAGGTTTCTTCCTTCTTCTTCTTCCTCTCTACATCTTGTCGATGATGGGGACATGACTGATTGGTTTAGAGTAGAAACTGACTGTCTAATGTAGAGAATAGGTATTGGAGACAATTAGTAAATAGTCTGTACGTAACTTTTAGTATAAAAGATAAACACTGCCTCTGAGGGGGGAGAATGCCTTTGACCGTCCTGCCAGAAAGACCTCGGCAGGGCAGAGAAAGAATGTTTTAGATAAGCTTGAATAAACAACCTTGAACACGAGATCTAAAGAGTTTCTGCTCTTTCTTTGATCTCGGGCTGGGAAAAAAGAACTTTTACATCGCCAGGAAAAACAGCAAAATACCAGAAAATCTGACAATGTCCCAGTGCTGAAGACTTTGTGACTGGGATAAAGCTGCAAGCCCAGGCTGTCAGGCTCTGTTCGGGGGACCCCACCACAAGAACAAACATGAATGTAGAGTGAGCTACTTTTTTGTACTATGGGGAGTTTAATATAGATGAAAACAAGTTCAGTTTTATTTCAATTCACACTGGGATCTACAAACAAATGCCAGTTATGCAAATACACTGAATCCAAACTCACATGCCTAATTAATTCAGCCAGGCATTAAGGCAAGTAAGCCAAGAATTTCCACAAAGAATAAGAATAACCTGAGCTAGAAATGGCATCACTTTGGCATGCCTTTCATGATCTACATATATAATAAGTAACAGGTTTTGGTTACATACCTATAATGACATTCACCTTCCTTGGCCTTCTGATTTATAAAGAATAAAGATAAAATAACTTATCAAACCTCAGCAATTTTGTATTCAAAACTGATACACGCCTGATAAATGTTTTCTGCGAGGAGTACACGCATTATTGCAATCTTCTATGTACCTTCCTAGAGAAATAAGCGTAAGCTATGTACCTCCTTAGAGGAAAAAGTTAACACATTGATTTAACTGAAGATGTTGGTGTTAGAACATCATTTTTCGAGAAAAATAATTTGGAAAATAAACATGCCTAGAATTAATGTAAATGTAACTAAAAATTAAGATATCTCCAGTATGAATTGACTTTGTTTTTTGGCAGCTTGAGGAAAGGTATTTATTTTCTCTGCCTCACTTTTAATCGATTGCTTCCCTCGAGGCCCTAAATTCTAAGTAAACTGTTATGATATTGTGCCACAGATTTGTCTGAGCAACCAGCTGAAATTTAGCAGTAATTGCCTATGGTGATATTTTTGTCAGATCTCATTTGGAGATCTCAAACTCTAGATTGTTCATCATGTATTTCTGTCTGCAAAATCCTCTGCATTAGATACTATGGGAGTATTTAATCCATAGAATTACTGTTTTTCATATTAATGAGTTATAAATGAGAGCTTAATTAGTCCTAATTCCTTGAAAATCCACTGTTGGTGATTATAATCACTAACGATTAGATTGTTACACATTCATCATTGTCTATCTTTAGCAAACTTAATGAGAAATTATGGATCAAATCTCAGTTTCTGATTCTGCTGTCAAGGGCTGGTGCAAGAGAACCCCTGCTGGCTGTGAGCAGTGCCAGGTCACCACTGGCGTTACCCCTTGGCACTGACATGGGGGATGACTGGGAGTCAACAGAAGATGTGAAGGGAATATACTGTGCTCCTACCATTCACAGACCACAGAACTGTCTCCAGGGACTATTTCTCCTGATGTAACTCAAAGCCCTTTCATCCAAATCTGCTTTTACAAAGCCTAACTACCCCTGAACTTTCTTGTTTCAGTATCAGGACAATGAAGAGATAAGTCACTTGAGATCTCTTCATCCATTTCGAAGAAAAATCACCCCATATATATTTTAAAGAATCTTTACTTGGGGATTTAAGTGGATGATTTGTGTAGAGGTAGATAATGACACCATCCTTTCCACTTGCTCTGTTGAAAGAGCTGTATCTCCAATAAGGCAGGAAATGTGGTGGCAGACATTTCTTAAACCACCTCAATGGTTCTTTCAAGTGAAATCTTTCCAAAGTAATAATTTCTTCCTGCTCTTTGTCAAAGTGCTTTTCTGCACCTTTGTCAGCTGCAATTGACTTTTCGGAATAGGAAGAGACTGCTAAAAAATAATCTGGATGCAGTCTCAATAGCACGCTACACAATGGCATCTCTGGTAAAATGTATCTTGGAAAGAAAGGGAGAAATAAAAAAAAAATACTGCACATATTCTATATACATAATTCCCTCTGTATAGCTATACATACATACAGAACCTAGATAAATATGTATGTGCTCTATACATGGTTCTATTTAGATATAAAGAAAGACATATATAAAGAACATAATCCTGTAATTCACTTGAATACATAAATTTAAGAAATGAGGAAACCCAGTGACTTGAAATCAAATGAGTATTCTATATTTAAAGTTTACTGCTAAACTGGAACTATGGATGCAAAAACATGAATAAAAATTAATCATTATCTGTACTGAAAATAACTTTTACAAAGAAAAAACTGTTAATATAAAATATCAGACTACAAACACAGTGAGACAGGCCTGTCTCCTGCTTTGTTATATGCAAGTTTCAAGCCTCACTTTACTGTTTACTTTCTCATTTTGAATATATTTGGTATCTAAGCAACTGATAGAATAAGATAAAAAGACATGTGACAGCTTAGTATAAATTAAGAAATAATTTAAAGATCTTCAGAAATGCATATTGAGTGACATCAGTGAAAACTGTGGTTGATGAAAGATCTAAACTGCAATTCATTATGCTACACATAACCAGCTATACTTAGGCATGAATTTTATCTCCAGCAACTGCTACTAAACAGTTTTGGCCTCTTGAATAAAAATATAAGTCACACTTACTAAATTTAAGCACTTTTACACGGAAGTAGAGACTTTCTGTAGGAATATATGGGTACTGATATGCCCAGGTAATTGGCAGAACTGTTCAGTGGCCTTCTGTGATAGTTTTTAATTTGCAGATTTAAGGGTCCAGGATTCTGTGGTAGTTACTTCAGGTATGTCCTGCAAAAACATAGCCTTTCAATCAATAACATTATTCTCAATGATTTTAAGTTATTAAAGCTATACAGAATTTATTTTTTTTTTGTTTTACCTCCTGGTAATAATGGTGGCACTTTGGACTAATAAACAGAATTATTACTGGGTATTTTGTTTGAACTGTAGACTAGAAATTAAACAAGACAGGAGAGGGGGTCCTACCCAGTTAATAAAGTGGGCTTTTAGATGCAAGGCTGCAATTGCTGAAGTATTTTTTGGGTTGATTTCAGCTGAACTGGTTGCTTCCACAAGCTTTCTTTATAAACCACCCAAATCCTAGGACCAGAAAATGAGTGGAAATGGTGACACAACAGGGAGAGTGAGACTCTTCTCCGTGAGGTAATACAGATTAATGTTGTGTTGAAGTGACCTTGGGAGGCACTCGAGCCTGATTCTCCAACATAACCACTAAATTGAAAACTACATGTTTAAAAACTGACCTCTGTTTTTAGGATTGTTGCTCAACTCCAACCCAAATTTCAGATTTGCTCAGTAGTCATCCATAGAAGATGCAACTTCTAAACATCACTAAGAACTGCTTCCAAATTATTTAATTTCATCTCCCACGTACGCTACACAAATGTAGACGTAATGAGACTTCTTTCAGTTATTATATTTGAGATTTTTTTTCTGAAACATGATTTATCTGAATGTAGAGCAATCTGTCCCAACAGATCCCATGGTTTCAAAAGCTAGAAAAAAGAGAATTTCATTATATATATATGCCATGATATGACACTTCAGATTGCTTCAAATAAAGATTTTTTCACAAGTCAAGAAGTGGACTGAGCTAGAAATACTATAACTTTTGCAATCATGTATGCAAATTCAGTAGCAGTAACTATAATTTCACCATATTATTATGCTTTGTCAAAACTATGAAAAATAGCAGGCCATTTTAAAAAAAACAAAAAAAAATACACAATTTTGTACACAAAATTTTTATACACAATTTTGTATAGATAACCATAAATCAGTTGGGTTTTTAGTTTTATTTTTTTTTGCTTCTCTTTATCTAATTCCATTCAGGTCGGTTTTGGTCTATAAATTTACAATATAAATCTAAAGAAACACTGTTCAGGCCAAGCTATGATGACTGTGCATGTGCATGCATACTTACAAAAAACCCTGACTTCTAAAACTAAGCCATGCTTGATTCACATAAGTCTTATTTACTTTAACATTTCAACCAACTACAAGAACAGAAGTTTATCACTTTAGCTTTCATAACCCAGCATGCAGTTGTCACATTTATCCCTCTAATACAGTGTGCACTGCTTGTGCATAAAAAACCTTCAGCTGTAATTTGAACCTGTGATTATGTATTTTCAGAGCTTGACTGGAGCAGAGGCTCCACAGACCTGGCTTTATGCAGTTTTGTGTGTGAATACATGTAAGTTATGTGCACTTTATATGTGTAAGCTAGGCTACACTTGTCCACAAAACTCAGATTTGTTACCTGGCGTGCAACAAGCTAATAATTATACAATTAAGAGAGACCTTGATTGTTTATTTCTGAATTGCACAAGCCTGGATACTTTTCTGATTCTAGAAATCAAGCACCCCAACCATCAAAGCTTTTTACTATTTATACATTTCAGCAAACAAAGGAGTTAGTGCTCATTTCCTTCAAGATACAGAATTGTCTTATTAATTAGCATTCATTAGCTAATGATTCTCTTGCTTATATTAAGTAGTCCGCATGCTCAAACTTTCTCTTCTTTTGGGTCTGGGAATTTCTTGGGTCTGTGGTCACCATCTGCCCCTGCCGGAATTATCTTTTACCCAGTTGGAGCTGATTTAGCACAGTTGGTTTTTTAAGTTTTTTTCTTATCTTGGGTGTTCTGCCAACTGTCCTTGAGACCCCTAAATTCTGCATCCTTTGTGCGCACTACCAGTGGTACTGAATCATGATTTTAAGAGTTAAAATTTTTAACTGAGAGTTAGGAGCAAATCCCACTGAAGTTAGATACATAAACGACAAGTTAACGATTATTAGATGCTTAAGCTAGAGTTAATTGTTGTATTGTTTGCTATTGTAAGCTTATTTACAAAAGAAAGTGGAACAAGTGAACTGTTATAAGACATATTGAAATCAGTAAAACAATGCCCAACATCTGGACTTTTTGGCAGTCAGTCCTGAAGCAGGGGACCTTGGAGTGTGCCAGAGTCACAGAGACCTGACGAAGACTTGCCTGACTTCATCTCTGAGACCACCGACCCAAAACAAGGGAAGAATTTTAGGAGTGTGGATCTTATTTTAATACAATACATGGATGGGAGGTGCTGGGGTTATGCATATATATTGTGTGTAAAATTTTGGGAAATAAATAGAAGGCAGAAAACTTTGTACGGTGCTGTCACACCTTTCAGAGATAAGTCCCGTGCCGTCTGCTAGCGTTATTAAACAAACCACTTTCTAACTTTAAGGAGTTAGAGAGTTTTTGTCTGTGACCTTCGGTTTTAAAGACTCAGTACATCCTTCTTCCGAAGCCTTGTTAATATGAGAACATTGAATCGCGTCAGCCCTAGACCTTAACACGGCAATCCTACGGAGTCGCTTGTCTTTCCAGCACCGGTCACCACTCAGAGTTTGCTAGCCTTTCTCTGTTTCACGGATTAATTCTTCCTTCTTGCTGATTGGATTTCAAAGCTTACAAAGACCAAAGAACATTCCTTTTCAAGAAAACTTTACATATCTCGCATTTTGCAACATCCTCACGCCTGTCTCTGTGGGAGAAATGCCTCAGCCCTGGGGCTCCCGAGTGGCAGAGCGCCCGGCGGCTCTC
>VZTB01005582.1:418336-461560 GCA_013397245.1 Thryothorus ludovicianus | reverse complement strand
GAGGCGGGGCGGCGGCGGCGCGCGGCGGGAGCGGGAGCCGGAGCCGGTGCCGGTGAGCGGAGCCGGTGAGGGGAACCGCGGCGGGCGGGAAGGAAGGAGGGCAGTGAGGAGCAGGAGGGGCAGCCCTGCTTCCGCTCCGCTTTCCTGGTAGGAATTGGTGTGGGAGCGAAACTCGCCGCGGGCTGAGCCGCCCCCTGGGCCGGGAGCGCCCTCAGCCTCACACACGGAAGGAGCCCTCAAGCCGCGCTCGATCGGGGCCGGGGTCGTCGTTCCCCATCAGCCAAAGCACGCCCATGCTGGCCAGAGGGCTTGTAGGGCCTGAGGGGACGCAGAAGCCTGCTAATCTCTTAAATTCAGTCATTTTTGTATTCATCTTTTATGCTAGAGTGTGGAATGGCTGCCAAGTGTGGGTGTTTTAGGACCAGTGAGTTGAGAGAAGTCCTAGTATGTCATGAAGTTCCGCCATGAAGTTTAACTTGTACTCTTAACAGACTTACTCGGTCTCAGCTACAAAGAGATTTTTGCACCTTCCTGGTCTGCCTGGAGTCACATATACAACCTTCTCCGGGCTGGAACATCCTGAATTCAAGCTTTCGCTGATGATCTTTGTGTTATCATTGCCGTTTAATCGAAATGAACTGTTTTGTGAGCACGTTGCTGTAAGCATCCCTTCTCTAGTGAGCTCGTGGCTGGAGTCCCGCTGGAGATGTTCAGTTTTCATCCAGGGGCTGGAATGTGTTTGGGGTGTGAGCAGACAGGGCTGGCAGATACCGTGCGGTCCGCAGGCGATTTGTGCTTCCCCGGAGGGAAGTTAGCCTTGAAAAGCTAAGTACTCTGTGGCTTTAAATGCATTCAGGACACAGCTCGTGAACCCAATGGAGCAAAAGGGCTTTTTTTTTTGGCTTTTTTTTTTTTTTAATTTACACAATTTTTTTCCGCCTTTTCTAGAACTTTTTCCCCACTTGTTTGTCCTTGGTTGTAGAGGCTCCAGTCATATTTTTTTTTTCTCTTTTCGTCCTTGATATACCCAGCTAATTTTTTAGAGAGTGACCTTAGTCAAGCTATTTGTGTTTTTGTGTCTTCCTTCCATTTTGAATAGATATCTGAATAGATATGGTGGAGAGATTCACAGGCCCATTCCAAGCTGGTAAAATGGGCCAAGGCTATTTGTTTGATTCCCTGTATAGAAAATAGTTTTCTTGAATGATTGTGGAGGTTTTTTTGACTCTGATAGCAGCATTACTTTGATTTTCCATACTTAATATGTGATTGACTTATAAATAAACTTATTTTTCAAGTTACTTCAGACTTAGTTTCTTGATACCAAGTCCTTGTTGTGTGTGATGTGATTACTTTCAAGTGAGTCTAATACAAGTCCTGAATTACTTATATCATCAGGGTTATCCTTTTTTTTCCTCATTAATTCCACTTATTTTTCTGTTGATGATTCTACAATCCCAGCTCTTACCTCAGAAAACACTGAAGGCAAAGTGTAAATATGAAAAATATTTTCTCAAATCTGTTTATAGAAATACCAAAGATTGGTCACAAAATGAACTCCATTTTAAGGTATTTCCATAAATACATTTATATTTGCAAACCTTCTTGTATCCCAGTAGCTCACCTGTGTTACTGTTGTGATTTTTAGTGCAGTCCACTACTGTATTTTTTCTTCAAAACAGTTTATTTTCCCCTTATCTTGCTATTTCTGATTACCTTCTGCTAACCTAATTTTTTTCCAAGTGTTGTTGTATTTATAGCCAGCATCATGTATTTGTCTGTAAATACTTACATTTAAAGTAGTTGGGAGTGTTTTGTTTATTATCTTTGTCATGATAACATGCAGATTATCCTGTCACTTGATGAGATATCTTTGCTGCCTTAATGAAATTTCTGAACTTTCTTTTTGATTGTCACGTTGTGTTTGACAGTCAGAATCCAGCTGCTGGGGTTATTTCAGTTGTCTCTCTGTGTGTTGTCTGTATCACAACAGGTAAAAGTACCATCTTTCCTGCAGTTTTAGAAGTGCAAAGATTATCTTTGACTGAGGTGTTTTTCTATATTCTGTCACTAAAATCCAGCCTTCCCAGTGTTACAGCAATCAAGACCTTTGTTTTTCCTTGTCTAGTCCTTGTCTAAAATGTAGGTTGGCATTAATCTTAGTTTAATGTAACTGATTTGGACTGCTACTATTTTTAAAGAGTATTTCCAGTCTTTACCATCAACTGGATTTTCTTCATATGCCTTTTCCCCTTTCAAGATGGGGTTAGCATTCCTGTTAGCAGCCTATTATCTATTACTTTGTCATCCTTATCTTTCCTTATGTCCTACCTCTTTCCTGTTCTTTGTAAATCCTTGTTTTTTGACTATTCAGGGACTTGATGATCTGTGTCTATTCTACTTTACTCATTTGTATTTTCTTGCTACTTCTAAATGTATATAAAGCTAGAATTAAATGTGTAATTCCTCAGTGAATTTAACTAGGATTAAACTTTCTTCTATTAATTTCCTCATATCCTATATACCTTTCCAGTTTGATTTGCTTTTTTGGATTTTGTCTGGTGTGGAAATGTCTATAATGCCTTACGTAGTTAAATCCAATTTTGCTGAAGTCTTTTAAGTCTGTCATAGTTATACCCTTATCTTGAGCTAGAATGTTTAGATTTTATGTCCATTCCCATTCCTTTTCCTTTTTTGTGTATGGAAGCAAATGATAATGAAAACTTTTTATTTTCCAGATCTTTTGATTTCTGCACCTCAAAAGGGGCCTGCATATTTAGGTGACTAACTGCAGGAATATCAGAATGCCTAATCTTGAACACCCAGCATACCCAGCAGCTGACCTGCTTCACTTGGAAAGTTTGGTGCCTTGTCGAGAGTCCCAGGTGTCCATGTTGCTGTCAATATTTGGCGAGGTAGTGCTCTTTGTATTCTATGTTTGAAAAGAACAAAAACATTCCACTGTCTTAGGCTGGGGCTGAATAGAAATTTAAGGATGTTTTTGTGATGTCACTATGAACATGCTTTGGTTGCCTCTTTGTTGAAGTTTTATTTTTTGTTACCATCTTTAACATTAGTTTTTGGCAATAGGTCCTAGTATATGGGAGGTTTGAAAGATGTCTTGCAGCTGGAAGGACCTAAACAAACTTAGAGCTATTTCTGTGTTTGTCTCTCTGAAGCCTGATTTTGCCCCAACTCTACTCTGTGATTGCCAATTAGTACCAGGGACTAAGTATCTTCCTCCCAGACCTAAAGTTCTGAGATAATTTTTTCAATGTCAGTGTAGAAATTCTGTTTGGTTTTGACCTGTTAATCTAATATCTAAGTGCCTGAATTCTAAGTATATTAAATTGTTCCGATTCTTAGTTGTTTTGAGGCTGTTCATAAGAGTAAGAAATCACTGGCTTGTTAATTGATTCTGTTACTGCTTCACAAACCTGTGGTAAAAAATAATGGGGATTTTTTTCTGCAAACTTATAAGCAGTTTGCTTGCAGAAGGTTTGCTTACATTCAGTAACAAACTGGAAATTGGATTCTGTTTTCTGTCTTTAAGTATGGATACTATTAATATCAAATTACAGTGTTCAAGTTTTATGTATATATTACAAGCATAGTGGCAACAATTCTTCTTAAAAATAGATACTTCAGTTCTTAAGCAATGTACTCAGACCTGCATATATTGCACAAGAGTGCTTCATCTTGGATAAACTGACTTTTGTTTTTCATAAAAAGTGTCAATTTTATTTTTATATTCATTTTTAAGTCAATATACAGAATTCCTAGAAATGAAAACACAAATTTATATTTTCAATTCCACCCATGTGAAAACGTGTTCAGAATACAAAAAAATAAATTATTTTCCCTGCATCTTAAAAAAAAATACATAAAATAAGCTGTATCAGAACCATTAAATAAATAAATACATCAAATATTATCTTGAAAGAAAGAAGAGCAAGCATTACCATCTCCTTCACACCATTTAATTCTTTTCTATTTGGTTCTAGTGGAAAGAAAGGCAATTTGTAGTGTTTGCAGAAACTAGGAGAATATATGGCTTGCAATTTGTGCTTGCCAAGATTTTGTTTCAATTATTAACTAATTAGAATTAAGAGCCCCCTGCTTTTCTATGTGTGTGTGTTTTTGGTTTTTGTTACAGCAGTCCCACTGGCAGTTATGTGATACTTGGGTCTTGCAACTTACCATCCCAGCATTTCAGCAAAGATGTAACATAAAACTTGATCTTGTTGATTCCATAATAATTGGTGTATTTTATATTTAATGCCTCAATTTAGAAGATAACTTTTCTTTCAGGGAGGAAGTTCATTGTTGAATCTTTGATCTCTTGCATGAAAAGAAGAAGAATTGAAAAAACAACTTTTTTTTTTTCTGCCCTTAGCGTCAGCAGTTTAGTTTTCCATCCATCTTTATCTATGGACATACATCTAGTGGAAAAACTTACGTGATGCAAACTCTTCTAACTACCTTACAGGTAAGAATGGTCACAAAGGATACTGAATTTACAACTTATAACCACGGTTCCTCTACTTCCTCAAAGTGATCTGTTTCCTTAACCATTTCTGCCTTCCTGATTCTTCTCCTCCACTTACTGTGCCATGAATGCATCACTCTGCTCATTAGAGCACTTAGGATTAAATGAAATTGTACATACTGAGATAAAATATAAATCATAGTAACTTTTTAAAGAAAGTTAAAAGATAAAAATGGAGGCGAATATTGTTCACCTTGTCTCCATGAACATGTACCTCATACTCTGTTTTTTTCACTCTCTCTTTGCTCTGGAAAGATCTGGTTTCTGAGAATGTTCTGCACGATCATGCTGATGACATGAGTCTGATATAGAAGCTTGCACTTTATCATTTGTGTGCTTTGAATGCCTAAGGCATTCACAGTAATTCTAGGGACTGTGCTGGGGAGATTGCTTTCTTTGTAATGTAAGTTTGGGATGTCTCTGTTTTCTAGACACTGTAATTCATATTAATCCATTTTATGATACTATAATGTCTTACAGTTGTCTAAATTTCTTTGAGCTAAATGCTATTTGGTTTTCTTTTTGTGTATTGCTCATAGTTTTTCAACATAGTTAAAGGATACTTTGTGCTTCAGTTTTTAAATATAATTAGAAGATATACTTCCATTTGGAGATTCTCTTCAGTTTGTGATACATAATATTTTGACTAGGTACATAATTGATCCTTTTTTTTTTTAACAAGTGTTTTTAGTTCTTGCTCTATATTCTGTTGGCAGGATGTGATTTCTTTCTCTCATATGGAAGAGAAAATTCTTTCTGGAGTATTTACACTGAAAAAGCCCAAAGCAGTTGTATAATTTTTCTTGTTCTCTTCAGCTTCCTCATGTGTTTGTGAACTGTGTGGAATACTTTACATCACGGCTTCTTCTGGAAGAAATTCTCTTCCAGTTGCAAAGCTGCTCTTCTGGCAGAGAGGAGGCCTCTCCTGTGCATTGTGATTCTCTGAATGACTTTGTTCGTCTGTTTAAACAAGCTGTAGCCAGCCAGGGGCTACAGGAACAAACATTGTACATTGTAAGTAACTTCATTTCAATATCCAGTCCTGTTCCTGCTAAGAGGGTGTGGCTAATAGCTGTTGATAATTTGTACATGAAATATGTGCCTTATTGAGCAGTTTGCACACCATGTCTCCCTAGACCTCATTCAGAACCTGTTGACAGATTATTTCTGTTGGCTTACAGGCTTTAGGTGAGGCTCTTTATCTTTCCTGTTTTAAATTTTCTTTTTTTTGGCACAGAATCTGATACAACGTAACTAATAACGAACATAACTTGTACCACACATTTAAATTGGGGATGCAATAGTGTTACAAAGTCTTTAAATATAGAGAGCATGTATTCATTTTCTTGTTAGTAAGTCATGCTTATCTGTTTCCTTGTGAAAATAGCATCACAAATGAGAGCAGAGGTAGGGAATAGGACAGAAGGGAATATGGAGAATGCAAATGACAGAGCTTGGTTGGCTAGAATAGAACTTAAAAATAATATTAAGGAACTAAAATGTCTAACTTCCTCTCTAAAAGTGCTTTTGAGATCTCACATCTTCAGCTACACTTGTAGCCCTCGGAGACAGGACCTGTAGTTTTAGAATTAAGATAAAAAAAAGACTGCAGTGAAAAAATTGATGATGTGCTCAAGTTGAATAAACAGCAGGTTGCAGGAAAAACAATCAGAATTTAAGTTGCAGAAATGATTGAATCAGTGTAATACTAGAACACTATGATTTGGTTTAGGTCTTTGGGGTTTTTTTTACTGTGATAATCTTAACTGCATAAAGGAGTCAAAATTTGCAGACTCTAACAACATTTATTGTGCTGAGAGATAAACATAGAAACAAATTTCAGTCATACAAGAGGTCTGATGAAAGGACAATATGAAAGCTGTAGTATTAGTCATGTGTAAATGTATATATTTAGTGTGGACCTGCAGAATATACTGACCAAAATTTTAGGCCAACATTAGGAATTAAGATTTTTTTTTTAAAGGGTTGAAATTGATTCTTTAAGAAAACAAGAATGTGGTTTAGATTGATTGCTGTGAGAAACATGCAGAGTGATTACCCAGGGTCAGTAAGCTCTCAATGTGTCCATACTGCTTTGGGGTTTTTTTGCAGCTAAACAAGAAGTTCATAATTATGCTGAACATTCTTCATTCTGTTTCACAGGCCGTAGTTAAAATATGTTTTATCCTCATTTAAAAATACTTTACCACTGAGTTAACTTCATATCATGTTTAGTGGAAACACTACTGTCTCATAATTTCCTATAGGTCACAAGGTTAATAAATTTGATGTACTTCTTAGAAGCTGAATGAAGGAAATAATGTACCAACACTTAAAACAGATAAAAAGTTATAAACAGAGAAGTAGTTTAGCTTAATGTCACAAAAGTGATATTGACATTCTTCAGCAATTCCATAAGCACAAAATTTTATCTCTCTAATAACCTTCAGTGTATTTTGCATAATACTTCTTACATTAAAATCTTACTTTCATATTAGTATTTGGATTAAAAACTATTCTATATCAGTAAAGAATTCTTCGTGTGTTCTATGAAAATTGGCATAACTCAGAAAATTACAAAGGTCTATGATTATAGAAAATAAAGCATTAAATAACTACAAAGGTTCAATTGTATCATGAAAGTAGTTGTTGCCTCTGAAGAATTAAATACTAAATTAGTGTTTCAGTTACATTCTGCATAGGAACAGACAGGAATGGGAGAAATCAATTCATGTTTATTAACTTATGTCATCTGGATTTATTGTAGTATGGTTTAAATTGAGACCGATGGAAGACCAGCATGCTAACACAAAGTGACAATGCTAACTTATTCCATTTCATTTCAGTAGTAAATAATGTAATATTTCAGCTCAATTAACTTGGAGTAAATTAAGATAAATGTTAACTTTCGAGCAAAGGATTCTAAATGTTTGTCTTAATCCAAGCATAGGTGCTGAATGCTTGTGATTTCTTATGAAAATTAAATTTATTCATTTTAACTACCTGAAAAATTTGAATAGATATAATTTGTAGTCATTCATATTTTTACAATATTTAGCACTTTGCAGAAGTATCAAGCTACTATTTTTGATGTTAATGAGCAGCTGATTTTAGAAAGTATAGGCTTTTTAAAATAATTGAAGGGTGACAAGTCTATATGGACACCAAAGAATAAGGCCTGGGGGAAGGCTGTTTCTCAGAACCTCTTGGCATTTTCCACAAGCCAGGGTCACAGTGTGTTTTTTCTGCTGTAAATAGGAACTGCAGTTTCCCATTTAACTAAAGAATGTGACCTGCTTAGGTCAAGACCTGAAAGCTTTGTTTTTGGTAGCTGCATGTCAGTGGGTACAATAAGCAATATTTTATTAGTAAAAATACATAGCCACTCTTTGGTCTGTAATGTAAAGCAGTATTCATTCCTGAAGTCACTTATTACATGAACTAAATGCAGATATCAATATAAAATCATATGTTGTAGTTTTAAATGAATTCCCAAGAAGTGAGATACTGATGTAGAGGGAGAGAGGGAGTTCTTTCAGGTTTGTGTGGTAGGATTCTGAAATAATATTTTCAGAAAATGTTTGTCCACATAAAATTCTTTTCCTTGTTGTAGGCAACAGAAATGATAGATGTTGTAGGATTTTGGTGGAGAGAAGATATGCAGTAGGACAAAAAATATAATTTTCTAGGGACCTATAGTTTTTATCTCAACAGCAATAATTCAAAAGAAGTAATGAACTTCAGAATTTAGATTTATATTGCAAGTAGTAAATAAGCCACAAAAGAAATGTGTTTCTATTATCATTCTTGTCAAGATTTTAGGTGTGCTGGGAATAAACATTTTTTACCAAAGGATAACCATGCCTGTCTTCATGCTTCTGTTTTAATTCTTCAGACTCTAAAATATTATTTGTTTAAGATGTTTCTTGTTTAAGCTGTACATGTGCTGCATACCTGTTACTGCTGTATGAGATTTGCATACAGTAAATCCTGTAAATTCCTAGGCTGCAAACTATGGCAGGAAAAGTTTCTCTCAAAATTCAGTTCAGAGAATTCTAGATGATAGCTAATTTCTTTAAAATAGCAGCTCTTATTTATTTCTGAAAAATAATTTCATAGTAGGAAAAGATAACTCTCCTAGAGTAAGCATGTAGTTGCAGTGCTACTGTGCTACATGTAAATCTGAAACATAAGAATAATTCTGGGAAAAAATTGAGGTTTCAATGGTTGTTAAGGATATCTTGACTGTTGTGATATTCCTGACTGGACATAAATAATAATTCTTCCTGCCATAAGGCATGAGAATGTTGCTTGTCTCAGAATTGGATGCTTTTTTTATATACAGAGCTGGTTGGGCTTTTTGGAAGCACATTTGAAGCAATAATCTTTCCAATTCAGTTTCCAGCAGCTAAGAATTAATTTAAATCCATATGAGAGTAGGAGTTGACTTAGTCTGTATTATATCATTGTTTTGTTAAAAGGTTCTGGATAGAGCAGAACAGCTGAGGGAAATGGAAGCAAACATCCTGCCTGCATTTCTTAGGCTTCAAGAGCTGGTAAGTAATTATCATATGTACCCTGCCTGAAAGTAACTGAACATGTGGTACCTGTACATCCCTCATTCCCCCAAAACAGTGGTAAGAACTAGTAACCAAACTAGAATTTAAACACTTGGAGATTGTTATTGGACACTTTTTTAAAAAATTGTGTTTAATTGTATCTGATGTGTTGTAGATTCTTTGGAGGCTTGTGTCAGATATATAGCTGTCTTTTCTAGATTATTTGTCTTTTTAAGAATGAGATTTTTAGGAGACTACCAGCTGTTTAATTTGGCTGGGGCTGCACAGCTCAGCAGCTGTGAATGTGCTTTGCCTTGCTAGAGAGTTTTCTCACACTTCTCCTGGAGCTGTGCTGAGTTAGGTTGCTGATTGGAGTAAACCACAGTGTACTTTCCTTTCTCACTTCTGGAGCATCAAAGCTTTTGCCTTGAAATAAGCAAAACTGGTACATTCCCTGAAAAGAAACTGAAGACAAAACCAGAAGTTGCTGGTACTTTGAAATGTCTGAAATATATAAATAGCTGAAATTATACTTGTTATCTCAAAGCTTTTGTGTGGTGCTCTTAATCTTCTGGTCACATCAGTTTCTCTAGTGAATGAAGACTGATTCACAGCTGTGTTCTTAGTTCTGACAGCTGGTGCATTTTCTGTCTCTTTTTGTCTGTTCTCCCCATGTTCTGGACTAGGCTGCTCCTGAAGCAGAAACAACCTGTTCAGCAGAAGAGGGAGGCAAATTTGGATGTATAATTGCTGTTCAGGGACCAAAACCCCCATAGAGTAGGACATATGCCAGAGGAACACTCCCAGATTCAAAAGTCTGTTGTCTTGAATGCTGATATTCCAGTTGCTTAAATTCTGGACTCTGGACTGAGGCTTTCTAAAACAGTTGTGCAGCCAATGTTGCAGAGCAGTGTTGTAGGAGCAAATCTCTCGCTCCTTTCCTGCTCCTCTCTTCCTTTCCTGAAAGGAGAGGAAAGGAAAGGACTGAAAGGAGAGCAGAAATGCCACTGGTAGCAGTGAAGGATGTCATGGGACTGATGGGTTGCTGCTGAAGAATAGGTCATGGATGCTTAATTTCTCTGAGAATTGTGGTGGCAAGTACTGAAGTTCTTCATACTGGATAATCAGTCAGGAAGTGAACTGAATGTATCTTTGTACTTCTGTCAGCTGAAACATTAGGAGTTTTGGGAAAGGAAACCAACTGAAAGAAATACAGAAAGATATTTTCTTGTTGAAAGGGCAAAAAATACTTATGTTCCATAAAAATGAAGAAGAAACAGTAAAGAACATGGTTGGGTGCCACTATACCAAGAAGTGAGAAAAGTAAGTAAAGAAGATTTTCACTACATTTCAGGGAAGGGAATAGCATTTAAACGTCTTTCAAGTCACTCACAGCAGTGTCAATTCAATCAGGTTCCTTCCTTTTGTTTTATAGAGGTGCCTTAATAGTTTTCAAATGTCTTTCTTGAGAAACCATATTTAAAAGCATCTTTTGTTAGGTAGAATTTTTAGTATGCTGCAAAAATCTTGCGAAGAGGTAGAATGACACATCATCTTCACAGATAGCTTTAGATTCATATTAAGTAACTAATATTTTGATGGGTGACCAAAATAAAACAATGTTGTTTTCAATATGAAGCATTTTGTTATCTATTGATCAGAATATCCAATCTGAAGCAGGTATTTTGTCAATAAAAACTTGGTTACAAAACTATAATGAACAGCCCTGTCATTGTTAACCAGTAAAACAGTTGGGAGAGTAAACAGGTAATACTACATTTTTGGTTTGGGATGTGTATGTGTTTGTTTTTAAAGACCAGATTACCTTTAAAATAAAGTACAAAATAACTCGATTTCTGAGACACTGAGATTTCTTTTAGCTTTTTAATTTTTTCTGTTTGCTCTGAAAGTCTGTGTTTAATTACTAAAGTAAAATGTTCTCTTAATTTTGGGGTGGAATCTACTTAATATTGTGTATCACCCCACAAAGCTTACATGTCAGTGAAATGGCAAGGGTTGGAGAGAAATATCACATAATTATGAAGTTTTGCAAATGTATGAGCTGTTTGATTAGACCAGCTGAAGCTTTAATGAAAATTACTAGCCTAGTAATAAACTGTAAATTTAATGATTTTTGTGAAACAAAAAAGTCACAATAATAATTTTTCTCATTAATGCTCTAACATGCACTGGGTTTTTTTTGTTATTTCTCTGCCTGTCTCTCTCTCATGCAGTTTTCTCTCTTCCCTATTTAGACTGACAGAAATGTGACAGTCGTGCTGCTTAGTGAAATAGTGTGGGAACTGTTCCGTCCAAACGTTGGGTGCTTTGAGCCATTCACCATGTATTTTCCAGATTACAGTATAGGTAAACATAATTTTTTAATCTGCTTTTTGGGGATTGTATAACACTTTTTCAAATGACATTCAAAGAGTTTTTCCAGATTCATCATTGTGCCTTTTATAGAACCCAGAATATGTAATAGCTACTGGAATGTAAAAGTCTATCTTCATACAACCTGTAAAGATCTTGTCTTTTTCCACTTGCTAGAACATCTCAAAGTAAAGTTTTGATTCCATTACATTTGCTGGTTCTTCAGATCAGTGTAGGTTTATGTTGGATTTTGTCGGGGTTTTTTTAGTGGTGGTTGTTGTTTGTTTTTCCTCAAATTTGGTTGCTTTATTAAGTTGGCTTGAAAACAGCAAAATTGATTTTTGTTTAAACAGGACATCTGCAGAAGATCCTGTCTCAGAATCACCCCCCAGAATATTCTGCAGATTTCTACGCTGCATATATTAATATTTTACTTGGTGTCTTCTACATGGTCTGTAGGGACCTGAAAGAACTTCGGCATCTGGTGAGATGAGCTTCTTTAGAGTTGCTGTTTTGTTTTGGGATGTCTTTTGCCAAATAAAACTCTAGATTTATTGTTGTTCTGAAAGTCTAAATTTATTGTTGAATGTGGTCAAAGAGAAAATCAGAGATTGTAGAATGATTTGGATCTAGTTCCAACTCTGCTGCCATGAATAGGGACACCCTCTGCTAGATCAGGTTGCTCGAAGCCTCATCCAGCCTGGCCTTCAACACTTCCAAGGATGGAGCATCCACAGCTTCTCTGGCAGCCTGTTTCAGTGTCTCACTACCTTCATAGTAAAAAAGTCTTCCTTATATCTAGTATAGATTTGCTCTCCTAAGAATCTGTCAGCTTAAAAGGTAGTTGCCCTAAAAATCCATAACGAAGGGTTGCAGTTTTTTTGGTGGCTGTAAAGGGCTTCCAATGTTGTGTAATTTTCTGGTAATAAATTGAAAGTATTTGGAAAAAGAAGTTTTAACCATATAATGTAATAGTAAACAAACTTAACAGAAGAAATTTGAGTTACCTAATGGTGACATTTGTATAAGAGTAATAACAATTACAAACATTATCTTAATTTAATTAACTATACTTTGTACAAGAAAATTTTACAAGTTTGACGTTATCAGGGAATAAATCAGTACTCGAGAGATGATCTGCCTGTGTTTCCCTCAGGAGCATGGTGCTACATTTCAGCTGAATTTATCTGTTAACCATACAGGTTTTATATGTAAATGAGATTGCTGGAGACAGAAATAGAAACCAGGGTCACAGTTCTTGCAGACATGTACTTGAGTGGCTCTGCTTATGAGAATTTCATTAGCTTTACATGCAGTATTTGCTTGTGCAACACTAAGAAAATACTTGTGTGATTGGACCCTAAATTCTTTTTGTGGTTGACAAGTCTCTTCCATAGAAAATAGTGACAGACACATACATAACTTCTGAACTCCTTAGTGTCTAATACTGACTCTAAATGTGTATACTGTTATGTGTGGTTGTTAATAATACATTCTGGAATTTTATTCGATTTCTGTATGGAAGTTACACTTTGAGTTTTGTATATTAGCACAGAGATTTATTAAAGTGCAGTAGGACAAAAAGAATGAAATCTGAGTTATTGGTACTTTACAAAATTCTGTGTGATACTGATTTAAACATTTTAGAAGAAAGTTTATAGTGTTGTCAAAAATCTCTTAATCTTAATTTAGACAAAAGGAGTTAATTTGCATATGGAATATGTTAACATATTTTTACATAAATAATTTTTTAAAAATAAATAATTTAGGCTTGTGTTTAAGTGTGCTGAACTTCTTCCAGAATGGAAAGTTTTGTCTGAAAATGAAGGGAGTAAGAAAAGTTCGTGAAAACATTTTTATTGCATTTACAATGATAAATTATTATGTTAGTTAAAAAAAATGCAACTGCTGAGTACAATAAAGAGATCTTACTGAGCTCAAAGCCATGTAACCCGTGATGGATTTCTTCTGTTTGTATTTTATGGTACAGAAATGTTGCCATGTTTGACAGTATAATGTTTGTAAGCAAGTGGCATAATTGACTGAAAAAGGATTTGTTGGCTTTGCAAAGGAAAAAATTACCCTGCTAGTTATGCTCTGTAGCTGGATCAGATAGCTGGTACTTTAATACATTCTATTCTTTGCTTTCTGTAGGCTGCACTCAATTTTGCTAAATACTGTGAACCAGTGGTCAGAGGGGAAGGTAAGGCTGTGTCTTTAATTTGAGTGGGTGTATGAGAGAGCAGGTGCTGTTCAGTGGGGTTCGGTGGAGACTTTCCTCTGAGCCTTGCTGTGGTGGCACAGTGATATCTCAGGTCACAGCAGCATTGCTTACTCCAGTTCCACCCAGTCATTAGCACTTGCAGCAGTGGCCCTACATGGTGTTTGGTGGTGGTGTTTTAGGAAACAGATATGGAAATACTCTGAAAATTTTCCTTAAATCTCCCTTAAATCTTTCTCCTCACTCAAACATCAGGACTTTGACAAAGTAATGGGATTAGTTGCTTCTTTGTCAAGGCTAAGAGAAGAAAGAAACTTAGAGGAGAGGTTCTGTCAAACAGACACAGATTATCTCAGACCAGTCACAGGGAAACAGCCTTGTGTGGCAGCATGTGCTTGCTGGATGGATGGTGATGTGCATCATCCTAAAGCAGCATGTCAGAGTCAGGCTGTTAGACCGTGTCATGCCTGTGACTGTTCAGGTGTCAGGGATGAGTTTTAGTGTTGGCTGAGTTAAATGTTTAACAGAGTTGATTCTGGCTTGCCGCAGCAAATGAACGCGACACCCGCAAACTCTGGAAAAATATTGAACCTCATTTGAAGAAGGCAATGCAGACTGTTTATCTCCGGGAAATATCCAGGTAATTTGGAGGGCATAGGCTTGCTTGCTTTGTTGAGGTTGCTGTTTTTAACAACCTTCCTCTCCCTGTGTTTCACAGCTACTGTTTCTTTTTTGCTAGATGTAATCTTTTTTCTTTAATGTGCGTTTCTTTCTTGCCATACACTATTAGAAATAGCAAATCTCAGGAGGAAATTTAAACAAAATGGTATTTGTAGCATATAATAGATTCAGTAAGTAAAGCAGTGCCAGCAAGTTTTGTTCTCCTTTTCACTGATGCTAGATCTATTTTCTGTAATGTATGAAACTACCAAGCATGGGAATCCATCACCAGAATATACAGACATAGTTTAAAACATGCTGCTGTGTTTGTTAGCTTGCCAGATACTCAGTGTACCAAGGTTTTGTGCTAGACTCAAAATTCTTGAGACATTACAGATTTTGAGTATCTGTGTTTGTTAGGTGTGTTTACTGACTATGCCTTCTGATCCCTTATTCCCTTTTCCATGGGCAAATTTTTTCTTACACGGAATTGCCATTTTTTACAGCATTAAAATCTGGTGTCCTATTAATGGCTATTTTTCTTAATATTGTTTTTAGATTCCTTGTTTATTTTGTAAGCTGCCAGGCTACTAGGAAAAAGAATGGTGGTATTCATTCACACTGATAATAATTGGCTTAGGTTTAATGTTCTCTCCACCTTTAAGATGAGTGATTCTTATGTTACACTGTGTAAAGAGAGATCATTCAGTTTTGCTTGGTTTCTTTATCTTGGTGAAAACCTCCTGGTTTCTTTCCTTTGAATGTCATTGAGGCTATAGAGTATTCTGGTCACAACCTGAGTGTGTAGTAGAAGTCTTTGCTAATGTTCTAGAAATGTAATCATTCCTTCAAAAAGAGAATTGATTTTGCATTGTATAAGCTAGATTTCACTGTACAATGCAGCATTTTTCTGTTTGGCTCAAATATTTATTTATATTCAATATTGATCTTCATTGCACAGTCGACCCAGAATCTTCCTGGCTTTTTATATTGTGCAATTGCCTACTCTAATTAGGTTGTAATAAAAGATTATGATACAAAATAGCTTGTGAATTGTTTCCAAATAAGTAATTTCCCTCTACAGTTTTCTTTGATTATAAATTTGAGCTTGACTTGATTTTTATTAGTAATTCCAGTTTTCTGTCTAACAATTATAGGATTTACTTCTGTGTACCAGTAGTGTACTTGAGGAATTAAAATCACTGTATCAATTTTTCTGGCCACAGAACTATGATTACTCTGGTTTTTCTTGACCATGTAGAGATAGAACTTTGCTATCAGCTTTTGTGCTACCTGAACTGAAAGGAAAATGAACCTTTTTTCTTCTGCCTATGAAATAGACATTGGATAAAACTTAAACTCATTGATAAGTTGTTTTATCATTCCTTGTAATTGAAGTATTACCTGAGCTCCCATTGCACTGTTTTTCTAAGTTTTATGGCTTATGGTTGATAAGCTCAAAATAAGCTCTGTTCATGAGGCACTTTAAAAAACAAGCCAAAACAGTTTCTTCAACAAACCTATCTTTTTGTAATCCCCTTGGGGTATACAAAATGATCCAAAATATGAAATTGCTAGCAATATCATTCCTTAAGGGAAGTTAAAAAGTGATTTCTTTTGCTATTGCTTAGGAAAAAACCAAACTATTTGGGACATTTTTCATTGACAGAATAATCCATCTTGATCTCTTCCATTGACTTCAAAATTACATTATGAAGTAATTATAGTATTCTTCTCACAAACATAAACAGTTATTAAGCAGATTAAAAAGAACCCAAACTATCAGTTTTTTTACTTTGCAATTCTACTTTATTCTTGAAACTTGGAATGCTGTAAATATTTGCTTACTCATGGTGGTTGGATGGGAAGAAATAGATATTTTACAATTAGATCTTTTATGCCTTAATCTAACATTATTTTTTGGGTTTTTTTAAAGTCAAATACAGAGCCTGCAGATTATTAAAATTTACGTGTGAGATAGAAAGACCTCATATTTTTAATTATTCTCTCACTAACTGTGTCTTAGCCAGTGTCACAAAATTAGAATATACCAAGCAGGTAGCTTTCTCTAAAAGACTATCAAATACTACATCTTTATGTATTTGCATTATCTGTCTTTCAGCTCACAGTGGGAGCATTTGCAGCATGATGGTGGAGAGCCTGGCCAGCTGAAAGGTATCAAACACAGTAACTGTGGAGGGGTTTGTAATGTCAAATGTGCTTTTCAGTTCAACTTGGTCATTGCCATCAGAGAACATGAGAATGAAACTGCACAGACAATACCTGTTAGTATTCAGTTACAATTCATGGTAATATGGTTTTTTGAGGTGTTCTACAAAGGAATATTTTTCCCCTATCATATATACTGGGAGTAACCTTTGTGTGTAAAAGCAGTCTTCTTTACATCAGTATTTCTTATGTCAGAATGGATGAGGAATAGCCTGAACCCTGATGGTCAAACCTCTGTGTGCCAACTGGCAGAATTGTCCAAGTGGGGAGAGGATAATGTTCTACCTGGTGTACTGAATTAGCCCATTCCTAAACCAAACACCTGTCCTGGGTCCAGATTTCTTGCAAAACAAAGTGTCAGAACTGCAAATATTCTCTGTTCTGTCCTTGGACAAATAGAGCTTTGTTAGTTTTATACTTTAGACAAGCTGGAAAGTTGCATCTCAATATATTTTTCAGCCTTCGTTTACAATTTAGGAATGAATACTAAAATATTTTCCTGATCATGTCAGTTGGTCATGGTATTTTGACCAGTTTGTAGCTTGGGAACACTTTTTTGTGTTATTTATCATGACAAATAATTATTGAGATAAATGCAATCATCAGACTGTTTCCTATTGTTGGTTTCTGATTGGTGAGTTTTCAACATTTTTGACCAAAGGAGTTTGATTCAAAGCGTTCTTATTAAACTCTCTCCCAGATGATCCTGAAATATTTTGCACGTGACAACCCCATGGAGGGAGACTTCATATTAAATGCATTTTCCTATATGTAGTAGGAAAAATGTCATATTGTTAAAACAGCATTTGATGGCAACATGCTTGAAAAGAGGTTCTAGTGATTAAAGTTCTAACTCTGATAAAGGTGTAAATCATCAAATAGTTCAGTGTGTGATGCAATAGTGGCTGACCAGAAAAATGGAGAAAAAACAAATGGTTTCTATTAAACTAAATTGTCTGTCTGCAAGACTTTATTTGGTGTTGCATTTTATAAAT
The DNA here is from genome assembly GCA_013397245.1 of Thryothorus ludovicianus. Lineage (NCBI taxonomy): Eukaryota > Metazoa > Chordata > Aves > Passeriformes > Certhiidae > Thryothorus > Thryothorus ludovicianus. The sequence continues at coordinate 443,974 of VZTB01005582.1, read as the reverse complement.
AGCATGCAATACAAGAGAATCTCTTAATTGTAAATGAAACTAAAACTACTGTTCTTTTATGCTTACATGAGAGAAAATCATTATTAGCAGTCATCTAGGATGCTTTTCCCTATATTGTGGACCCTGAATCAGAACTTTTAAACATGTTTAATTCTTTGATCATTATTTGCTGTAATTTATGGACTAAAGCATAAGAGTACAGGTACTTCACAGAACAAGAAACTGTAAGCAAAGAGGGCATGAGAGAGATCCTTTAATGGTTTCTGTAATTAGCCAGCTGATGAAGGCTGGTTTGGTGATCCTATTTTTATGCATAAGCATGTAAAACATGAGCAGGGGACTGTAAAGTTAAAAAATACAAAGTAAAAGTACTTTTGAGTTCCCCTCAAAAAGAGGGGAAGCAAATATTCACTGGACTGTAGTTCTTGTGGTTTTTAATATATGTGTGTAATCTTAATTATGTGTACAGGGAGGCAAAGTCAACTGCATCAAATTTAAAATTTTTAAAACATTTTCCATAGGAAATAGAAGAGTGACTAAAAATCATTGATTACAGATGAACTATTTATCAGAAGTGTAGCACTGCTGCTTTCTTTACCATACCAGCCTAGTTCCTAGACAAGCTGTTTGGTGGTTAGGAGACTAAAGGTTGAATCTTGAAAAAAATTGCCATTGTATTTAAATATATCCCTTCATCTGCCTTGTTTCTCAGGAAAATTCCCTTAAATGAAGGTAGCCTGGAATTATTTATATCTTTTTTCAGGAAGATTTATGAATCTGTGATGTTTCCAGTACAGTTGCTGAGATTCTGAAAAGGTTTCAGAATGTCAGCTTTATTTAGCTTTTGCTTGGCCCTTCCCTGAGTTTGTGTCTGTGATAATGGGGCTGAGAAAGTCATGCTCATTTAGTTATGGCACTAGAACTGGAGAGAAGGAAGAGAAAATGAATGCAGGGAAGTCTAATTTGAAGTTTGTGGATGTTCAGATTGGGTTTTGGTTAACTCAAACTGTTTATTTATTTTACAGGACTTTCTGCACATACCCATGTGGAACTTCCTTATTACTCCAAATTTCTTCTAATAGCTGCTTACCTTGCCTCCTACAATCCTGTTAGAACAGATAAGAGATTCTTTCTAAAGGTAACAAAATCAATTTCTTAGTGCTGTTAACTGGATTCCTGCATACTGGATTTCCTGGTATAAAACTCTTCAGCTGTTTGTTTTGAGCTGTGTTTCTGTGTGCACTTTGTTTGATTGGATAAGCAGCTTTTCTGTAGATCACATACTGTGATTGGTAATGATCACCAAGTGATTTCAATGTCTAATAAACCCAACTTCTTCTTCAAGTTATGCATGAAGCTGTTACAACATGAGTACTGTGCTTTGCTTTTCTAAGTTGATACAGCTTTGTTTTGAAAAGATTTTAGTGACATGACCACAGTATCCTTAGCTATAAGCCACACTTAAATTTCCAGAGTAAGGTGCAAACCACAACTGCCTTGGCCTTTAATGAGGTAAAATGATGTAGTGCACTGTTAGTTTTTTTTATAGAGCTCTAAGTTCTTGAAACAGAAACATAGAAGCAGTTGCTTTTGCAGGAGGTGTGGTTACATTAGCTGGCACATGTTCTTTGAAATGGTGGTAATGCACGTTTTAGGAAGAATGCATTAATTATTACTACCAGCTCCTGGGCTAAACATCATTTTCTCTAAGTTCTTACCATGTACATGTTGATGGTTTTTTTTCTTCTTTTTTTCCTGTGAGCTAAGTTGTGGGTACACTGCAGACAAGTCCTGTGGTGCCATTGGTTGTTGTTGTTGTTGTTGTATGTCTCTTCCTGATCCAGCATCTTCAAGCTCCTCAAGACTGCCTCATTGCCTCATTTTGAGTTATTTGACAAAATACAGGTAGGCAGACAGATATCAGAAAAGTGATCAGGCAGTTGGGTTTCCTATGTATTTTACCAATTATATTATATACATTATATATATTAAATATATATATTACCAAAAAAATCATAGATGCACATTTTGAGAAGTTATTGCAGTTTGTAATGATGAAATGCTTACGGTACATTTTCAGTTTAAACTCTGGTATGATCTTGCTGAAAGCTCTAGGTGTTCCACCCTTCTATTTAGTCCTTTCCTGAGTGGAGGGTTACTTGTAGTAAGTGTAGATAGACAGATTTTCTTTATGGGCAAGCCTTGTTCTTTGCACTTGGCTGGAGCATTTTATTTGTTAGAGATTTTTTTTGCTGAAGAAATGTTTCTACACGGAAATGGCAAAGCATGCAAGAGTCAATTCTGTAGAGCACGTTACCAAAATGTGCCACATCTTCCTTACATTCATTAAAAATCTTTTCAGCTGAGTTTTTTTTTCTTTCTCCTTTTGTAATATGTGAGTGACTTTCCACTCATACATGTGAACTGTATTAAACTTCTGTACAATAAACATGAACTTCTAAGGTTTTTGAAGCAGGAATCAGGAAGCTATTTCTATCAATGCTATCAGGTATTTTTTCCAAGAACTAGTGAAGCAGAAGTCACCATTTTTCCTGTGTGTCATGTGGTATCAGTTAGCCCTTTGTCAGGTCTAAAATTGAACTTCAGAAATAGCTGCATGTCAAAGCCCAACCAAACCAACACATTTGAGGGGTTTTCAAGGTGAGTATTTTTATAAGTCATGTGGAACAGTGTTTAGAACATGTTTAGAACAGTGGAAATAGAATATGATTTTTATCAGGTTTGTAATGAGATTCAGATTAGATCACAGAAAAGTATCTTCTGGACTGATTTCGTTAAGGACTAAAAGTAGTAAAAGGGAAACAAACAAAAAGATGGTCATTGAGTTGCTCATCTGCACTGCTCTACAGATGCTAGGCTATACTACAGCTAAAAATAAAGTCAGTTTGAGGCAGCCTGGAATGCTAGCAGCCTGACAGAGCAGGGAAGTGATAATTGGCACCACTGCTATAGGTTATGTGAAAATTCAAGAGCTTCACAGTAGATGGAGAGAAAAATATGAAACTGATTTGCAAGGAAGTCATTAAAACAAGAAAGAATAGGAATATGTATATATGAAGTCTTTATAGAAAACAGCATTAAAATTTAATTGAAAATTAACTCTGAATTTCATGAGGTTTTGTGCTTGAGCAGCAATAGGATACTGTATATACCATATACAGATCCAGTGTAACCTGTAAAAGGTGTGAATGTGTGTGTAATCTCAGGCTTGATCAGTTTCCCCTCTGAAAGGTCATGGTTATCACTGCAGTCATTTTTTCAGAGGCATGATAAAATGTTTACTTTGCTGTCTCTAATTGTTTTTGATACATATTAACTGAAGTAGCTATTTTTTTAATCAGACAAGTCATTTGAAGTGAACCTAAGCCCTGTCTACTATTTAGCTCTTCAGAATTCAGTCAAGAAAAGCCACATTTACTAAGATAATTTTGACATGGCTGAGTATTGAGGGCCACAAATACTAAGTACAAGATTTTAAACATTTAAATGAAAAAAATAATTCTGTTATTTGAGTTATTTTTTTCCCTGATTCATTGAGTATGTTTATAAGTTATATTAATATAAGGTATACTTCTCAGGGCTGTAGAAGAAGGAAAAACTCATCGGTGATATTTTGAGAAATAGCACTTAAGTATGTTTAAAAAGTATTACACCCTCTTCAGTAATTTTGCATCACTTGCACCTCATCCTTCATGTCTCTTTGGGGTTTTTTTTTGTTTCTTTTTTAATGCATTCATTTGTAATGTTGTTTACTGTACTTCTGCCCTTGTCTTGCCCTCACATTTTTAGTTGAGATCTAAGAGCACTTGACTATTTTTTTTCAATAGTCTTTCCTTTTAGCTGTTAAGACAATTTTAAAAATGTTCAGCTTTAAATTATGTATGTTTCTTCCAACACCCATCCCTACCCCTTCACCCTCCCCTCCTCCTTCCTTTTGTCATTTAGCTCAAGAACCTTGAACTACCTTTGTATTGTATTGATTAAATTCCTGGTTGTCATTCTGCCAACTTCTGTACCATCCAAATTCTAAAATAGGGTCAATAAAAGGTGAAAATTCTGGTGAATTTTATTCATGGGTACATTTTAAAAATTATGATAGTCATCATCTGCCTTTTTTATTAGATGATTGAGGATATGAGGAGGATGGTGACATGAAGTCATTGCAACAAGTTTTTACTACCTCATCAGTTCCTGAGTAGATTTAAAAAAAACCAAACAACAAAAAGTGTACATGTCATTAAAAAATACTAGCATGATGTGTTTTGGCTTGTCACCACTTGGGACAAGGTGAAGCAAGAAGCTAGGCAAGTGTAATTTTAGGACTTAGAATGACTGGTAGTAACATGAAAGGCAGGTACTGGAAATGTAGTAAAGAAGTAGACCTAGAGTAACATACTACCATTTGTAGTGTATACATTCTTTATTGACTGTTTTAATTACCTCTGCTCTTGTCTGTTGTTTGCAGCATCATGGAAAAATTAGAAAGACCAACTTCATGAAGAAGCATGAGAAGGTATGTACTTTATCCTAAGCTGAGCTTGGCAGCAGGTGTTTTCTTTCCACTGTACTTGTGGGTTTGTATTTCATTTTGTGTCATTGATTACTGTAGAAACAGCAGAACTGCAGAAATAACAATTTTTGGTGCACTTGTTTCGTATGCTACAAATTTCTGTGAGATACAGACATTTTTATTTTATTGAAACTGTAACATAAAATTGTCTCCTAAAACCATATTTTTATGTACAACAGAGTGTTAATAAAGCTTAATAAAGGACATCAGAAGTGGCATCTCCAAGTATCAGCATTTCTCTCAAAAATAATTTTCTATTCTTTAAAAATTTTTATAGAAAGATTTCTATAATGAGAGAAATTGAATTAGAGGGATAAACAATTGCAGATTTAGTGTTATAAATAGGCTCATTTGCTTCAGTTGGTGTGACAGTTTATGTCAATATACTTTCCCCGGAGAAGCTTGTCTAGAGACCAATTTACAGATCAGATTCACCTAACTCGAGTGGGTGCCTGCACCTAAACCAGTTTATGGCCTGTGCAGAGTCAGTCAATGCAGTCATTGGGGTGTAGGGTGTGATTTGGCTCACACTAAAGAAGGTTCTGTGTTCAGGCAGATGAATTGCACCACAAATTGTATTGATTAGATTTCTACTGGCTATATTTGGAACTGAGGAAACTCATTTGGCTGTCCGTGCCTGCTTGGCAGGAAGCTGACATTAGATGAAATAAATCCTTCCTTAGAAGTTCAGGTATAGCAAGACTGAAAATCTGTTTTATGATTCTTAGCTGTGTCAGTCCAGAGGCTTTTTTTTTTTTAATTGGAAGAAATGAATCTTGTGAATGAGGGGAATAAACTGACTTACCATTCCATGAATTGTCCCGTTGCTGATAAAAGCAGAACTTGTTTAGTTCTTTGCATGGATGGCCTGGAATGATACTTTTCCTGTTTAGTGACAAGTGAGAGATCTTCCTGGTGAGTCTATTTCTGCAGGTGAAACTTTTTCAGATATCAGTCTGCCACAAGATCAAATGTGTTAGTGTGTATTTTATTGGAAATGAGTTTATCTTGTGTATCTGCTTCAGCTTCAGTCTAGGATTTGTTTTGTATCATAATTTATAGCTTAAAGCTGAACATGCTTCATTTGTAGAGCAACCAGAGAAGTTTGGAAATGCTTTCTGCATTACAGAAAACAGAAGAGGTAATCTGTCTTCAAGTACATGCTATAAAGGTTGAAAATTCAGTCAGTTGTGATTAAGGAGTTTCTTTTTTTTGCAGATAATTGAGTTTGAGTTAAGCTTTTATTCTTTAAAGAACACTTGGTGTTCTCATTCTTGTTCATGAAATTTTGGAATGTGAATACATGGCTTGCAGTTGTGGGATGGTGAAAGGCTTAGGCCAGGTGAACAGAGAGAACATGAAACTGGCACTGCAGGAAAAAAGCATGAGCACACATAGTGGCAACTGGGGAAAAGTCTTTCTGAATAATGAATGTATTGCCTTGGTGAATAGGTGATAGAGGTTATACAGAGTTGATTTGATGGCTGTAAAACATTTTGACCAGGTTTTCTGACTTTGGAAGATATCTTTGTTTTTGAGAGATGTTGAGTCCCTTGCATTTTTATGAATACTGTCCTGTGTAGCATTCTGCCTTATCTCCTGGCAGAAGACTTGTAAAATTCTAATTCCTAATCATGTTATGTTTGAAGGAATTTCTAAACCATTTTTATTCTTCCAAGAAGTTATTCTCTTGGAATTAACTCTTCTGCTTTTTCTAGAGAGAAGCATTTCTTTTAGATAAGTTGGAAGTTTCTGTCCATATAACAAAAAATTTCTGAAGTAACTGTGTATACTAAACAGAGCTTTAGATATTACTCCATGCTAACTGCATTTGCCAACTGCTTGGAGTGCATTGATTTTATTTAGTCTGTTTGTTGACAGTAAAGAATATGATTTACAAAACTGAAACTGGCCTGTGTAGAAGCAGAAGGGCAGGTGATTGTACAGTTCATACCTTACACCACATCTGCATTCTGACTGAAGAAGCCATGCTAAAATCTTGGCTATGTGTTTCCATAATTTTTCACACTGCTTGCTTTGTTAGCCATGAGGTAGCTTTGGGGACACCTCCTGGATCTGAAAAGTTAAGACATGTATTGGAACTAATTTTTTATTTTGCTGAAGAAGTGAGTGGTTGTGTTTTGCTTATGACTAATGCCACAGAGGTACTGGTGGTATATTTGAGGTGCTCTTTCCCAGAAGCATTTTGAAACAAACTTTCCCTTGAAAATCCTCTTTACTTGGCTACTCTGCTAAGAATAAATCAATGTACACTACAAAAAAGGCAGCTGGATGTCAAAGTAGAGAGAATTAAATGCAAACTTTAAACAAGTATTTCCCTTGTAAGAACTTCTGAAAGTGTGGATCATAAATCTCTGTAGTCCTAAGTTTGCTGCCTGAGTTGGAATACTGCCCAGTTCTGCCTTATAAACTGTACATCTCCTTTTTGCAGATTTGGTAGTTTTGAAAATGCTTAGCATTGAACAGTCAGGACTTTGTATTTCCTTGAATTCAAGTGAATGCAATGTTACTACATACAATAATCCATAATGCCTGGAGTGGCCATCAGTGTCAGCAGAGGTGTGCACGATGCATTGGAGCTCTGTGGATGTGAAGTTGAGCAGATATGCTGTGTTCTGATAACACAGCTGCCTGTGGCTGGGCTGTTTGCTCATCACACTGCTGCTCTTACCTGCCAAGAAGCTGGCCTTGGGCTCAGCCATCTGAACTCTTTATTTTAGCCAGCTGAACCTGTGGGAGGCGTGTGCACTGAGTCTGACACTCAGCACTCTTTGTGTTGCCTCTGGAATACTCTCTCCAGTTTTGTCGTCCTTTGGAAGAAATCTTTAAGCTCTTTACCAACACAAGCCATTCTTTGAATGCTATAAAACATAACCTTATTCCTTAGATTGGGCAAGACAGCTAAGTGTACCAATCTACTGACAGGAAATCTGGCATAGAGATCCTCTGTTACAGCTCAAAAATGTTCCTATTTATTGTGCAGTTTGAACACTTGCCATGTTAAATAGATCTTTCTGTCTATCTTTTTCTTGATCAATAAGCATGTATTCAGTGTTTTCCATAACATGTAAGTAGGCTGTATGAAAGACTCCTGTGAATCATAGTGCCTCCCCAGAGGCCAGAAAGATAAGAATAACATCATGTACTACTCCAGGGAATTAAAAAGTGGTGTTTCTGTTGCAGACTAGCAATCACCTGCTTGGGCCAAAGCCATTTCCCCTGGACAGATTGTTAGCAATATTGTATAGTATTGTGGACAACAGAGTTGCTCCAACTGCAAATATATTTTCCCAGGTGAGTGTGTACTTATTTTTTTTTTTTCTTTTTAATGTCTGGAATTCACCAAGTTTTAAATGTTTTTTGTATGTCAGAATTAAATACAATGAAAAAACAACCACAACAGGTAATTTAAATCAAAGTTTTGGAGTAATGTTTATCTGTATTACCAGCTGTGAATCCAGTACTTTTTCTGGGTAATGGTCTGAAATCTGCTTATAGATAACTTTTCCCTGATCTTGGACTGTGGTCTGTACTGATGAGTTCCTTGGTTTCTCACTGCAGTCTGGAAGCCTGTTTGCATTTTAGATTAAGTGTATAAATGTTCATTGTCCTATGGCCAAAATTAGTCACTTTGTAACACATGATCCAAAATTGTAGTGATGAAGAAGCAGCAGAGGGAATAAGGTACTTACAGGTGAATAATGTTTGCTGTGGTACATGTACCTACTGTTTTTCATTTGGACAAAATTTAATTCTTGCAGAGAAGAGTGTGTATCCCGTTTCACTAGATGGCAGTATAGCTATAGGAGTGAGTGGAATTGAGTAAATCTAGTCTTTTCTCAAGAGCTTTGGGTTTGTCAAATGTATGTTGACCAATTCTGTATAAGTAATTTTCTACTATCAGTTTGATCCTTGGATATCACTTTCACCTTAGAAATTCTCAATTTCTTCTTTCTTTCCTGTTCTAATTAACTTCAATTTACTTAAATATTTTCTACCTTACCTTGTTAGCTATCAAATTTAACCAAGTAATGTTTCAATTTATTGTCTGCATTCATGTAAAGTTCTAGGAACATTTGTGTTTGTTTTTTAGGATGTTAGCTTTATATTCCCTTACTTTCGGCAATCAAAAGCATTTTGGTATACACTAGATGTGAATGTATCATATAACAGAATTTTACAGTATATTTTCAAAATTAATGTAGCTGTGTGTTTAACAGGTGTTCCAGGTAAGAGAAAAAATGTCATAATTCCAATGTACAGTTAAGTAGTACCAAAGCCACAGTTTGTACATGTTATAGTTCCACCTTAGACTAAATTAAAGAATGAGCTAGTTCAGTGAAGTGTTCTGCTCTAATTTAGAGTTTGCACTAGGTGGCAGTGTTATCAAAGAAGAGTTGTAATTCTTTATTTTCTGAATATCTGGTGATTAAGCTAGAAAGATATAAAAAAATCCTATATAATCTTAACCAGGTTAGGACAAAGAACTTGAAATTAAATATGTTTATACAAAAGTTAAATTTTATAAACTATGTAAGAATATTTTTAGTTATAAAGTAATTTTTACATTAAATTTTAATTTAAAATATTGAAGTGTTCACTGCAAAGTAATAAAAAAATTGAGCAAAATTTAAAATGTTTGGAGAGTAGTTTAAACTAGGCATAATATTTAATTGCTTTTCTTTCTTGAATTGTTTTAAACAATTTGCATTTCACTGATTTTTGTCATTGGTTGTTCTGTAAATATATTTTTCAAGCAAAGTAAATATTTAGGAGCTGGCTTATCCTTGGCAGTATTGATACATTTTACTGTTAGATAACACAATCTTAAATTTTTTTCTTTGTGTGTTCAGCATGGAAATAATTACAAAATTGTACAGAAGTTTAAAATGTTTATGTCAAATGTTTAGCTTCTTAACTGATTTATGATTAATTTTGTGTGCTCTTTAATTCATAAACTCAAAGGCTGTACATGAACCAAACGCATATTAATTCTCCCCATGTACTATTAGAAAATAGCATGGCTTAGCTTTAAAGTTGATCAACAATCCCAGTCAAGATTCAAGAAGGACTAGCAGCTGCTTTAAGATCTATCACTTGCTGATTTCATGATATTTCTTATTGCTTCTTTTTATTCTGTATAGTTTCTATTCACATGAAAATTTTGGCTATTTGCTTTTCAAAAGTGAAACTTCTATCCTAATGAGCAGCAAAATTTCCTTTTTCCTCTTAAAGCCAGGTTTTATTGGAAATATTTCATTTTCTAAATAGATTTTCAACTTAAAACTTGCTTCTTAATCTTTTGCCTTTTAATATTATACTCTTTAAAATGGTCTCATGCTTTTTTTTCAAACCAAGAGTTAGCATGTTTGTTTTACAAGTGTGGTGTTTGCAAACATTACAAAACTAAACAACTTCTGCTGTAACTTCTTGGTGTAATTAGGTTACAGGAGGTAGAATTGGGCCCATTCATTTTTGGGCTTTGCTCATTGCCTAGTACAAGAGAGTGGCACGGGGGGGAGTGGGGGAAGCAAATTTCCACTTCTGCAAATGACAGTTTTATAGCTGCTCCCTTAAAAGCTGAAATTTCTCATGGGTTTGTGCTCTTTTTAATCAAACTTTTCACACATCTAGTGAGGATTTTTTGAGACTAAGTTAGTGTAAGGTTTGAAAGTTTTAGTGATAGCTTGTTGATCTCAGTACAAATTGTGTGTATTCATTTGAGAAGTTCCTGGTGTTCATTTTTCTCCAGAAAATTCACTGATTTTCTTACTAATTTGTCATAATACTTGTCTTTTAGCACATTGTGTATTAGTATAACAGGTTACTGAATTTTTTTTAAACTTGTTTGCTTATTTTTGAAACAAAAAAGGTTGGAGGTTAGAGAGCTATTGATTTCTGGAGCCATTTGAGAGGATGAGTTCTTAAAATGGTTTTCTTCAGATACAATTTTGTGTAATAATTTAACAGATTGAAAATGATATTACAATCAGCAGTGGGCAGTACGTTCTGTGCTGGGACAGAACTTGCACTGTTGATGGTCTCTTTGGATATATGGCTGAGCTTGTGGCTGGAGTGTTTTAAAAGGTAAAACATGGAGAAAATAGTTAAAAGATGCAAATGCATTTTCACACAGTGCTGAGAACTGTGACTCTGGGATGTGCAGTCTGCATCCTACAACAACAGAGAAGTCTGAGAGTTTCCTTTTACTTGGTAGAGCAGGAACAACCAGGAGTATTATTTATGTCCCCATATGGACCCACTGTGCAGAATAGGAAATGTTCATTGTGTCCAAGGGCAATTACAACAGAATGGAGGGATACAAAGAAACTTTGTAAAGCCTCCTGAAAGCGCATTCTGCAAAGGTTCCAAGAGTCTATTCAGTCCTGGTTTGTGTAAGAGTAGTATTTCATTTTAGGCTTCCCACAGAAAATAGACAGAAATACAACATAATGTTCTTCATAAAACTGTGCCTTAGTATAGGACACAAATGAATTCATGCACAAAGCATTGGGCAAGAATTATCAGGACCAATTTAATTTAAATGGTTTTACATTGAAGAGGACAAGGGCTGTTCATATCACAATCAATGAGCAAGTAGGTATTGTTGTTATGGTTTACAACTCAAAATTAACTAATTTTTTTTCCTCTACCAAAATCATTCAGTAATTGCTTCTTCAAGTCAGTTCAGTTTTCCTGACCATTTTTCATTTTCTAGACATTTTATCTTGCTTCTGCTTTCTTGTGAAATAGCTTTTCATAAAGAGGATTGATTAGATCTATTTGTAGTAAGTAAAATGGAATGAAGCCCTTTGTCTTTGCATACTTTTGCATATTTTATTTCTGGTAATACGTCCCTGAATCTTTGGAAAAGCATCTAAGATAACTTCTCATAGTACGTCATAGCTGAAAATTACCAAGTAGGTAACTAACCAGTAACTTCAGTTCTATTTACACTTCTTCTCTAAAGCACTAAAGTTAGGTCATACCAGATTTGGTTTTAATGTTACTCGTTATATTTGACATGTATTTTCAGATACTTGTATAGTTAGAATTTCCTTCTGACTATAGTGCATTTGCAGTCAGAGATTTCTAGGAAGGCTGTTTATGAGTATGTTTATGGAGACACATCAAGTATCTTACACATAGTCTGTATTTCATTTATTAGACATTTCTTATCTCTCTGATGCTAGATCTAAGAAAAGCATTTGAATTTTCTGAGTATCACAAATTCAAAGAACTAATTTAGTTACAAATATGTTAGAATTTGGAACGAAGGCTAACAAACCTAACATTTTTCAATCTGTTGTAAAGATAAATAGCATTTATAATAATAATAGCAAATTGCTGTCGAAAGAGGAAGAACTTTTCATCTGAAGTTAAAATAAATGCAGATATGAGATTTTGAGTAGTGTGTTAAATGTCAATATGTTATGGTGTGTCTATGAGAAACACACAAACCACTGATGTACATAACATAGTTCCAGCTGGAGGGAGCCAGAGGAATGTAGTTTTCTGTAATTAAGAGAGGAAAAAGGTGCCTGTTCTTGGAATGTAAGAATTTGGAGAGATTTATTTTCTTTTTTTCTTGCTTTCTTTTCTGCCTTACATGAATAGAATAGAGAATGTCTAATATTCTTTGTGTAAACTGGAACAGTTTGAGGCAATTTACCTGCAAGATTTCTTTGTCCCTGTTGTGTGGGAAGCATACTTTATGACTTTCTTTTTCAGATGACCATTTGCTGTTTACACTGCCCTTTATTTGTAAATTGACAGCTATGTTAAATTTCAGTTGCAGGATTGGAAAGATGCCTAGTTTTGTTATCGACTTACTTGATTTGTATTATGCCTTGTATATGTCACAGCCTTTCTGGACACCAAATATTCACATCCTGATTGGAGTTCTAACTCTGTTACTGCATTATATTGTATTCCCTTGATGTTGCAATTTGATAAAGAGGGATTTGATTCTATAATTCTATAGTTGTATGATTTGATTCTGTGAATACTGTCAACTTAACAGGTTTTTTTCAAATGGAAAGCACTCTTAATCATTTCTACAAGCTCAGATTGTATTAATGTTTAAAAAGATGAAGTTTTTCATTCCACATTTGACAACTCTTGACAGAATAAGAATTACTCATCTTTGCTAGATCAACTATATTGTGTTCCAGCTTTCCTTGCTGTTGCAGGGACTACTCATAGAAACATTTTGCATCTGGTTTTAACGCTATTATTTAAGACTGGTAGAATATTCTCCATTTAGACACTGAGCAGGTAGGTGAATTTCTTACAGAAAAAGGTCTGGTTTGAAATGTATGTTGTTCTCCACTGTTCCCTAAGAGGCCTTATTATGAAGCAGAATGAAGATAAGTGGAGCCATTTTTATTTTACAGTATGCAAAAATACAGAGCATATTCTTGTACTGTCACTACAAGACATTATCTGTCAATAAATATATTATTTTTTGATTCTTTAAATAAGAAAATGCTTGAAAAATGAAAGTTCCTGCTGATTCTGTTAAACTACCTTTCTTTGCTTTCCTATTACTCTGAAATTCCACAAGTGTTGTGCTTGTGTTTTTGTTTTTGTTTTTTTTTTGATAAATGGATAGAGTTATTGCTGAAATTTTTCCTGAAATAATAGAGAAATTCCTAGCAGACATTAGGTACATCAGTGGGGGGATGACTTTGGAAGAATATATTTCTATCCTGTTCTCAAATGAACTTAGCATTTAGACCTTCATGACCAAAGTTTATATTGCAGTGAGATTTCTTGTTGTCTGGTTGGATGTTTAAAAAAAACCCTTTCTGTCTCATAGATAATATTGCAAACTGATTCAAGACAAAATTGAAGCATATCATGCATCTAATTTTGGAGAGTGTCTTTGCTTTATACATCCATTAGGCAGTATTATGATTTGGTAGCCTCGAACAGTTGTGTACAAAAATGTTGATATGTTTGAATAATTATTTTATATGTTGTTGAAAAGTGTAATCATTAAGTAGTGACTATTCAGAAGGCAGATGATTGTGAAAGTTATGTTTCTTTTGGAGTTGATTGTGTATGTAGATTTTCTGGACTTTTGTTTCTGGAATATAAGCAAATATATTCTTATGTATTTCCCTATTTTTACCACTTCTTGAGTTCTAAAATTACAAGAGAGGGTGTCATCAGCCTCTGCTTTTTTTCCTATTGATTTAACCTGAAAATGACTGCATTTCACTGTCCTCTTGCTTCAGAGGAAGATACATAAAATTGCACAGCTTAATCCGTTCTGACCACAGGAGGTGTCATCTCTGGAATGATCCTTCTGTGCAGGGGGAAGCATTTACTTCTACAAAAAATTGAACTATATGGAAAAAGGTCTTAAAAGGTTATTTTTGGTTTTTTTTTTCCTGTCATGAGTACTATTTAGAATTATGGTGTACCTCTCTATTTGGTCAGTCAGAAGATCTTCAGAGCTTCCCAGTGATGGGAATGAGCAAATATAAACTGTAGACTCTGGGCTTATCTCATTCTCATTACTGGTCTAAATAAACTTCCCCTCCTCATTCAGTGTGTAGTGAAGATACATAAGACACATCTTGCCAGCACAGAATATCTGTTAGTCTTCTCTAATGTCACATATCTCACACAACATTCATATATAATCTATATATCCCTGCATGTTTATTGTCCAAGTGGGTTTGTAGTACAACCTTTTAGTCCCATGACTTCATGGTTGCCCATACCTAAAAGATTATTTTTGCATTGTTAGAACATATTTTTTTTTGCGTTTTTGTCAATTTGTAGTTGTGGGGGGTTTTTTAGACAATTTTCTATTATTAGTGTTGTATTTGATCCTGTATCCTTTTATAGATATATTATGCATCTGACACATTTTATTTTCTTGCATGTGCCTATTGGTTAGAAAGTGTAGTAATCTATTGATCTCCTTGTACTGAATTGTATTGATCTCAGTGCTCTGTTGATTTTCTGTAGGTTTGGGAAGATGGTGATAAGAGGTAATAAATAACTCCCATTTTCTCATTTTCTGTTATTGGTTACTGGACTAATCTGGCAGAAATTCATGAGCTGAAATGGGAACTTAATGTGATGCACAGCATGGTGACATAGTTAGCACTTTAGCACTGACTGTGGCAGCTTGAGAGAGCCTGCTGTTAAGCAAAAAGAAAGGAGAAAACATTACTTTTAACCAAATAGCTGACTCTATTTTTCAACTCCGAACATAGCTGTGAATAAAAATAAAAGTATTCTTACTTCAAGTAGTACTTTCTAATTAAAATTGTGAAGAGACTGATATGCTTGATTCCTACTAATTTTAATTGATGCAGAAAAGTTCTTTTAGAAAAACTAATAGTGTTTAACCTATATTATGTTGTTTGACCTAATTTGATCTTAGTTTCATTTTTGGAGGTATATTGATAATACAGCTTTACAATTTCTTAGGAGGCTTTCTTAATCAAATTCTATTCTGTTCTATTTGACTTCTTTCTGGTAATCTAAAGCAGAAAACTTACCTTATTTCTGTGAAGAGCTTATGGTAATAGGTTCCCCCTTGGCACTTACTCTGTGTCTTAAAAACAGTATATTTAAGAAGACAAATCATTGTGATTTATTGAAAACCAGTTTTATGGCAGAAATTTTGGTTATGACACGTGAAAGGCTATTGAGAGGGAAGGGGGAGTGAGGACTTGAGATGAGATTAAGTTTATCAGGAAGATAAAGTGAATTCCTAAATAATTTATCTAAAACAGTTTACCAATTTCTAAACTTCCTTGCTTTTTGATCTTAGTTTTTTTATTTGTGTAGCATGTTCCTAAGAATTTTCTGACCAGGAAGTAGCTATGTTTAAGGCTTTGTAAAATTGATTTATGATAAATTTGTACTTTTCAGCATATAATCAAATAGAAATTGCAATTGAGGTAGTCATATAAATTTGCTACGTAGTGGTGATGAGTTTATGTACTCTGTGCATCTGTTAATAACTTTCACAAAGTATTCTTGTGGCCCTGTGAACATAATGTTATATATTCCCTTGTGCCTTTCACATGTCTTAGATTGCATGCTATATAACATAGGGAATGTGTTGTATCAACCAACAGTTTCTTTAACTTCTGTTCTCTCAGCACATTATTTGTAAACAGTATTTGAAGCCTCAAATCTTAACTTATCTATGAAAATGTGTTAGTGTATCAAAGAAGTAAATATGAATACATGAAAGACAAAACAGAGTTTTCCTCCTTCCAAACTCTGTCCTTTCCATCCCTTTCTTTGTACACTTACTTAGAAATTGGTTTCATGTACTTACTGGAAGGAACATCGTTTAATACTCCAGGAACAAATTTGTGCTGTGTTTACATCAAGCAGTTGCAGCTGAAGCTTGTTAGTAATTGCCTCCCCAATTAAAAAAAATTCTTCACTGTGGTACATGAACTCCTATTGTTTGGAGATAAATAATCAGCTCATCCCCTCTTTAGGGAAGAACAAAGAACATAATAGTACATCTGGTTCATGTGTTAAGACAGCAAAGATTAATTAAGCAAGTACTGCACAACCTCTCTTGATAACATATATATCTAAAAACAGCCTGTATATTATAAGTTTTTTAATCACTTTGCTTTAACCATTTACTGTATGCAGAAAGTATTCCAGAATCACCAGCTATTCATGGAAATAAGATAGGACACAATACTGAGATAAAGCAAATTAGAGCATTAGGATAGAATTCATTAGTTCTCTCTCAAATCTCTTGTTTTAAGATAATATGCCTAGAAAGATATGATTAAAGATGAAAAAGAACCTTTCAGGCCCCCAGGTGACATAATACTCTTCATAAATTCTATCTTAGAAGTAATTTAGCTGTTTTCTCTCACCATTTGGGAGTATGACCTGTTTGGGACAAAGAACCATCTCCTTATTGAGCATTTGTATAGAATCTGGTTAATTGAAATACAATTTCAAAACTAGAACTAACTCTTGAGGTTAAATAGCTGTGTTGCTCAAGTCTAATTCCAGCTGAAAGGCTACTGAAGGCCAATTTTACCTGCTGTACTTTTTGCTGTTGTTGTCTTTGAGCCAAAACAGCTTTTCTGGCTCCTTGGTGTTCACTTCAGTGAGTTGTAGGGACACAGATACCCTGGCAAGATCTTCATTTGACAATCCTTTGCTTACTTAATATCTTTTACTTCCCTGCACACACAGTAACAAGTGCAATTGCAATTTTAGTAGTAGCAAGAAAGATGGTTTAGAGTCACTGGTTGAGGGGCTGGCTGTGATGTTACATTTTTTTATTGATGTGCTCCTTGAACTGGTTGTTAAATGGTCCCTTGTCCTCTGTGCCTGCCTAATGCACTCTTACACTCCCTACCTACAGTTTGTTCTCCTCAGGTATTTATACCTCACCTGTCACTTCAATACAAATGATTTTGCTGTATCACATGTGAAATACATTTGTAGCATTGTATCTGTACCATTGTATCTGTACCTTCCATTTTTTAATGAGGTTGAAAAGTACTGAGACTGTGCACATGAGCAATGTTAGAGCATAAGGTAGCAAAATGGTACATGAAAGAATATGTTGGATCACTTTGGTGAATGCTTGTACTGTTTCTGCCCTGCCAGCTGTAGTCAGTTCTAGCTACTGACTTTGTGCTTGACACCCCTCCTCCCCTAAAGACCCTCTGCTGCTGGCTGTGTTCGTTTGATAGCAGATAGTGGGGGCTTGCCACAGTATCTTGGACAAAAGAAGCAGCTGCATTGAAAGAGAGGATTTCAAAATATGAAGCTTGTTCACAAAAGAATGCCTCTTGGTAGATGAGGAATAGTTAGGAATTTACATAATCTCTCTTCTCCATCTATGGAAATGAAAACTGGAAATTATTTGGGGGGATCAATGTGGAAAATTGATAGCACGGTGTGAGTAAATCTCATTTATGGAAAATTGATATTCTCAGTAATGTTGCAAATATTGTTCATTTAAAATATGGAGAATGAGAAAACAAGGTGAGAGAAATCCTGCAGTAGCTTAGATGTGGAAAAGCTGCTGTGATGATGACAGTGTATATCTGAAGTTGCACAGGTGGTGCAAAAAGTTTCTGTACTTCCTGCTGTATGATTCAATTTCTCACATTAGGTGGAGGAGGATAGATGATGCTAGAAATAATATGATTATTTTAGGCAAGATTGGTTCTACCTATGTATGTGTCTGAACAGTAAAAGTATACCTGAGGTAGTCAGTGTGCTTTTCTAGTTCATGGAGAGAAACAGACATGCACTCTAATGTAGACATGAGCATCTAAACCCACTGTTAATGAAAAGTTTTAAAATCTGTACTAGATTTCAATAAACCATGTCCTGATGTTCTGACTCCTCCATCCTCTAAAAGTGGAATCAAGATATCCTCAGATGCAAACATTTACATTATAGCTGTGTAAAGCTATTCTATTCTGAAGGATTCAGAAGTGTTTTCTCAGTAATTATTCTGGGTTTCTTGTAAAACAAATGGAAAAACCACCATGAAATACCCCTGCTTGGATGTCATATTCCTTGTCAAAATGTTTGCAGACTGGGGGCAGTGGCTGATTTGTGCACCTTCCCACTCCTTCCCCTGCAGATGAAGTTGGGCTGTCACTGCAGTGAGTACTTGGGAAGAGCATGCCCAGGGTTGCATTGCATGGCTGGCAACCTGGTGTTGGCTTTGTCATCCTTCTTTTGCTGGACTGCTTTTGACTTATTCCTAAGGATGGGATGCTGAAACTGTCTCTTTCTGATAGAAAATTATTTTACAGAATTCTGTGATGGTGATCTGTCATTTTATGTCCTTGCAATCTGAACCCTACAGCTTTGAACTGTATTTCAGTTACAGCAGCTACAGACTAGCTCAGTGTCTTGTGGAAAATGCTCTGAAAGGGTTGTTTTTCAACGTGAGAATGCCAAATATGTCAAGAAAGGATCTTCTACCTTTGTTTTATGAAATATGAAATAAAAAGAGATTAGATATAACCTCTGCAAGTGTAAGTCATAAAAGATTTACCAAAAAAATGAAAGACTGATAAGTCATTAAAATTTCAGGAAGTGTTTCAGAAGTAAAATTTAAAAATATTACTGAGATTCAGTGTGGATATTTGGGCACAGTTTAACTGAAACTAAAATTGAAATATTTGAAGACAGACTTAGTTCAGATGAGCAGATCTGTCTGTGTGTTTCACTATGGTAAACTATTTATGCGTGTGATTAAATTTATATCTATTGCTATTTCTAACAGGACCTGATTCTAGTCCCCATTTCAGTTCTCACAGAATATTGAGAGGTATCTTTCTATGTGCATGGTTTTACATACTTTTTTTTTTTCTGCCTGCTCACTTTTCATAAATGTTTCCTGAAATAGAATATAAATAAACTATGGGAGCTTCATCATCCTATTGTGAACATTTGAAAACATTCCACTTTGAGTAATAGATTATACAGGCAATATATCTATGTCTTCTGAAAAGTTCTGAATTCAGCTGGGGTATTTTTTGAAAAGCATAGCTAGAGAATTTGAAGAACCAGGTTGGTCTATTTTAATAATTGAAGAGAGCTGGATGTGTTGTTGACCATCTGTGACCTACATGAAATGAACTAGTGGGTGTTCCATGTTCTAGATATCTGGGCAAGAAATAGGAAAGACAACCTCAAAAGAGAAAGTAATGAATTAGATACATAAAAAAACCCTGATGTAGTAGATACAGACAGTAAACAGATTGACTCAAGAGATTACCACACAGACATGAGAAGAAAACTGAAGATTGTTGTTATAAAATGATCTTTTCCAGCCTTTTTTATTTATTACTAGCATATGGCCTAGGAAGACTTTTTGCAACAGATATCTCCTAGCGTGGAATGGCCTCTAATGGATGTATGACACTGATGGTGTAGAGAAAAGCTTTTTAATAATTTGTGTGACTGTAGTGCTTGTGAAAGATGCTAGACTGACTGACAGTCTAGAAGACTGGGAGTCTGAAGTAATCTGTTCTGATTCACTGAACAGGTATAGCAGAGGCATCAATGGCACAAAATCTCTGTATTGCTTTTTAATTATATCCTGAAAAATCTACCTTTTGTTTTGAGCTGGCTGACTGTTAGTTCATAGGGACAGAGTTGCTGTTCACCCTGGTACTTAGCTCTTACAAATGAGCTTTTGACATAGAGAAGCCTTCTGTTTAAATTAACAACTTCTGTCATAAAATGGGATGGGCTTCCAGTAGAAGGAGTGAAGGGGGAAGGATGGCTAATGGGGAACACATGATGGCTGGAGCTGTTACACAGTAGGCTGGTCTGCTGCTCATCATCTCCTTAGCCTGCCTTTGTCCTTCCCTCCTAGACAAGTCATTGAGACCTCGCTGGTTTTACCCTTATGGTAGGCATTTTGTGGGACTAGCCTGTGGAATGCTGTTTGACCAGTTGATTTAGTATGTTTTCCATGCAGTTGTGGCCAGAACCAGACCATCTCTTGATGACTGGGAGAAATGAAAAGGTACAGGTGGAGATTTAGCATGGCAGAATCTCCTTAGCAGTAAAGAATCTAATTTTATCCATGATTAGATTAACATTCAAACCCATACCTTCTTCTCCTCTCCCATATCAAAAATAGCCCAAATTTTAATTTTACTCAGTGTCTGAAATTCCCTAGAGTGAGCCAGACTCCAGTCCAATTTGTGATCTCCATCTGGCTCAGGTAAAGCTTTTGTAACTTTACGTTGTGCTGGGGCACAGGGGAGAGTCAGTGTATCACAGGATCACAGGATAGGGAGTCATCAATATGACAGGAGATAAAAAGTGATACTTGAAGTCCTCATGTAATTTTTTTGTGAGTGAAAGTATTTATGCAGATACTAAAAAAGACAAATGCAAATAAAAAAGGTTAATTATCTGTACTCAAAAACCAAAGGTATTTCAGACTGCCCAAAATAGATGGTGCCTAAAACCTGGAAAAAGACCCAAACATAAAAATGAGTAATGTAAACAATTTATTAGGCATTTATATTGTATTTTTAATAAGCAGAAATGCTGATCTCTAATGCAGGTAATTTCATTTTTTCTGTAATGATTTGACATGAACAGAGAAGAGATTTGAGTCCGATGCTTTATTAAAACAAACAAAAGGAAAAAAAATTCACACAAACCAACATACATCAGTGAAAAATCAAGTTAAAGTGGTAAATGCAAGCTGGCATGCATAAGTGGATATGACCTGAAATAAAGCTGTTCAGAGAAAGGAAAATAATTGCAAAGTAGTAACACTTAAAAGATGTAGACATGAAGACTGGCAAAAATTAAAGGCTAGAAGGGAATGACTTGTGAAGAAAGATTAAAGGAAATGAACACATGTAATTATTACTTATAGCTATCTGTGTGCTTGGTGATGTTCAGATGAAGAGAGATGATCCCTACACTAATTTGGCTAAATAACTACCAGGGGATGATGAAAATGTCTGAAGGTATTTATAGTCTTCAAGTGCCAAGAAAGGATTCATTTAGAAGAGTTCAAAAAAGGTCTAAGTAGGAGTAATGAAATAAGATGAGGGGAATTTTAGCTTTGAATACTGTAAAAAACCCTTCTTTTGGAGATGCTAAAGTGTGTGATAGTCTCCCCTGAACTTTTAGTGCAATGGCCCACTGCTTGAGGTATTGCAAATGACAGTAGACAAAGCACTCAGATATAAGCTTAAAAGAAGGAAAAGTAATTTTTTATTGGTGGGAGAAGAGTGAATATGACTTAATAGATATTTTCCATCTTTAATTTCTATGGTTTCACATGGTAGAAATTAGCAAAATAAGACTCATGGTATACTACTTAAACATAATTTATGTAAATTTGCTTTAGAATAGGCATTAACCTTGATCCTTACTTCAATTCTGCATTAAGCCTTGCCTTTGATACAGTAATCTTAATTAAAACTGAATATTTCATGATTTAACTCCCTCTGCCTCATGAGCAGAACAATACTCTTATCTGTGTTACCTATAAAAGTGCAATCCATACAGGCTATCTATTGCATCAAATGATAGGTTTGCTTAAGGTCATTTTCATATGAATAAAAGTACTGACAAAGAGCAGTTTCATTTGTTTAAAAAATATTAACTCTTATTTTACAACCAAATACTAAAAAGCTAGTTAAATAATTGTTCATCTATGTTGAACTAGTTAGTGTTGACCTAATAAATACTATATTCTTTTGGGGAAAAAAAAAAAAAAGACAACCTGCATGAATAAGAAAAAAAAGTAAGTATTGGCAGCTGTGATGTATGTCAAGTGTGTCATCATGTAACTGACAATCACTGTCATCTTCATAATACTTTTAACTGGATTAGGTTAGGTAGTAAGAGAAAAGCTGTTAGTTTTGATGTTAAATCCTAGTATGTTCTGGAAGGAACAGGCAGGAATTTGGAATGGGATGGGCATGAAGGTTTGCCTGGTTTTATTTTTATTTTGGATGGGGTTTTGTTGTTGATGTTGGGGGTTTTGTTGTCTATTTGCTTGTTTTATGTTGTTTTTTTTTGTTTTGTCATGATGTTAGAACAAATGAAGGCTGGTCTGGATAGATATTGGAATTTGCCCTCCTCTCCAGACTCATGAGCTTGTGCACACATGCAAGACACATCCTTGTTCTGGGGGCACTTTGTGATTGCAGTCACTGACACAGGACAGGCATCCTCAGCTTGCTCACTGTTTATAAATGGAGACGTCTGTAAAATGACATTTTTCAGCTTAAGAAGATGGGAAGTTATTGTCTTAGTTATGTTGTTATATACTGTAGAAGTTCAAGGAAAAAGGATGTAGTATCAAGTGACAACACTTAATAAATTTTATATATATATACAAATATATATAACTTAGTCTTAAAATGTAGAAAGCAAGCAAACCTTTGAGTATCCATCTGTGTTGAAAAAGGCCATCTTATTCTAAAACTATTTAATTCTAAATACTTTGGATAAAGAAGTAGCCATGATAAATCTTGATATCTGGGCTGCTTTACTGAGTAGCTGACTTTAGTGATAATTTCATATGAGTCACTGGAGTCTTTGGTTATGTCAGATGTTTAGTGGACCCGCTGTAAATCATAAGTCTTTTTCTTCCAAATATAAGTCTAACCTCTTGATTGAATAATATTTGCCAGTCACTTTCATCAGCGTTTGAGACATTTTTTCCTCATCATTCCATTTTTTTCTTTGTTGTCTCTAAATATCAAGTTGCAGCTGTGGTACATGGGACATCCATTAACATTACATATATACTGATACCTTTACTTCCCATTCAGAGCACAAGAAACACAGCAGTGTGCATTTATTGTGAATAATTGTCCTATAAATGAATTGATAGTGTATTTTTAGGCACAGCAGCCTTCTCATCAATTCGTTACCTTATTAGGTTCAACACTTACAGGGAACTCAGGTAACAAATTTGTAAAGTTGAATGCATTTATTTGCTGGAGAAAAAATTAAAGTAAATAGTTGTTAATATCATTGTTTTATTTCTAGTCTTCCCTTTAGGTCTTTAGGGAGAATGTAGTACCTGATCACACTGAAGAAAATGAAACTCTTTGGTTTTGAAGCACCATTTCCCTGCTCTTTTTGCCTGGGTCATCTGTGGCATTCTCAAGTGCATCTTTTAATGGCCACAAAGAACATGGGAGCTGTGGTTTCTGTGTGGGTCTGTAGCACCAGAGGATGTCATGTGGCTGGTTCCAGGGAGCCCAAAGGGTTAAATGCAGTTAAGCTTTTCCCCAGCTTGCTGGGAACCTGGCAGTGGCTTTCTTTCAGTTGCTTTGTAACTGGAGGAACAATACCTGAATTCAGCCTTGGGTTGTGTTGGAGAGGGGGAAGGATTCAGGTTATAGTGTCAGAGGCAGCAGTTGCACTCAGGCAGTACCAGCAAGTGCTTCACCCTCTGGCTGAAAAAAGGGGAATGTTAACAAGGCAAGTCTCAGATAAGACCATATGTATGTAGGGTTTTGTTGTTATTTAATCCATTTCTCTCTGCTTGTGGTTTTCTTTTTAGCTAAATTAATCATGCTGTTTTGAATAGGCTGCATTCTGCCACTGGGAACTGTAACTCAGGCTCTGGCTGGTGATGAGCCAGCCTAAAAGCAGAGGGACACAGTTTTTTTTGTAGCTTGCTCTCAGACAGGAGTTTGAGAGTCTTGTCACTTGGAAGAAAAGAAGCATTTAGAAACTAAAAGTTGAACCCCGAGCCTAGATAATGATGTTGAAAATAACCTCTGAAAATTCTTACAGTAAGGTATTCTATTAGTCAAGAGAATGGAAATTGTTTCTGAATTAATGTTTAACAGTTTATTTGTGAAGGAGGTGGTCCTGAACATTTTTATGGCTACTGACTGTATTTCATCTGTTATTTCTTCAACGAGCTACTGTTATTAAAGGCCACCAAGATGGTTTGGTCAGAGGAGACTGCGTGGGAATCTCATGATCATTTCAATTTTCTGGATTTTCTAATTTCTTTTAGAGAAGGATTTGGGTTATATTCCAAGAAACAAGACAAAGACGAAAAAGGAACCAACTTGTCATAAGGATAAACATGTTGGTGTTTGGTTTCTGAGTTACACATTTCTCCACATCCAGATATTGCTTTGTCTGGAATAGGAAGGTGCAGCAGGAGTAGTTGAGGAGAGCTCTGTTAAGGCTGCCCTATCCAAGTGCTCAGTGTGTTTGAATGTGGTGATCCTTAGGACCTAATCAAGACCCAGGCACAGGATGTGGAGCATCTCAGACTGAGAAGCAGGGAAGCAGGAGGAGCAGGAGGCATAAGGATAAGAGGATCTAATAAACTGCAGCAAGGAGTTGCTGCTCTACTCCAAGGCAATAGGCACAAACTGAAACACTGGAGGAATGTCAGGAAATGCTCTGGGAGATGACTTGAGTGCTGGCACAGGTTGCCCAGAATGGTCGTGAAATCTCCATCCTCAGAGAAACTCAAAAAATCCCTGCCACCTCAGCCATTCTGTGATTGTGAATTATGAGGGAGATGGAAAAGCTGAGGTTGTAAGGGACATGAACAGGGAGTGTTTGAGATTTTTGCATTGGGAAAAGCTTATGAATAGAAGTCTTTCTCACAAAAAAAAAATCAAACTTTAGTCTACCAAAGATTAAAGGTTTTGTCACATATGTTTAATTAAGCTAAACATTTTTAAAATACTGAATCTTTGTACACCAAAATATACAGGTTTTTAAAGAAACAAGATTCAAGGAAGGCTCAGAGGAGGGCTTCTGGCCAGAGAGGCTGTTGTGTCAGATACTATCTCAATTGATAATGTATATTTTTTTGTAACATGCTGTTGCTTTTATGAACTTGTTTCAAGACCAGTCATAAGGCTTTCAGAACATACTATTACAGAAAAACATTGTTTTAACAATGTTTCTGTTTTTAATGGCTTTAGTTTTTCATGAAGTAGTAACTTTATCATGTATTTCAGGCAAAAAGTGTGACTGCAATGATCATTATTAATTTGAAATACAATAAGCTATGAATACAACTTCTCAACTAGCATGTGGGCTAAGGCTTCCTTAGATAACCAGTTCATATTCAGGAAGAATAAACAGCAGCATGGTGGCTTATATTGGGTGAATTAGACCTAATTGTTTAGTGGCTTGTTAAATACTTTATATGTCCAGCTAATTCCATAATAGTCACTTTTTCTTCTTTAAC
Source organism: Thryothorus ludovicianus (assembly GCA_013397245.1). NCBI lineage: Eukaryota > Metazoa > Chordata > Aves > Passeriformes > Certhiidae > Thryothorus > Thryothorus ludovicianus. The sequence goes on along the minus strand of VZTB01005582.1, from coordinate 418,652 downwards.
AAAAACAAACAAAAATATCTACACTGCATCTGTATGATTTATAGTTGAACTGGAAAAAAAACACATTTCTGTACAAAAACTACTGGCAAATGCAAGATCTAAATTATTGTAAAAGGAGACATTATTTATATCACTTCTGCAGTTGTAAGACTTGAGATTTAACTGTTCAAGTGCTGCATGGGAAACACATCTCTAGTAGTATTTGGTTTAGGAACTAAATCTTGGTGCTGATTGTTGAGAGCTTTAGGGGAAGGGAGAAGGCACCTAAGAACAGCCTTCTTTATATGGAATTGTAAGTTTTACCAGTTCAACTACT